>QEPC01013938.1:2435344-2453562 GCA_003113815.1 Sphenodon punctatus
CCCATTTCTCCTCCCCCCAACCCCCCTTCCCACCCTGTGCTCTCACCACAAGGGTTATCCACGACCTCCCTAACCCACTCCCCCCAACCTCCCACCTCATTCCCTGGAACTCCCCCTCTCACTGGGAATCCCCTTGAGCCATGCCCACCCGGTCTCACCAAGGGGCACGGCCCGACTCCCCCTCTCACAGGGAGTCCCCCAACCCTCCCCAAGGGCCACCTCCCCTCCTCTCACCAGGGAGGTAGGCCCTATCCACCCTAACCCACTCCCCGTGCCCCCACCCTCAAACCACACACACTGCATCCCCCCCAAACCCCTTAAAACCACAAATTAAAGAGAAGATGCATATATTGTATGTATGTATATTTTATATATATTATTTTTCAACTTACTGTATTGCCATCGCTTACCATTTCGGCAAATAAACATTATCTCAATTAACTTGTGAAAGTTGTTGCCAGAGATGTTGAAAATGCAATCTGGACTACTTGAAAACTAGAACTAATTAGTTTTTTCCTCCAGGGTGGTAAAACACAGGTTTTTAGCCAATAAAAACCATCCACTGTAAATACCCATGCCAAACCTGTTTTTATGTAGGTTATACTTAGAAGCCAAGGTGGAGTTCCAAATTGCACCTTACCAGGACTTTGCTGAAAATGAAAATAAAGCCTGTTCAGCAAACTAGCTGGTTCTACTCAGGAAGCAAGTGAACAGACATGAAGGATGTTTTTGGACAAGCGCCTCCCCACCCATCATGCATGTTGCAGGGCTGCATAGGGTGCCAATGCAGTCCTTCAATGTGTATGATGGGTGGGGAGGCGTTTGTCTAAGGACACCCTAAGAAACTCAACTTGCTGTGGGCTATACTGCAGCAGATTACACCTCTCCAGTATAGCTCAGGTCTATAGGACTTTGAGAAATTCAGCTGAATGAAGTTTGGTATGTAACGATGGGTACAATGAGATTAATCAGCCTGCCTTGCCTGCAGATACCATCCAGCACCGGCCCTTCCAATATTAGCAAACAGCGTTAGACATTAGGCAATATTGTCTTTGCTCAAGTCACCCTGATTGCCCAATTCTCAACATTTCTGTCTATATGACGCCATTTTGAGTTATGTACTCATGATCCCAGACAGCAATAAAGATGCAGAAAGTATATCAAGTATAAAAGTTGCAACCTCATCCACAGATAGTGGAACTCCTCCTCGGGAATTTCTGCCCTAAGGAACCTCGATATCTGCCCCCAGGCAGTATGCTAAATTTTGAGAACAAGCTTCAAACATACCTAGCGCTTGCGTGTGGGAGCTCTGGTTTTGACTTGCCATGAAACGTTTGGGTAAAACTCAAATCACGCCAGATGTGGAGTGATTAGACATGCTACTAATGGCTGTAAATCAGGCCTTCTGCCTGCTGCCCCCCCGTCCCTCACTGTGTGGCACTTACGGGGACTCTCGCCGAGATCAAAACTAGCTTAGAGCTTCCAGCAGCTAGTGGGGCTTCAGCTTGGGTTAGAGCTCTTCCTCCCCCCCCCCACCCAGAGACCTTCACCTTCAGCCGGGGCAGCCCCTCCCCCTGCCGAGAGATGCGCTTCCTGCAGCCCAGGGAGCAGCCCCTCCACTGTTTCCCAGTCCATCCCCACCTTCCTGCATTGACCACTAGCACGAGCTGCCCCCCCCCCCCCAAGTTTCCCTCAAGTTTATCGCTCAGCTGTCACTGCCCTTGGCACAAGCCAATTAGAGAAGGTGTGTGTGGCTTACTTGCAGACCATACCAATCAGCAGGGGCTGCATGGACCTGCCCCGCACCTGCCCCAGACTCTAGCAAAACCTCAGTAATAACTGGGGGGGGGAGGGACAAAGAATTAGTCAGCATGCTTCATTCCACCATCTATGTAAATGACATTACAAAGTATATATGGACAATTATTATTATTATTAAGTATTAAACTAGAAAATATTTTGTCTTATATCTGTGTCCCTATCAAGCCTGTTGCAATATGCCCCCTGCCCCCGCCATCTGTGGACTATGAAGCACTAAGTAGTAACGAAGTAAGAATTTATGACATGATAAAATCCCATTTTAAGGATGGGTGAGCAAAGGTTAAATGGATGCAGGAGACTCAATTCCCACCCTCCCAATAGAACACTGCCTCCAGTACCTTGTGTGCTGTATCAGGGAATACAACAGCCTGGCATATGAGCCTGTAATATATTTACAAGTCACAAAAGGACTGATCTATAACAGGGTTTGTATCAGTTTAACTAAAAGGTGCAACTGCAAGGTGATTTGGTTTAGACAGCACAACTTCATGCACCTTAAACTGAAAATGAACCTTTATTATCCGGATTAAAACTTTTAAAATGTTCAGACAAGGAGTTCAGTTTTTATTATTTAAAAGAATGCTTAGCTTAAAAAACAAACCCCCAAAAACACACCACCGTCTGTATTTATACACAACTGAAAGAATTCTGAGAACCAGACAATTCAGTTGCATCTCACTACATAACTTCAATCTTCAACAAATGCTTGTGGAATACCTCTACAAAGAGAGGAAGCAGGTTTCTTGAAATCAAATTACATACTAGGCAGATTCCAGCTCTAATCATCTGCTAATCTGAAAGTGTCCGCGACCCGGTAGGACAATTAGCCAACATGGTAAAGTGCAACAAGGAATCTGACGATGTACAAAGATAGGCCAGTAAGCAAAAAAGAGAGAGAGAGTGAGTGTTGGAAGCAGTTTCCAATCAAGAATATTTTATATCAGATGACAGACGGCTCAACTGTTCCCCTAGCCTTCCTGGGTTGTTTATGCACTAGTAAAACTCATTCACTTACAATAGATGCCAACAACAGAGAGATGAACCATTACTGAACCCAGTTTTACTGGCAACAAAGCTAAGAGAAAGTTTTTCACACCCCTTCAAAAAAGCAGTTTATACCACAAGGAATATTGAACATGGCTTGTCCTGGGCTGGATTGGCAGCTGAATCATGACAGCGCCAGGTCAGTGCTTCCTGTTACCGATATTCCTCTTCAGCAAGGGATCCTTTTTGTAGTGTAAACAAAAACAATTAGCAATGTGTTATCTCTTATGCTAAATCCCCACTGCAAGGGGCCAACTTTGCTGAGATGTATGTGGAGGAAGGAAAAACTGGCTAAAGGTGATGCAGCATCTATAGGATGAACAGTGCATTTTATTATCCTTCAGCATGCCAAGGAATATGCCATACTCAGAAATGCATTGCTTCAACAAGTCAAATTTGATCGTGCAGAACTATACAACTCAAAGTTATTTCCACCCCACGGGGGGGGCGGAGGGAGCAGTTTTGTTTCAACTGTACAAATGCATGCTGGAACAACAGATCTTTTAGGCAGAACAAAGCAAATTAAAGAAACATCACCAAAGCAGTTTTACAAAGAACAATAATATCACAATACAAGTTTGTTCTAACAAGGGCTCCATGGAATCCAAATAAAGTTAATTACCACCCATATTCTGCATGAAAGATCTTGTACCCTGATTAGAAAAGCTAAATGCACAGGTCCGCAAGGAACAATTAGCCAGCACCAAGGGAAATACCACGGCATTTACCTGACTCTCTCAAGGGACACTAACATTCAGAAGCTGCATGTGAACCAGGACTTGGAAATCAAGATTCCCAAGAAACACAAGATCTTTCATATTAGCGAATACTCAAAGGACCACCCATGCACAGGCAGCCATAACACAGTTAGATAAAGCTATAACTGTGCGGCCATCTTGGTAAAAATAAATTGGAATGAGATCAGTTGGATTAGAAAGGTGTAAAGCCAACGCAGATGGTTCCCATTTGTGAAACATATGGGTCATGATCCACAAAGCACTTACTTTTGAGTAACCCACAGAACATCAAAAGGGGCTACTCTGGAGTAAGCAGTTTGTGGGTTGCAGCCTTGGACTTAACAGTAGCTACGAAGAGAGGAGCAAGAAAATACAAGGGGCTCAAAACCAAAATATTGAGTTTTGAAATAATGCAATTGTGGAAATAAGCTACATCCACACCTGTGGCTCTTAAGCTTTTGCTGCAGCAACAAATACAGTCACAGCAAATTCAGTGATTACTTGGAAATGTAACTAAAATAATTTTTCAACATGAAGAACACATAGCATCAATGAATACCACAAGAATTACATGGCTACCTCTGTGTTTAAAGAAGGTTTTGGTAATCAAAGTTTATGTAAAATCTATACCCCATTCTTCCCCTAAGGCCTCAAGTATCTGCCTACGTGAGGCTTCTGGTAGCTGCATTTGACAGTCACTAATCTGTACCCAAATTTACAGATGCCCAGGAGCCATTGGCACCCAGAAAACTGAGGCTGGCAATTGGTTCAGGGGTCTAGTGGGGCAAGAACCGTTTAATATCAGGATAAAGTTGCAACTGAATTTTCTTTTTTTTGGCTCCCAGAGTTCAATCTGAAATTTCACACTCCATGCCTAATACAAACTACTTCTAACATGGAGAAAGGGGCCTGCGTGACTCAAAAGCTTGCATACCCGCTCCAGCAGTACTTGGTCCAATAAAGAGGTAATCCCTGAACTACTTTGTCTCTCTTACAAGGTACCAGTCATTTGCCTAGAGTCATTACTCCAGCTTCATCTCCGTGAGCCAGTTACCTGTAATATGTTTGTTTCAGGAAACGTGCAGGTTTTTACACGTTGAACCCTGAGCAGTACATACAGAATGTATACACTTAACTTAGTGGGTTACCTGCACAAAAAATGCTGCTACAAAACCCCTGGATTTAGGTCTCTCAGCAGTTTCCATCTAAAAATAGAGATCAGGGTAATAACCTTAAGCTTCAAGACAATTACTTTGGGGACTTAGGAAGAAGTTCCTCTTCTACATAACAAACAGCACAGTCAGCAAGGTTATTTGGGCCCCTCTCCTGTGAGGGTAAAGGAACAGATGTGGCCAACTTTAAGATACTGAGGCCCTTTTTAAACGGGCTGCAGCGGGGGGGGGGGGGTGGACGACAGTCAGTGTGCACTGGTACCGTTTTGGCCGGTTGCTCCATGCATGACCAATGAGTGGAGGTGGGCAGACATGTTTCACGCGAGTGCACATGCACACCCACCCACCACGGCATTCACATGGGAGGCACCCACACATGCCCACACAGCTGACCTGCGTGAGCATGTGTGGGTGTCTCTCGTGTAAAAAGAGACCTAGTATCTTCAGGGAACTTTCAGTCCCATGCTGGACTGATTATTTGATTGTTACCCACACTCTGTGGCAGAGGAAATGACAAGCCAACACAAAGCAGCTACAATACTTGCACTGAACACTGGAGAGGACTGAAGAGCTAAGAGTTATTCTTTCACTGGCACTCACGTAGTATACAAGGGTGGCAGAGCAATGATTAACGCACAGGTTCCCAAACTGGGCGTTGGTACTTGCAGGGCTGCAATACCATTGACATTTCTTATACTTTGCATGCATGTACTGCTTTTTAGGGTCAGAGGATTGCATTTAAGTCTCAAATATAAGACTAAAAATGGGATCATGCAAGAAAAATTATGGGAAACTAGCTTAAAAGCATATTTTTACTAGTCAAATTGAATCTGTGAGCCAATACATTTGGCCAAATTGCTGTTTTCAACGAAGAGGACCTAAACAGGAACAGTCACCAAATGCTGAAAATACCTTTCCCCTTAAATCTTTAGATTTAAGATCTCAGATGAGGAAGAATCCACTTTCAAAGATTTTCTTTTTGGGGGGGTGAAATGTACAAAGTGAAGATTTTTTTACTTGCAAAAATATTAAATGAATTCCTGCAGCAATCATTTCCTTAGCAGGTTTGCCAAGTGACTAAGTTTGCTAGGGCTGAAAACACCACACAGCATCATTTAAGAGGCATTCATTAACTTTGGGAATAAGCCCGGAACATTTAACACCCACCCACAGAAGGACCCAAGGCCAGTGCTCCATCACACCATGAACTTTTGTTCTGGCAAAAGGATCTCCTTGATCCTTCCCTGTGAACTGAGTGCAGAGACGAAAGAAAAAGTCTCTTGCTGGTTAGCATTTACATCCTTGACCTGAAGCCAAGAGGTCTGGATTCCAGTGCTGACTTTGCTACTGATTCACTCTGACACCTTGAAAGAGTCACCTAACCCCTCTGTTCTCAATTTTGCCTGCTGTAAAATAGGGTCACCAGCGGTCTTTCTTAAGACAAGTATTTTTTATTGATTAAGATATTTTAAGTGCCCTTTGTCAAGTTAGCAGTAAGAACAGCTCATTACAGCACACTGGTCTAAACAGAGCTAAATTGGGTGTTTCAGGAAGTATGGTCAAGATAAAACATGTGACAAGACAGGCCCGATACATGCTATACATTTACACGAAGCTTCCCCACCCAAGCCTTATATAAAGTCAGTAATTTGCAGACTAAAGAAGTGCGACTACCTGGTTTGCACTAGGGAGAAGGCTGACAATTAGGCCACACAACTGGTTTGCAGCATGATTGCACCTCTGCTCCTACCCACAAGATCCACTCTCTGGAGCCAGGGATAGTGGGGTTGTCTCTTAGCATGGCAAAAAATGAGCACAAGCTTTTGAAGATGGAGCTCTTTAAATTCTGCTTATGTGAAGCAAACAAGTTAACAGAGAGGGCATGTAGAGCTCTGGAATTTCAAGGCAGCTGTATGTGAAGAATGCAGGAGGGATTCACCCACAAATCACACAAGAGTAGCTTACTCAAAGGTAAACTACCCTGGAGTAAGAAGTGTTTTGTGAAAGGTCGATCAGCTACCCTGGGATAAGTGGCTGACACGAAAAAGTTAAGTCTCAGGATCTTTCACTCTGGTTCTACTGCCTCTGCTCCCCCCGTCCCTGGTTTGCTTTAGCCAACCTGTTCATTAGCCTTCCCCCCTCTATTTCTCAACTCCTTGGGGCATTCTGGTGCTGTCACTATGAGCCATTTCCTGAATAGGAAACCTCAGGCCCGGGGGCCAAATGTGGCCCACAAATGGTTTTTATTAAGCCCCTTTCCAGTTCCTGGGTCTGATCCCCTAAATCCAGCTGCTACCCCCAAGCACTGAAAAACAAAGCTCATGGAAAGAAAGCAAAGATGAGGATGTGCACAGACACGGATAAGGGGCAGATCCATGCTCTGGACCCTCCTCTTCCTGAGTGCAGCCCCAGCTTCCATGCAGCCCTCAGAGCTTGCATTAATTCTTAAACTGGCCACGGGGAGGGAAACAGGTAGTGGGGAGAGGTTCCAGCTTTCCCCTCAGTGTGGGACATCCCCGATTATGAAAGCATGGTTCCAAGTAGCTATAGCCCCTGGGGACAGACACGGCTAAAGCCCCACTACCGCCCCTCATCGACACAGCCAGGCACATGGAGCTAGTCCCGAGCCACAGAGCTAATGCCTACCAGGGACACTGAGGCCTCCTGGGAGCCCCCTACGTGCTGGGGGGGGGAGTTTGTCAAAGCTCCCTGCAACCCTGTGGGGGGCGAGGATAGCAGAGTCTCTCCCTCAGGAGCTCCCGATCGCGGTCTACGGCGAGGCTACCTACCCTACCCCGGGGAGCCCTGCCCCAGGGTGGGGTCTCCCCGAGCCGCCGGAGAAGCCGTCGGGCCGCCTTGCCAACTCCCAACCCTGCCCGCCGGGCTCACCTGGGGAATAGAGCTCCGCCAGCTCCCGGGCCCCGGCGTGCTGAGCTCCCCAGCGAGGACTGCTACCCTCGGGCTCCTCCTGGGCGGCGGCGGCGGCCTCAGTCCCCTCCAGCTCCCCCACCGCCCGGCGCTGGGCGCACTCGGCCCCGCCGCGACTCGCCATGGCCCGCCGGGCCCGGCTTCTCGGCTCCGCCGGCTGCGCCTCTTGCGGGGCGCGGACTAATGGCTCCGCCTCGAGCTCCAGCCCCAGCATTCGGACTCCGGGACCAGGGGAGCCGCCTGGTGCAAGCGCGCGGGCCAGGGGCAGCATCACAAGCTACAGCCAGCCAGAACCTGCAAGCCGCCTAGGGCGGAGGGAGCCAGGCTGGCCACGCCCCTGAAGCAGTCCCAGCCAATCCCCACTGCCCCCGCACAGCCTCCTCGGCCAATGGCGTGCAGTGGTCTCCCGGCCCCAGCCAATAGTAGGAAAACAAGGGGCTGCACATCTGGAGCTAGCAGCTCCGCTGCACAGCTGTCAGGGGAGGGGTGGGTTATATGCCTCTGCCCGGTTGTAGGGACTAGGGCGGGGTAGCACATGTTGAGAAGTCCCTGGACTAAGGAAAGCGTAGAACAGTAGGTCTGGAGGTGGAGCAGTAGCTGCATTGCATGGAAGGGGAGTATGCCTCTTATCCGATTATAATAATTAGGGAGGAGGTAACACGTTGAGTCCTACCTAAGGAAGGTGTAGTATTATTATTATTTTATTTTATTATAAGCATTTATATAGCACCAGTGATGTACCTGGAGCTTTACAAATAATAAGACAGACACGGTCCCTGCCTGAGAGCTTACAAACTAAAAACAGGTGGAGGGGAGACAGGGAAGGGGGAACAGAGGGAGAAACAAGGGATGTGACATTCATGAGGATGCGAGAACTCAGGTACACTTTCTTGGCTTGGTTACAGTAAATTGGGAGTTTGCAGATAACAGGTGGGGGATAATCCTGGGTGGGGGTGGTTAGCAAGAGTTAGGAAGGGTAGAACAGAAGAGGTGGGTTTTGAGGAGGGACTTGAAAGTGTGGAGGGTGGGGGCAAGGCGGACGAGGGCAGGGAGGGAGTTCCAGGCATGTGGGGCAGCGAGGGAGAAGAGACGGAGGTGGTTGGGGGAGCAGGGGAGGGTGAGGGAGGGGATGGAAGAGGAGCAGAGTGCTTGAGCAGGGGTTGGGAGGGAGATCAGGGAAGCGAGGTTGTGAAGGGCTTTGTAGGTGAAGACAAGGAGCTTGTACAGAATAGGGAGCTAGTGAAGAGAGGAGAGGCGAGGCTGCACATGGTCAAAGCGACGGGCTAGGTGGATGATCCTGGCAGCAGAGTTTTGAACAGAGATAAGGGAAGAAAGGTGGGAGCGGGGAAGGCCAGCGAGGAGGAGGTTACAATAGATGACTAGGGCGTGGATGAGACTTTTGACAGAGGAGACAGACAGAAAAGGGTGGATCTTGGCAATGTTATGGAGGGATAAGTGGTAGGATTTGGCAACAGAGTCAATGTAGGGTTTGAAGGTGAGGTGCGAGTCAAAGATGAAGCCCAAGCTACAGGCTTGGGGGACAGGGAGGATGGAGACCGTGTCAATGGTAATTGACAGGGAAGAGGGAGAGGAAGGATTGGGAGGGAAGATTAGGAGTTCAGATTTAGCCATGTTCAGTTTGAGTTGGCATTGAGACATCCAGGTGGAGTCAGTATATCTGAAATCCGCTTCTCTGCATAGTTGTGCTAACAAAGCGTGGGGCCAACCAAGGAGTGCATGGGGTCTGACTCCAAATCGAAGAGGCCATTTTCTCTGCTTCTCCCATCTGTCTCTCTGCTGTTGGGTAGTGCCTGAATATTTCCCTAGCACTAACTTTGCTTCCCCCGCCTTGCAGCTCTCGTTGCCTCTGTGTTCCTCAAGGAACAGAGACAAGTGGCTCCAGTGACTGCAGTAGCAGCAACAGCTCCACATTTGAAGGGGAGACCTGTGTCCTCTCATTGCCCCCCTTGCTGTGCTGGCTGCAGCATACCGTGGCAGCTGCTGTACCTATGTTGTGGGATAGCATTGACATGGGGAAAGCTCAGGACAATATTGAAAAAGGGCAAAAATGGGATAAGAACATATTAGGGTGAGAACTGGGGGTAGAGAGAAGCAGAGAACAACTCTGGGAATCATTCTGGAGCTATCATAGAAAGAAATTGAAGCTGGCCACTGTAGACTTTTGCTTATAGTTTCTAAAAGTATATTTGTCTAATTTGGATTCTTCATATTAAGAAGTTCTAGCCAGTAAAATTATCTATCTGGGTAATGTGCCAACTGAGAGCTTCTAACTGCTAGCCTTTTATGGTAGCTGGGTGAAAGGTGTACAGTCATCCAGGGTGCAGTTGAGAGGAGTTATCTTGATAGCAACTGGGGATACTGGGGCAAGTTGGCTTGATTCCCAAACATCACATGGTGATCCCAAACATCACTGTTATTGGAAGGAGAAAATCAGCATCTGACTGATAAGGGAAAGAGACAAAGTGGTTCAAACGATATCTTTTATTGGGCCAGCTGCTGTTGGTGGAAATAAGCAAGCTTTTGAGCCACACAGGGTTTAAACTTCTTTGTCACTTGGGACCAACACAGCAACCACACTCTCTCTAGATTGATAAGGAAAAAGCATATAAAAAGCGAGCCCTTTCGAACAGAAGCACTCTGTATTCTGATCTAGATGTCTGTCTCTCTATGCAGACACTGTGAGCATTCCTACTTTGTAAAGTAATGTTTTTTCTTTAACTTAGTTTTATTTGTCTGTATTACTTCTTTGTAATTGTTTAAGTACTTTCTTTTGTTGTTTTAGTAAAAGTTAAGTAACTTTAAGCCAAGAGTCTCTGAGTGTCTTTTGATATAGGAAGAATTTTTTATTTAAATCATTGGACCTCACAGAATAGCTAATAGATCCTGCTTATCTAGGTGATCTACCTCAGCCTAGGCTACACCACTGTCCGAGATAGGATATGGGGCTAGACAGACCGCTGGCCTGATCAGAAATGACACCCCTTATGTTGCTCTCCAATTGTCATTTCTTCAATTGTTGGACTTCTGAAGCCGTTCCCCTTGGGACTAGAGCAATTGGATCGAGTGGGAGGCCTGCAGGAGACTCTCCCTTCAGCCAATAAGGCCTCAAAAGAAGAAAAGGTCTGAGTCAAGAGGAACTGTGAGAGAGAGGCCAAGCTTGCATGAAATGCTGCTTATGCAAGGGCACAGATATCCCAAGGTTAGTTTACCTGAGGTTAAAGCTGTTTGTGTTACCACCTCTACCTGGGGGTCAAATACTTTCTGCGGATTGTTGCCCTATGGAAGTGGACATACTAGAAGTTACTCAGGGGTAACATACCTCATCCCCTCCAGAGGTAGTTAACCTCTAGATAGGAGCATTCACACACATGGCTTCACCCCTGGTAAACTAACCCTGAGGTAGCCTTACACAGGAGTAGCATGTCCATGATTATGAATCTACCCTAATTGTACCCTACTCCTAAACTTCACTGCACCTTTACCCCTTACTCCCATGTCCTCCTTGTTGCCCAGGTCCACTCACCATGTCTTATCACTCCCTTATTTCTGCTCTTCCATCTTGCTCTCTTATCTTATGTTGCTCCAACATTTACCAGACCTGTTGATATCTCACATGCCCCTCTCCCCCTCCCACACTTTACCTTGACTGCTGACTCATAGCTGCTCCTCTCTGGTCTCTTATCCTCAGATCACTCAACCCCTGATCACCATCATTTCCTGCTCCATCTTCACCCTAATCCCACATTTCATCCCTTGATCCTGCCAACTACCATTCACCTCATCACCATCTCATATGTACTAAATGCTTTCTAGACTGTACCAGAGGCTCTCTCAGCAGTCAGAGTAAATGCAGTAATGAGCATGTGACCATCAAGAGGTTGGGCTTTTCACACCCTCCTGTTGCATCCTGCCCTCATTCTCTCATCACAGATACCTACTCACCCCGGGACTTCAGTGTTCTTTGAGTTAAGATACCTACCTTGAGGCCTCTGCCTTGGGGGATGCTCCTCTAAGCTTGTGTCAGTTCTATTGCCGGTAACTATTGTCAGTAGGTAACTATTGCCAGTCAAGTCCCCAGGACATCGCCACAGAGGCCACACAGAGTCAGTCTCTGTGTACAGAGGACTCATACAAGATTATAGCCAGTTGTAGGCATCATGAATGAGTGCCTATTTAGTCCAGCAGAAAGTTTGTACAAGTCCCCAGATAGTTTCTTCACAACCACTAAACCTCCTTTGCAGTTGGTGTTTTGTTGTTTGTTTGTTTTTTGTTGTTTTTGCATTGTCCCTTTTTCCATTCCTAGTCTAATCTCATACCCACATCAGTTCTTTTTACTCATGTGCTTGGCTACTGACCCTGATACTATAATACTCTTTATGCAATGTAGTTCAAGCTTTATGTCCCTCTACGGCTTGCCTACAGAGGCAAGGTACTGTGCTACCCATGGTGCATACTCTGTTGGGTTCCTGAATTCTTTTGACACATCTGCCCCACATGTGAGCTCAGCTGGTAACGAGATCTCGTGTCCAAACTGCATCATATAACCAGGGATCCGAATTGACTGCAGTCATTTTAGCAGAATCAGCCAATCCTGACCATGACCCGAGGGTAAATAGGCCCCATGGAGATGAATTGTGGGTGGGTGGGTGGAGTCTGAAGGCCCTATGTTTGCATGAGGGAGGTGCTGAAATTCCAGAGGATTTGAGTTGTGTTTGATTAGCAGAGTTGTGATTCTATGTCAAACCTATTGCAAATTTGCTTCCCAGCATGCATAGTTATGAAAATCAAGTTAATTATGCAAATATTAATGCTCAAGGTGAATTTGCAGAATTTGGCTCCACTGGTTGCAGAATTTAAGATTTTTTCGTGCAGTCAACTTGGGTCCCTGCATATAACGTGCACACTCAGTAGGTGACTGGACACACTGTTCTGGGGAGTTGTCATCATAAGGGAGTAATTTATACACCAGGAAAGAGGAACCTCTAGCCCATGGGCCAAACTTGGCCTGCAGCTGTTTTCTATTTGGCCTTTTTCCAGGTCCTAGATTTGGCCCATGAATCTCTACCATCAAATGAACTCAGGGGGAGTGAAGATGAAAGCATGTGCGCAAGGACAGGGAATGAATCCATGGCATAGATCCATAATCTGAACCTTCTTCCTTCCCGCATTTGGGGTGGGCACAATCCTTAAGCACCCCATCCATATTTCCTACCCAGCCCAGGGAGCTAGTACTAATTTTCATAGTTGTCCATGGAAGGGAAAAGGTTTCCCCTCCCTGTTGTACCTGGTTGTTACCAGGCCAGCTCAGCTCAGTTTTCAGCCAGCAGCCTAGGGTTGCCACTTTAGATATATTTTTCTAGGGCATTTATAAAGAATACATGTTTCAGGGTCTGCATAGGTGCCAATGCAGGCCCTGCAACATGTATATTTCATAAGCAGCCTGGTAAAATATACCTAAGGTGGCAACCCTAAGCCAGCCTGGTCGGCTTTGCACATGCCTGCTGGCTGCCTGTAAGCACATGCAAATCTGCTGGATTTGGCTCTGGTCCTCACACACTCTCCACTGGCAAAAGTTCCACCTGCTGTGACTTCAGTGAGGCTTGTTCTGGCAGAGCGCCTGGAGAGGGTTGGGCTGCCTGCTCTGACCTTCAAAACCTTCCATCACTGTTACAAATCTCTTCTCCTGATGAGATGCCAGCGCAAGAGATGAGGCTAAGTGGGTAGGGGGGAGGGAAAGGGGAACGCTCCTTAATAAACTGAGGGGCAGGCTGAAGCAACTTAAAATGTACATAAATTTGCACACTTACCATTTGCACAAATCTGTGAATATTCAGTGTGCCCAAGACTTTTTCTGGGTAAAGCGGCAACCCTAAACTCACCCCCCATGTTTTCAGATATTATGATAGCCTGCATTTCCACTCTTTGATCCATGTGGAAATGTGGGCTATCATAATGGCAGAAGCCGCCATCATGTGTTAGCTATGGGGAGTATAGGTGCTCTCCTCCAGGCTAGTCTGCACCTGCACTCTCTTTAGCCTCTGTGCAGACATAGTCCCAAGTTTAGTAGGAGCACCTGTGGCTCCCCAGTCAGCACCATTTTGAAGTGTCAGGCAATCATTCAGCTTGCCCTGTCACGGTTACATTTTCTTTTTTTCTAATGGAAAAGTCAGTGTGTGTGTCCATCTCTGAGATTCTGGTCGTTTTTGAGACCTGGTGGTTACTTTCTGAAGCCTTAGGATGGCCTGGCCACACCCAAGTGCAGTTGGCCTCTATTAGCCTATTGGGCTCTCAGTCTGTAATGCTATGATCCAACTGGGAGGAGTGTAGGTGCTCTCCTCCAGGCTGGTTTGCATCTGCACTCTCTTTAGCCTCTGCCCAGGCATAGTCCCAAGTTTAGTAGGAGCACCTGTGGCTCCCCAGCCAGCACCATTTTAAAGGGTCAGGCAATCATTCAGCTTGCCCTGTTACAGTAACATTTTCCTTTTTTCTAATGGGAAAGTCAGTGTCAGGGCTAGCCTTAGGAATTGCAGGGCCTAGGGTGGAAGAGAAATGTGGGACCCCATTCTCCCACTGGCGGGCCTAGGAGCACTCCCCGGCTCAGGGGGTGCTCCCCAGCTCGGTCTGGGGGTGCTAGCTGGGCTTGCGGATGGGCGGAGGGGGCACTCCCCTCCGCCTATCCCCAAGCCCAGCCATTTTGAGGGGCACCGCTGCCACCACTGGCCTAGGCCCTGGGCCGGGCCCGCTCACCAGCTCCCTGGGTCGGGTGCCACAGCAGCAGATTAAATCTGCCACCACGCCCGCTGCCACCAGACGCTGCCAGGGGGTGAGGCAGAGGCCCTGCCTCTCCCTCACTCCCTGGCCCCTCCACTGACTGTCTTGACCAGGGAGTGAGAAAGAGGCAGAGGCCACCTCTCTCTCTCTCCCTGGCCGAGACTGACAGGCAGCGGAGGGGGCCAGGGAGAGGTGGGGCCTCTGCCTCACCCTCACTCCCTGGCCAAGACAGACAGTGGCTGGGGGGCCCGAGCATGAGGCCCCCCAGGAGTGGGACCCAGGGTGGCCACCCCGAACTGCCCCGCGGTAAGGCCGGTGTGTGTCCATCAACATTCCTATGTTAGGAGGAAGCCCACACCACCATTCCACATGGTTTCCAACTTCCCTAGATTCTGTACTAAGGGTTAGTCAAATGATTTTTAACCCCATTGTGATGGGTTGCAAGCCAGAGAAGACAGACAGAGGCTGCTTTCAAGTGTGATGGGTCTCGCCACTGCCATGGACTTCTCTACAGGGAGGCCGGAGCTGTCCCTCTGGCTGGGACTTGGACTGGCCGCTGAACAAACATTACAGCGGCTGGGCCGGAGAGTTGCATGGACATGTCTGCACATCCCCGCCTCTGGCTGATAGGTGGCCAGTGATGGCAGCCGTGGCACCTGCCGCCACCCTGACCACGGTAGGTAAAGTGGCCGTCCTAATGTGACAGCATGCTTTACATCCAGTTGGGCAGCTGTTCCCTGGGCGGTGTTGGCACTTAGCCCAGGCTGTGAGTTGGGGAAATCCATTGTCATGGGTTGCAAGGAGAGGGTTCAATTCCCAGCCTGAGAGCATCTGGCTACTTGGGTTGCACGGGAAAAGAGGCACGGTCACTTCAGAAAGGGGTGGCTGGGGAGCCACAGGTGCTCCTACTAAGCTTGGGACTATGCCTGGGCAGGGGCTAAAGAGAGTGCAGGCGCAGACTAGCCTGGAGGAGAGCACCTACACTCCCCACAGTTGGGTCACAGCATCACAGACAGAGAGAGAGCCTAATAGGGTAACAGAGGCCAGCTGCACTTGGGTGTGGCCAGGACAGCCTAAGGCCTCAAAAAGGAAGGAGGGGGTGGTTGTTGGTTTCCTGTGAGGAAGGGAGAAAAAGAAAGGCTCTGCCTCAATGCTGGCTGCAGGGAGGAGCAAGCCTGGCCGGCCAGTGGGGCTTGTAGTAAGGAGCCCTCTATCCAAGGATGGAGGCCTGCCTGCAGGAGGGTTATTTATAGGTTTATTCTTTTCAAAGACAGAGTGTGGTTGCCATGTTGTCTCCACCAACAACAGTTAGTCCAATAAAAAATATCATTTGAACCACTTTGTCTCTCTTCATTTCAATTTTTATCCTGCCCTTCTCTCAAAGGCTCGGGGTGGCTTACAAAATAAGATATATAAGCATAAAAAAACCTATAAAAGCAATTTAAAAGCTCCTTAACCTTGCTCACCAAGTTCCTAATCCCTCCACACAACCCTAGCCCCGCCTCTACTTGCACCCCTCCTCTCATTGGGGGGCTGTGGCACCTCTCCCATCCCCATACCCCCCCTCTTACCAGGGGGCCATGGCATAACCCAAATCCCCCAAAACCTGCTTGTACCCACCCTCTCATGGGTGCGTGTGTGTGTTGTGGCACCATTCCCCACTCCCCCCTGTCACTGGGGGAGCATGGCATAACCCGCCTTCCCCCTGCCCGTACCCTACCCCTCAGCAGATGACTGGCACCATCAACCTATACATGTCCTCCCCCCTAGAAAAAAACTCCTCCATCCCACACCCCTCTAAAGATCATTAAAATGCAAAGCATAAAAGGTTAGTCCAGCCTCTGATTACCAAAATACTTCGGCAGCCACTGCAGACAGCTGCCTGCAGGTGGCTGAAGGCTTTTAAGTCCTGGGGAGCAGAGGGGGAGGCAAACCCAGGTCTTTCAGTCCACATCCAGCTGAAGAAGGCTTTTATTTATTTATTACATTTATATCCCGCCCCTTCTGCCATATGGCAGCTCACGGCGGCTAACAACAATCAATCAACAATTATCAAACAATAAAAGCTAATCTTTAAGACAATTAATAAATAATTAAAACAATTTACCAACCATAAAATCCAGTAATCCATAACTGTGCTAATAGAAACATTCCACCCAACCTCTTACCCACGCAAAATGCCTGGCAGAAGAGCCATGTTTTACGCTGCTGCCAGAAGGCAAGAAGATCTGGGCTGAGGTGGATCTCCACCAGAAGCGAGTTCCACAGCAATGGAGCAGCCGCTGAGAATGCCAGCCTGTCAGTCCCAACTCGCTGATACCGCGGGACTTCCAGGAGGGTGCCCTCCAACGACCGCAGGAGCTGCCATTGGGCCCAGGGAGTGAGGCGGTCCTTTAGGTAGGCAGGGCCCAGGCTGTGTAGGGCTTTATAGGTAAAAACCAGCACCTTGAATCGGGCCCGGAAGACTATAGGCAGCCAGTGCAGCGCTCAGTGCAGCCTAGTAAGCAGGCGGGCCACCACAATCTGCACTAGTTCCAGCCTCCAGACCATCACCATGTGCGGCCCCATGTAGAGAACGTTACAGTAGTCCAGCCTTGAGGTGACGAATGCATGGATGATAGTGGCGAGATTGGAGTCCAAGACATATGGATGGAGCTGTTTCACCAGACGTAACTGGCGAAAAAAGGCCCCCCTGGCCACAGCCGACACCTGCAAATCCAGGCATAGCTATGAATCCAGGAGCACCCCGAGGCTCCATACCTGGGAAACCAACAGAGGGCACCCCCCCCCCAATAACAGGAGTTTCCCCCTCCCCCAGATCTAAGGTGGCCATCTCTCCCCTTTAAAAGAGGACACTTATGAAAAATATATGTTGCAGGGCTGCATTGGTTCCAGTGCAGCCCTGCACCATGTATTTTTAATAAGCATCCTCTTTTAGAGGGGAGATATGGCCACCCTACCCAGATCACCGACCCCGCCCACAAGCATCACCTGTCTTATCGGGATTAAACTTCAGTCGGCTCGACCTCATCCAATCCCCCACAGCAGTCAAACACAGGGACAGCAACGAGACTGCAGGGCCTGGGTCAGTTGAAAAAGAGAGGTACAATTTGATAGCGAACCCCCCAGCTACGAATGACCTCCCCAAGCAGCTGCATATACACATTGAATAAGAGAGGTGATAGACTGGAGCCCTGCAGGACCCCACACGGGCGGCCCCCAGGGGACAATGTACAGTCCCCTAGAACTACCCATTGAGATCTATCTGCTAGGTAGGAATGGAACCACTGTAAAATGGGGTCGTCCACCCCAGCCAGGTTCCGCAGGCAGATCACCAGCATCTCATGGTGCACAGTATCAAAAGCTGCTGATAGATCCAGTAGAACCAGTAGGGTCATATGACCCGTATCTAGTTCCACCAGGAGGTCATCAACCAAGACCATGAACGCAGACTACGTGCCATAATCTGGACCAGGGGCGGCTGGTGGGTTTTGATGTTGGAGGGGCACTGGGGCAGTAAGACCAGCAGGCCTAGGGGCGGAGCCAGGGGGATGGTAGGCGAAGCCAGGGTGACGGTAGGCCGGTGGTATGGCATAACCCAGCAGCAAGGAGTTCCCAGGGTTAACATCGGATGGAAGAAAGCACAAACTACATGCGCATCAAGCTTAAAATAAATAATTTGTAAACCCAAAACACAGGGAAACACCCAAAACACTGGCATAAC
>QEPC01013938.1:2482623-2497724 GCA_003113815.1 Sphenodon punctatus
AAGTCTGGCTTCGCTCAGAACTATGCCGCTATTACCGTTCACTTGAATGGAGCCAGAACTTCACTCCATGTTTGTAACGTGGAGGACTGATGAGTGCAGAGCCATGGATGGAATTCAAGACACAACAGCCAGGGACACAGCTAGGTGGGAATGGGCCCTTGTGCAGAAGATGGGATGGGCCCCCCTGCTGGGGAACTCCACTCGTGTGTATGTGCACTCACACCTGCCGCACCTATTATAGTTATGCCCCTGATGGCAGCTATGGGAGTTTTCAGACGTGACGATGGCACAGATTTCCACATTTTGCCAAGTGTAGAAATCCATGCTGTCATCACGGCTGAATGCACCCGCCAGAATTTGACCCAGGCCAGAACCCAGGTTTGCACAAGCCATGGCAGCACTTAGCCCGGGCTGTTCCTCAGGACCATCCCCAAGGAACAACCCAGGCTAAGCACCCAACACAGCCTGTGCGTTGGACACCTGACCAGGGTAAAGCGAACTGTCAGGTTTGATGGCCCGCTTACTCTAACCCTGGTCCAGGTCCGTGGTGCTTCCGAGCAGTCATAGCAGCCTGTTAGGCCACCGTAGCCACCTGTCAGGGAGGGAGCGGGCCGTTCTGAGCAGTGCGGGGGTGGGGCCATGTGGACACACATCCATACGTCGCTCTGCCCTCTCTCCCCCACCCCCTGTCACTCTTGTTTGGCGCCCGGGCTGAATCCTGCCTGGAGTGAAGGCCTCACTTTGGGCAGGATTATTTTAGTTATTTATTTATTTTTGCATTTATATGCTGCCCCCTCCTGCACAAGCAGCTCAGGGCTGCTAACAACATTTAAAAACATATCAAATTATAAAATTAACCCCACATTAAAATAACCCCACAATAAAAACCCCACCCTAACCCAACCCACCCATCCTGTCTCCCTTGGAAAAGGCCTAGTGGAACAGACACTGTCTACAAAAGGAAGGGAGGTCTACGACCAGGCGGACCTCCAATGGGAGGGAGTTCCACAGCCGCGGAGCAGTCCCTGAGAATGCCCTCCTCATTGATGACACCTGGGAAACCCAGGGAACCTCAAGGAGGGCGCCCCCGGCTGACCACAGAGGCCAATCTAGAATCCGAAGGGTGAGGCGATCCTGTAGATAGGTGGGGCCCAGGCTGTTGAGGACTTTAAAGGTCAAAACCAACACTTTGAATTGAGCCTGGAAGACGATCGGCAGCCAGTGCAGAGAACGGAGCGCTGGAGTAATGGGCTCGCAATGACTCGCCCCCTTAAGGAGACAAGCCACCACATTCTGCACCAGCTGCAGTCTCCGGACCGTCACCAAGGGTAGCCCCATGTAGCGCGCGTTATAGTAGTCTAATAAGGAGGTAATAAAAGCATGGATGATTGTGGCAAGGTCCGAGTCTGAGACATACGGCCTAAGTCGTCGTACCAGATGTAATTGACAGAATGCGCCCATCGCCACAGCCGCCACCTGGACATCCAGGCGAAGCTGCGGATCCAGAAGCACCCCCAGACTACGGACCTGAGATACCAGGGGAGGCTATCACTCCCCCAGCTTTCCCCATAACCATCACCTCTGTCAACTTCAAGCGACTCGCCCTCATCCAGCCCCCCACAGTCGACAGATTAAAGCGTGGCAGTGCTGAAAACATCCTACGTCATTTAAAGGAGTATTTATGTGGAGGTAGGAGAACCTAAGCAAAGAATTCTGTGGCTTGGGCGGGAGGTAAGGCTGGAACAGGGAGCTTTGCAGGGTAAAAGTGTGCTTACAATGTCCTTATTGAAAGTTCAACACCTGCCTGCCAGTAGCCATTTGCTTTCATATTTGATATGTTTCAAATATGTTGTAAGCTGCCCTGAGCTGCTGCAGCAGGAGGGGCGGCTAAGAAATTTAAATTAATTAATTAATTAAATAAGCAGCCTTCTTCTTCCTCCAATGCTGCCCATTCCATGTGGATAATATTGCCCTATAAAATCTATGCAGCCCCTTCCCAATCTCCCATCAAATATCTCCTCAACTTACCTCTGTCATGGACCAGACAAAACTCTGCCAGCTCGTAAGTTGTGAGTTCATGTTACTGCTGCTGTTTGATATACTACTCCCACAACTAGTACACGCTCTGAGCCTTTGGTGTGAACTCATTATTGTCACCTTGTCTGCCTCTTTTCTCATCACCCCCCACAAATGTTGTCTGGATGAACTCTCACTTGTCTTCTTAGAATGTAGACTCTTTGGGGGCAGAGACTGTCAGTAAATTTGTGCAAAGTCTAGCATAATGAGGGCCGGACAGGGCTAGAGTTAGGGTCCATCCACCCACTGAGTAGGGTGGATACAGTTCAGGGCAGTGACCTCCTGGGGGCAACACCAAGAAATTTTTGTGACTTACGTGGACCACCTTGGAGATGACCATAGGCCTCCAGGATTCCTTCTCTGCACCTCCACAATCCAATCAGCGGGAAGCAGGAGAGCCCACCGCCACCTGCACTGCAAGCTCCAGCCTGGGGCTTACAGTGCGGGGGGGGGGGGGGGGAGGGAAACAGTGCTCTGCCAACAGCTGTTCAGTGGGGAGTAGGAGAGAGCTCATCCCCTGCAGAACAAAGTCTTTGTGCTAAAGGGGAGAGGGAAGGCTCTTCTATTTTGCGTCCTGGGCTGAGACTTATAGAGCTACAAGGGAGAGGCCAAATATTTTTTTGGCTGGGGCACACCCAAAGGGCTAGCCCTTGACATAGCTGGGATCTTCAGACATTATTGTAAAGTGAATAGCAATTAAGCTAACAATCTGCATTGAAAAGTATTTGCAAAATTTACCCCTGGTAATCCAGTCTCTATTACTTACAGTGTGATCCAGGGAGCCAGATCTTAGGGACACTTCATTCTTTGAGATGCTGACCTGTGCAAACACCTTCTGCCCAGAGACAGTGTCACCTCATCTTTCAGCTACAAAGTCCCCCTTCTAGGCCTGTAGAAAGAGCTGAGAGGGCAGAACCAGAGATACAGGACCTATTGGAAGAGGAGCCATGTGGGGGAACTTTTGTAACATTTAGACACATGGCCGAAATAAAACATGCTGGGAAGGGGGAGGGGAGGGATTCTTGTGAAGGTACAGTGCCGTTTTGACTAGGAAACAGGATCAAGGATGAGATGGGAAAGCAGGAATGAGCTCTGCAGGCAAGACCCCATTCTGAACCAATTATTCTGTTCTCTTTGCCTTTCCCCCTGTACATAAACCAGATTTCATTTTATTTTGCTATTTGTACCTTTTTCTTCTTTGAGAGAATGGATGTTTGTTTGTTTGATTGCAGCAGAAATGATGTTCCTCTCAGCTTCCTGAAGAAATAGCCAGAGCTCTTTATGTCTTTGATGAGAAGAACATCTTAATCTCAGTACCCTGGTGGAGAGGCTTTCCGGAGCAAAGATACTTCAGGAGGCTAAAGATATAGAATGGGAGCATACCAGCTGCATGAGCATCCCTTGAGACTTGCCACATGTCTGCAGCCCAAGATGTTTGTGTCTCTCGAGGGGGCTCAAGCCACAGCCACCAAATCTGGATGCAGAAGGTGTCCTGTAGGGCTCTTACACAGGCCCAGATCAGTCTCGTAAATCACATCTGGTTGGTTATTCAACACCAACGTGTTTATTAGAGAGAGGCAAAGGTTGAAATCCTGTCTCTATAGAACTGAATAGAAGCTTTTCCATTGTCATCAACTGAGTCAGGAATTCACACAGAGACACTAGAAATGTTGTGTGCAAGCCTATCAGGGTGTTTTTGCTATTGAAGAAAATAATGGAGAGAGAGAGAGAGAGAGAGAGAGAGAGAGAGAGAGTTTTAAAATGAGATGGCTCCACGTATGGCCCCCCCACCATTCATGTGGAAAGCTGCTCATTTCAAGTTGGTGAATAGGGAAGCACACTCCCGTGAGCCACGCACCAGCCACCCAGTCTCCGCACCGAACACTCCTGAAAAATCCAGAGGGTCCCGTGCAGGGACTGGATGTGTGGACGGAGCAGTCGTGCAGGGAGCTGCCTGTGTGAAGCACTCCCCATGCATTTCCTGTGTGTGGATGCCCCACCCCCACCCCATGCACTGACCACAGACCTCCCCCTCCCCGCTGCTCTCATGTAAAGAAAGGAAGAAAGAAAGAAAGAAAGAAAGAAAAAGAAAGATGCTCCGTGGTCTGATTTTTTAATTCTTCCTCTTTTTCAAAGCTCTGAGGTTTGAGTATTCATGAACAATTGACTGTTTGAATTGTATAATGCAATACCTGTTCCTCTGGCTTAACGTTACAGTATTTCCCACACCACAGGATTGCTTCACATTATTCTAAGAGGCAGTGTCAGTAGTGCTGGCCTTCTTTACTAAGATGAAGGACACTCCTACTTCCTTTAATTATATGTTTTGTTTTAAACTAATCTCCTTTATACTTGTGATGAATCACCAGCTTGTAAACATGTAAATGTGGGAATCAAAGAGGGAAAATATAAGTTTGATTCCCAAGGTGGGTGTCTTTGATTAAAATTGGTATCGGGGTCAGTGGAGTAACCACAGTTCAGGGGACGGGGGATCTCCAGATACCCCCACCCAAAGCCCTACTCTGACCCATCATGCAAAAATGGAGGCTGGTTGGGCACATGTCCTTCCAAGTTTGGGGCTCAGGGGACAGCCAGGGGGCCAAAATTATGGAGAGACTTTGCCACAGCTCAAACTCAGTGAGTGACTTGTCCCCTCCACCTCTAGTTTTTATTCCCCTGATTGGGTTAAAGTCTTACTGTGGCCCTAAGTAGAGAGCTGCCTCAACTCTACTTAGCAAGCCATCATGGAGTAGAGTTTAAAAGCCAGTAGGAGTTAGGCACCCAAACACCAAGGGCACCTTTGGATATCTGCCCCGGCGTCTCAGCCAGATGAGTCTGCATCCCACTATGCCAGTCATTTGAAATGCAGCTTCCTTTCCTGCAGCAGGACCACAAGCTTGCTATCAGTGTGTACTCTGACAATTGCAACATGAGGTTTAAGGTAAACATTCCTGGCAGAAATTTTAAGGCCATTGGATCTGCAAGCCCCCTCCTGCTCAATCATTATTAGTAGTTGCAGAAGAGACTTTAAAAGGCGGTACTGTGTGTCCCCTGTTTTGTATCCAGTACAGCAGGGCTGGGGAACCTTCTCCCATGGGCCATTTTGAAAATTAATCCAAGTTCCATGGGTTGGCTAGGAGTTGGGGACAGGGGTGCTTAAGGGGTGTGGTTCAGGATGGGGGGAGGGAGGGGAGGATCCAGATCATGGATCGATGTCATATATCCACCCCCTGTCCCTGAGTGCATGCCCTTACATGTTCTCCCTTCCCCTGAGCTCACTCTCTCAGTGCTTGAGGATAGGGGACTGGATCCACTCGCTGGATTCACTAGCCAGATCCATCTAGGAACTGGAAAAGGAACCACATTTGGCCCATGGACTGGAGGTTCCTTCCTCCACCCCTGCAATACACAGTATGATTTTGTGTGGTTGTAAATGAGATCTGTACAAACATCAGAATATGTTGTTTTGCTTGCCAGTGGGGGGGTGGGGTGGGGGTCCAATTGACAGGACACTGGATTCCCTAATCCAGTCAAGAAATGGTGAGTTCTATTCTTGGCTCTGCACTGACTTTGGACAGGCCTGTGCCTCAGTATCCCCTCTGCAAAATGAGGATAATAGTACTCACCTAGCTTTGAAATCCACATACAGGAAGTGCTAAAAGTCTACTTTTAGCAACCAGCAACCTCAGATGCAAGGGATCCAACACAGCCACTGTGCAAAGAAAGCCACTGGTGTCTCCTGGATGAGGGTCCAGTTCTTGGGGGCCCCATCTGGGCTGAGCTATATGGCCAGTGCCATTAGGAGGCTTCACATGAGCTCCACTGACAATTGGTCTGGGCTGCCCAATTAAGCTTCCCCTCCATTCCCGGGCTGTGAGGCTAAAAGTCTCCTCCCCTCCCAAGCCTGCCCTGCTAGGTAGGGACACACTCATCCATGCACCGAATGCCCCCTCTACGGCTGGAGCCAGCAGTTTGTTTTTTTTAAACTCACGAAGTGTGCAGCCGGTGGCAGCCAGCCAGTGAGTGACGTTCCTGTTGCTACGGGATACACCGCCCCTATAAATAACTGAGTGAAGGAACTTTCCTAAGTCAGAGACTTTAGGACACGGGACCCAGAACCAGATGGTCCGGAGAAGAAACAGCAGCAGCAGCCGCCGCCGCCGCCGCCACCAGCAACATCAGGGGCCAGCTCGGCAACAGGATCGGATCTAGCAGCCCAGGCAGCACAGAGGAGGAAACCATACCCAGCACTTGAGACTGAGGCAGGACTCGGAGCCCACCCTCCTCCCTCCCCCTCCCCGCCTCAACTTACAACCTTTTGGCAGATCGATCCTGCATCTGGGGGAGAGCTACACGCGATTCCCCCGTCTGTCCCCCCTTTTGCTTTCATGCAACGCCTGGTGGCCTGGGACCCAGCATGCCTCCCCATCCAGCCACCTGCCTTTAAATCCATGGAAGTGGCAAATTTCTATTACGAGGCAGACTGTCTGGCTGCTCTGAGCAAGCTGCACCCCCGGGCTGCAGGGGGCCGCTCCATGACCGAGCTCACCGTAGGGGACCACGAGAGAGCCATAGACTTCAGCCCTTACCTGGATCCCTTAGCATCGCAGCAGCAGCAGCAACAGCCGCCTCCTCCTGCAGCAGCAGGGGGCAACTTTGAGCCTGCCTGCAGCAGCGGCGGCGGCGGCCAAGATTTTCTCTCCGACCTCTTCTCCGAGGACTATAAAGGCGGCGGCAAGAAGCCCGATTACACCTATATTAGCCTAGCCAGGCACAACCACCCGTGCGGCGGCCAGAGCCACAAGCCCGGGGCGCTGCTGGGCTGCTTCGCTCCCCAGATCGTTGAGACCAAAGTGGAGCCGGTCTTCGAGCACTTGGACTCTTGCAAAGGGCCCCGCAAAGAGGAAGGGGGCGCCGGGCCCGGACCGGGGGCTATGTCCTCCCCTTATGGCAGCACCGCCCGCTCTTACCTCGGTTACCAATCGGTGCCAAGCGGGAGCAGCGGCAACCTCTCCAC
This sequence comes from Sphenodon punctatus, assembly GCA_003113815.1. Classification (NCBI taxonomy): domain Eukaryota; kingdom Metazoa; phylum Chordata; class Lepidosauria; order Sphenodontia; family Sphenodontidae; genus Sphenodon; species Sphenodon punctatus. The sequence continues at coordinate 2,489,717 of QEPC01013938.1, forward strand.
CTCGTCTTCTTCCAGTCCGCCCGGGACGCCCAACCCCTCCGATTCCTCCAAATCGGCCGGGGGAGGCGGCTACTCGGGGGGGTCCGGAGGGAAGAACAAATCCAAGAAGAACGTGGACAAGCACAGCGACGAATACAAGATCCGCCGGGAAAGGAACAACATTGCGGTGCGGAAGAGCCGGGACAAAGCCAAAATGCGCAACATTGAGACACAGCATAAAGTCTTGGAACTGACGGCCGAGAACGAGAGGCTCCAAAAGAAAGTGGAGCAGCTCTCCCGGGAGCTCAGCACCCTCAGGAACTTGTTCAAACAGCTGCCCGAGCCTCTGCTGGCCACATCTGGACATTGCTAGCCTCACAACTGGACGCTGCTAGGGCCACAGTGGTTTGGGCTGGGGGGGGGGGGCAAGGGGATTGGAGTTGGGGGAGAGTTGGGGAGGGAGCGTATGCGTTGGGGGGGGGATTTGTTGGCTGCTTTTTCCTCCCCTCTCAGGACAGATCAGATCAGGGAAGGGGGAAGAAATAGGGGAGAGACTCGAGGGTTTATTATTTTCCCCCCCTTTTATTTACATTCGGGTGGGAGCAAGCAACCTCGGCCTCTGTGCGCCTCCTACAGAAGCAGTCGCCTAGCGGTTGCCGTTTACCTCTGCACCCTAGTGGAGGAGTCGCATTTTGCTGTCGGTAATTTTTTATTATTATTATGATGATGTTACATCCATCACCCCTCCCCCTCTGGGCCTACCCGATCCTGGGATGGGGGAATCTCTGCAGAGTTGTGTTGAATGCTAGTGTTATTTAAAAAAACCGAACGAGAGGGAGAGAGCGAGAGAGCAGAGAGTGATGCAATCCTTTAAACATGGCTGGGAAGGCTGTATACACACACATGATGCAATCCCGTGTAACTGTCAGTCATGGATTGAGTAATCTGTTAAAGATGTTCCTTACAGTTTTTTTTATTATAAAGAATAATCTATTTCTATATAAAAAAAGACATATGTATATTTTGGGAATTATGCATTCTTGCTACGTTGGAAGCATTAATGAACCATTTTAATAAACTTTATGGCAAGGAGGGGAAAAAAAAGAAAAGTTTGTTCATTTTAAAAGGGGGGGGGGGAGGCACTAGAGGAGTTTTCAACCGGCTGAATCGGGCTGTGTCAATGACCATGGGATCAGGGACTGTTGTTGGCCTTTTGACTTTCTCTATGAGTCAGCAGCACGAAATCTAGAGAGAGAACCAGCAACCAGCAGAGCTGGCAACTCCGGCCAGATCCCCCTTCCTGCCTCGCTGAATTTCCTCTTATCCCTGGATTTAACTGTTGCTTGCCTTTTTTTTTTTTTTTTTGTTAAATTATCTCTCAGCTTGCAAATTCTCACCTGTGCCATGCAAACATGTACAGTTCTCAAGGCACTTACTCCAGAGTAAGTCTCATGGGTCTGCTCCAGAGTAATCTCTTTGAGGACTGCACAGCAAGTAAGGGACACTCCCACAAGTTGGAAAGTTGGCTGTGAAGTGCTGCTGTTTAACAGTTTTGTGTCCTCTCAGATTTGGGATTGATCACCTGATCAGGTAAGAAACAGAGACGCAACTCTTTCTCAAAGTTTTTATTGAGTATACTTTAAAAACAATGCAGGCACAGCATAATGTCCCATAACCAGACTTCCCATAACTAGAGCCATCTTCATTGCAGACATGCTTTGCCTCCCCTTACTGAATTCAGGATATACTTAAGGCCTTTCTGTATTGAGGACACGTGTCTAATCTGGCCAAAAATATGCCCCCTGGTGTGTGTAGATATGGAAGGGTACAAGTGTAGAAAACTGCACCTATTGTTTTGTGTGTGTGTGTGTGTGTGTGTGGTTTTGGGGTGTAGCTGTATTGGAGAAAATGGGCCAGGCATGTTGTCAGAGGGTGGGGTGTACCAGAAGGAAAGAGGTTTTAAATCTGAAGGCAGAAGGACTTGGTGACAAAGCTCCCAGCCGAGGTATTGGTGTGAGATTTATGGAGGCTGGTGTGCGGCACATTTTTTGTCTTTCCACACAGTTTGCTCTTGTATCTATGCCTGTAAAATGTTAACAGAGCCCAGAGCTGATTACATGCAGGAACTGGTTAAACAATCAAGCCTTACTCAGCATTTCTCAATGAGCACTAGGCCCACTAGAAGCACTTCCTGCTTTTTAGCCCATCTGTCCGAAACCCCTGGCAGAGAACTTTCTTAACTCCCCAAGACAGTGCTTTGAATTGGAACTCAGCAATTATTGGTCTTGAAAAAGGCATTTCAATTTCAATTTTAAAATTGAAATTCTCAATTTCAATTTTAGAATTTGGTTTTAAGTTACTGTTATTGATTGTCCTGTAGGGGTGTGGGGACTGGGGAATGTGACAGGTCCTGAATCTAATTATACTGGCTAGGCCAGCTGAAGATGTGGTTTTCCGAAGGAATTTTGTTTAATGTTCAATAAGAGTAGACCCCAGCCTCCTGATCAGGCAAAATTCCCGTGGCCCATCACGCACTCTCTGCTTAGGCAGAAGTCCTCTAACTTCCACAGGGAGCTGTGTGAGCTGAGTAAGGAGTGAGGAAGTAGAGAGAGGTCGCTGCCTTTTTACTTTGCAGTTTTATCCAGTAGGTAAAGGGAAGCTTCTAAGGGCTTGATCACACACTATTAAAAGCAAGGGGAGTTTTTTCATTGATTTGAATGGGAGAAGGATCAAGGCCAAATAATCATTTTGCATGGGATGAGATTTCCAGGTTATTTAGGCAATGCTGAAGCTCAGACCAAATCCCCCTTTCCCTCCCACCCGCATGGTAGCAGGATTGATTCTTACAGCATAGTTGGATGCCAGAACTTGTTTTGAAATCTCCCTCGCGCTGATGATTTGTGCTAACTCTGTTTCAGTGTTGAACTATTCTCCTAGTTACAACACTTAATACCCAGTCCCTGTTTGCAGTACTGCCGCTTAAGCAAGATTGTTATTCCTTCTGCTTTGTGACATTTCCCTTTTACTTAGCAGCAGTTGTCTAGTGCTTCTATTTGTCATGATCCACAGAGCAGGAAGGGTCATCTAATGGGTCATCTAATCCAGGCCCCTGTACCAATGCAAGATTCACCAGACCCAAACTGCCCACAGAGAAAAATCAATCAAGAAACAGAGCCTATAAAATTTCTTTCAGAGGGTAATTTTGAAAGCAAAAATTGCATGCTTCCATTCCAGATTTTTAAATCTCTACAACAGGTCACTTACAAAATTAAAAGCATGGATGCAAACTTTGCCATCTGTAGATCTTTATAAGGACACCAAATCCTTGCCACTTGTACCTGGTTTCTAAAGGACTCTTCCACGTTAGCACCTGATAGACTAATTTGGATTCTGAAGTGTTTAGGTCCACAACCGAAACTGTATTGTTTAAAACAGTGTAACCCAAAATATTCAAAATAGGTAACTCTTTTATCTAATCTGGCTGGCTGGCTAGCTAGTCTGAACGGCCTGCACCCTGCTAGCTAGCTTCCTTGCTTTCTATGGCCTTGTTCTCTGCAGATCTGAGAAGCAACAACCGTCTCACTGCTGAGGCTGTTGTGTGTTTTTGCTTTGCATTCAGGGTATGTAATATCTATTTCTCTTCATTAGTTACCCTGCAGTTTGCAATAATAGGAGCTACTTCTAGAGATTACACTTGTGTATGTCCACGTTAATTTCTTTTATTGTGTCATATTCTATCAGAACTGAAAACATACATTAAGGTGGACCTGTCAATCACATATGATTTTAATAACGTATTTTTGTCGCTGAAATCATGTGATAGACACCAGATATGTAAGACACAACATAAAATAAGTCAATATCCCTATCCTAAAGTTTTATGACTATTAGTCTTGCATTTAACATCATTAGGACGTGTTTGTGTGTATACGTGTGCGTATGTAGGTGTGTAGCTATGTAGTACAGTGATGTTCACTCGTCCGCTTTAATTTTCAAGCAATGTTATAATAGCCACAGTTATTTAAATTAAAACAGAAAATATTGCCACTTAAACTAATTGAAGTTTAATTGAAGAAATATTTAGAAGCCAGATTATATCTCTTTACTTATTATCTTTATAATTTAAAAATCTAGGGCCCAATCTTTGAATGTACATTCATTCACACCAATGAAAAGAGAATATAAAATAATTCAGAATAGTTAGGTCAGACTTACAACTACAGGAATTAAGTTTTAGGATTGGTGATCCCCTTTTAAAAAAGCCATTTCACTTTTTGCTCTGGTGGGAAATGATTTCACAAGGGACAAGACAACAATTGCTTTTATTTTCCTTGCTTGTTCTTTTGCTGCTGATGTTTTAAAGCCAGGGATGGGGAAACTTTTCCCTCCCAGGAGCGACTTGGAAAATTAGTCTGTGGGATGGTTAGGAGTTGTGCTTTGGACACCTAAGGGGTGTGCTCAGAGTGGGGGAAGGAAAGGAAGGGTCCAGATCATGGATTGATACCGTGGATCCATCCACTATCCTTGAGCACAAATATGAGGATCTTTGCTTCCTTCCCCTGAGCTCACGCTTTCCGTGCTTGAGAATACAGGCTGGATTCATGGGCTAGGTCAGAAACTTGAAAGGGGTCAAATAAAAACAATCCAGGACCAGATTTGTCCCACAGGTCAGAGGTTCCTCACCCTCTGCTTTAAGTCCTCAGACATGTTAAGAGCTGGATGGTATAATACATGCAGAGTAAATAAATAAATGATACTGGTACCCTTTTGCATAAATGGGATGGCTACTATCCTAACCAGCACACTAGGGCAGGATTGGAGAACCTCATGCCAGGGAGCCAGGTGTGGCCTAGAGGTAATTTTTATGTGGCCTCTTTCCCGTTCCTAGATTTGGCCCCTGAAACCAGTCCTTACCACCCAGTACCGAAAAACTGAGCGCAGGGTAAGGGAGCAGAGATGAGGACAGGTGCACAAGGAGAGGGGACAGATCCATGGCACAAATTCATGATCTGGACCATCTTCTTCCTGAGGGCACTCCTGCCCCCAACTTCTATGTAGCCCGATGAAGCTTGTACTAATCTTAAAACTGAACCCTGGGAAGGAAAAGGTTCTCCACCCCTGCACTAGGGGATCAATCTAGAGGAATCCAGAGGCAGATACATGAGTCAAGGCTTGGACCAACAGACTACTGTCAAGCCCAGGGAAAGAAGGCCTTGAAGGCCGACCATAGTGTGTCTGTGGTGGCTGCAGTGGTCTGCACGTGCTCACTCCCTCTCCCCTCCTCCCTTCACTTCTGCCTTGTGTTCGTGCAATATGACCTTGTTTCTGTGACTCCATGACACCCCACCCCCAACTACTTCCCTACCTACTACCTCCTTTTCTCAAAGGTGGCCATCATGCCGGTGGGAACTGTGACCTATTTTACTGTAGCTATGTGATGAAGCAAAGTGGGTGGCTGGCAAGCTCCAGCCCTTAGATGAATTGTAAGTGTTACTATTTAATACAGTTCCACAGACCAGCTTCAATATTCTTAACGTGGCCTCATGGGCCATGGCTTTGGGAGCCACTGAGCTAAAAGTCAGCTGACAGCTGTAATAGTCTCTCGTCTCAAACTCTGTGACTCAGGCACAGAGAGGAGCACATAATTCATGGTGTCCAGTACATGGTGCAAATACTTGAGAGACCAAGTGTAAATGGGGCTCAAGGCTAGGAGCCTGCCTGGAGCTTGTCTTTGGTTTTGCCAAGAAGAAACGGGGGGAATCTGGGAACACATCCCATAGCCCTCTTTTATCAGGAATTATCATGGAGTGGGCTGGTCAGGAGGGCCAGGTCAAAGGGGATGCATGGAAACTCCATCCTGCATCAACAGGAGCTGAACAGGAATCAGTTGAGGATGCGGTAGGGGGAGGGCTCATGGCTGAAGGTCTTGACTAGGCAGACAGTGCCTAGAGGATCACAACTCAAGACAGGAGCTGATGTAAAAGATATAGTGCCCCTGGTGGAATGCTACTAGAGGTGGGCATTAATACTATCGATGAAAGCACTCTGTGAAGGAAGAAACTGTCAATACAGTGCTTTGGGATCTAATCCTGCAAAGACTTATAGCCAGGGCAGTGCATCTTGTTACAGAGAATAAAAGCCTAAAATGGCGTGATTTTCAAAATCACAGCAATCAATCTTAGTGGAAAATAGAATTTCTGTTCATTCTATTTTCCACTAATATTGGTCACTATAATTTTGAGAATCACAACTTTTTAGGCCATAGTTCTCTGTAACAGAATGCACGGTGTGCACAGTGCGTATCTGTATAGTGTGTGTGACCATAAATTCTACTTTCCACTAATATTGATCACTCTGATTTTGAGCAGTCGTATCTAGAGAGCAGTGACGTAACAAGGCTGTGGTACGCCTGGTCTCATGTTCTAATTATGGGGCCCTCTAAGCACGAGGGGGTGAGGTCTTCCCAAGCACTGACCCTCCCAAAGTTCTCATCCTTTGCCTTCCCCCTGTCCCCGCAAAGATTTGGTGCCACCCTGGCTACTCGTGAGGCCCATGAAGTTAGCAAAGCCAGCACTTCACCCCATCCCATTAAATTTTCTTCTTGATGCCCCCTCCTCTGCCCACTCTGAAAATTTCCTTCTTGATGGTCCCTCCTTTGCCCACTCTGAAAATGTCCTAGCGATGCTCAGGCTGCTTGCAGAGGGTCCTTACAGAGGCCTGGGCTCAATTCAGCCCCCTTGCTCCATGGTAGCTAGCTATGCCTCTGATACAGAGATTTGGACTGAAGAACTTCTAATCCACCCAGGAAGCAAACAGTAGCAGCCTGCAGGCATTTATTTGACCCAGCCCAACTAAACGCCTCAGCTCAGATTTTGCATATTCCTGATTAATCCATGAAGTACAATCCCTCACCCCCCTTCCCACCCAAGGGACATGTATAGACAAGCTGGAACAGCAAATTAATTTAAGGAAATTACTTCTCTGCTGATAGACGTTCCACATACAAGAAAAGCAATTGCATTTACCTTGTAAGATATTTCTTTGGAAATTATTGGGATCTATGGATCACCGATGGGAAATGTTTGCAATAGAATGCAGGCTTCAAATTTAGATCCAATCCAGCACAGGTTGCTCAACCTTCCCATGTGAAATTGACCCCATCATTTTGACTTGAGGCAGGACATACTACTACTGGAATGCTATGGGGGTTGACACTCGAACAAGCTAGATGTGGTTTTGGCTTGGCCTTGGTATCCGAATCCTGTGAAGTCCATTGTTCTATAAAGTCCCGAATCAAAACTAGGTGAAATTCCCTTTAAATTTGTGGATGTGCTAGAGCAATGTGAAACTCAGAAGCGAATCAGAGGGAATACAACGCCCACATGAACTGAGACTTAAGGAACCACAAGTTCCTGCAAAATGATCCTACTGAATACGTCTCGGTTGGCACTAATTTTGATTCTACATGATATAATCCATTAACTGCAAAAGTTCTTCTGTTGGGTGGGTGTGGGGATACTATGGTCTACTCATTTTTTTAAATCAAAAACTTTTGTCATCCTCCACTTCTACTGTAGGACAATATTCTGAGACATGCGGCCCAAATTCAGCAGTGGTGTAAACGGGCACATTGTTGCTGAAACCAGTGACAACCAAACTGAAATATTTGACTTTAGATCTTCTCCTGGCTGCCACCCATTTCATACAGAGACACAAAGTTCTGATTTTCATCTGGTTTCAGCTTTCTTGCAGTGTGGGGTGTTCTTTCCCAGTGCGTTACAAGAACAGAGTCCAGGCTGACTTTTTGATCCACATTCTGAGCCAGGTCTTGGTCCCATCCTACCCTGATCTGTGTGTGTGGCATTGGGTATTTTCAGACGTTACGAGATCACAGTGAACCACGGTGAATACCCACCTGTGGTCACTGTGCCTCGAACGTCTGTTTGGCAGCCGCCAGATGTTCGCCACGGTCAATCTGCATATGGGGTCAATTTGAACCACGCTTCCCGGGCTAGCCGGGGGAATGTCC
>QEPC01013938.1:2497918-2526769 GCA_003113815.1 Sphenodon punctatus
CCGCACGCTGCGCCGCGCGGCCCCGCCCCCTCCCGGATTCCCCGCCGGGATCCCCCCGGCACGTCTGATATGGCGTAACGGGGTGACCCCGGCGGGGAATGAATGGGTTGATTTCGGTACGGGGCCAATGGGCCCCGTAACGTCTGAAATCACCCATAGATGTAAAGATGGGAGGGAAGGAAAAGGGGAGGCACAGAGAGAACATGATTGTCCCACCCATCCACTCCCTGCTGAATTTAAAAAGGAAGGAACAGTCTCCTCTTTCATTTTGATACACTTTTTGCTAAAGTGTGCTACAGAGAGAGAGGGAGGGAGAGAGAGTCTCCAACCACAGATCTCCTGTAGCCTTGGGGAATCTGTGCAATTGACTTAATTTTTTAAACTTTGCTCATTAAATTGGGGTTTTAGGATTTGTGCCTTTGAGAGGGCAGTGGTTAAAGAGGCAGAAATGCCCCCCCCCCCCCTTTAAGTTTGGACTTACTTTCTAAGTCTCTTATTACATTAAGATCAAAGCATATCCTTAAAGCACTGGGGTGTCTGAATCCGAGGTTTTGTTTGACCCATGTTATAATCTCATGGCATTCATGTGATAAGTAACATATATTAGACTGAAAATCCAATAGAATAGAAATACCCTTATCTGTTTTTTGTCTGGATCAGAGAGGAGTTCAGCTAAGTGAAAAGTGGAGAACCTTTTCCCTCCATGGGGCTGCTCTGAAGCTCCGAGGATAGATGTTGGGGGTGGGGGGGCTTAAAGGGTGTGTTTAGGGGGAGGACAGTCCAGATCATGGATCTGTGCCATGGATCTGTCCCCCATCTTTGTGTGCATGTTCCCTCATCTCTGCTCCCTTACCCTGAGTTCAGTCTTTCAGTGCATGCAGGTAGGAACTGGTTCCAGGCGTCAGCTCTAGGAACTGCAAAGGGCCTGTGGGTCACATTTGGTCTGAGGTTCCCCATCCCTAAGCTAAGGGGTGTGTATGTTGTTCTACTGTAGCAGTAATCAGGGCTAGCCTTGGAATTTGCAGGGGCCAGGGCCAAGATAAAATACAGGGCCCCTGGTGGCCCCTCCCTCTTGGGGGTGCCCTTTGTGGGGCCTTGCAAGTAGTCATGCTTGGGGCCCCTCTGGGAGGGGATGGGGCCCCCACACCATGCCTGGAGAAAACGGGGGCCACTGTGGGGCCCCTGGAAAGAGTGGGCCCAGGGCGGTCACCCTGGGTTGGCCCATAGTAAGGCCAGCCCTCTAAGTTATTTATTTATTTAAATTTATATGCCGCTCTTCCCAAAGACCCATGGCGGCTCACAAACACATGCAATGCTGCATGTTTGAAAGTTGCAGGGGACAAAAGGCATGTTCAGATAACGTAGGCTCTAGATTAGAGAGATCCCGATGAGGGGTTTCCAGCTCTGCTGTATAGCACCCAATGCCTTTTCCAACACAGGTCTATTAGGAACAGCCTTGCTTCTGATTGGCTCAGTCCCAGAATAATTTACACTGTGCCTGAGTGAAGATCTAACACATCAGAATGGGAATAAAGTTATTGATGGGTCTACACAGCGCAATGATCTTGATCCCTCCATAAAGTGAGTACTGGAGCTTGTTTGATTTCTATAAATACCAAGGGCTTACCAGTGTCTTGCAACAGCAGGTCATTAGCATTTGCTAGTTCATTGATGTTGCCTCCAAAATGACAGTCACAGTAATTAGGAGTCCCTAAAAACAATGTAAAAATCCCTGTGATTCATAACCTTTATTCCCCTCCTACGCTGGGCTGCCTACGGATCTGCGTCCACAGGAGTTTTATGAGCCGGATTTATGTTATGTGTCAGGGAGCTGAGGAGCTCCGGTTTCAGAAATTAATGTCACGGTGGGAAAATGTTTCTTTGCAACATGATGAAACAATTACTTGGCTGAAATAGATCAGGAAGGGAATTGCAGGAATAAGGGAAAGTGCCTAGAGCCCGTTTGGGAGGCAGAGGGGAAGAGGGCTGCTGGCCAGCCTTTGGAAAAGTTGTTTTGCTCAGTCCCCCAGCTGTCTGCCATAAACATTGGATCAAGGGGTGGACATTTCTGGCAGCGATCGGCGTCACTCCCTCTTGTCTAGGTGTTTTACTTAGGGTGGTGAAATAGTCTCTCTTTTCTTTGTGCCTTCAATGGGGGTTTTAGAAAACCAAAAAAATCCAGTGAATCCAAGCCCCTAGGTCAGAGGCAGGGAACCTCAGGTCCACATGCAAATGTGGCCCACAGATAGTTTTTACGTGGACCCTGGATTCAGTTCCTACCCCCAAGCACTGAAAAACTGAGCCCAGGTTAAGGACGCACAGATGAAGTCATGCAGTCAAGGATATTAATTATTAGTTATTAATTATTATTCTTTATTATTAGTATTATTAGTATTATTATTAGTAGTAGTATTTTATTTTATTTTATTCATTTATATTTCACCACCATCCTGCCTCCAGCAGCTCAGAGCAGCTAACCATCAGAAATACAAAATACAATTACCATAAAACTAAAATAAAATAAATATATAAAAACAGTGTAAATTCACAATAAAAACGAGGCAGAACGTGTACAAAGAATTTAAAAAAACCACCCATCCCAAAAACTACCCCTTGCTCCTCCCCTCCACCAATGCCTGGCGGAAGAGCCACGTCTTGCTCTGACGGCGAAAGGCCGCAAGCGTTGGGCTGAGGCGGACACCCACTGGGCGGGAGTTCCACAGCATTGGTGTGGCCGCTGAGAACGCCCGCCTATCAGTCCCCACTCGACGATACCGGGGGACCTCCAGGAGGGCACCTCCCGATGACCACAGCGTCACCCCAGGGCCCAAGAAGTGAGGTGATCCCTCAGGTAGCTAGGGCCCAGGCAGTTTAGGGCTTTATAGGTTAAGACAGATAGGATAAGGGACAGATCCATGACACCGATCCATGATCTGCACTCTCCTCTTCCTGACCTCACACCTTAACCTTTCCTCTGCAACTTCTATGCGGCCCTTGGAGCTTGTAAAGTGGCCCCTAGGAGGGAAAAGGTTCCTCACCCCTGGCCTAGGTTCAGCCTGGTACTTAAACACAGGAACTTTTCCACTGAAAAGCAATGGCACAACTTCCCTACTTCAAACTAAGTGTGTGTTTGAATGAATACATTGCTGAATTGGGCCCTAGTCACAGGACCATAGAGGTGGATGGGACATTGAGGGCCATCTAATCTAACCCATGCTTGGATGCAGGAGGACTACAGCGAGTCTGGAAAGCATACCACAGAAGGAATAAGACAGGCAGTCCAACTTAGCCCCATTGAAATGAATGGGGCTTTGACCAGCAGAGTGCTTTGTTGGCATAGTTGTTAAGGTTCCCACTTGCTATACAATTTGTAGCTGTCATTCCGCGGGTTCAAATCCCACTGTTCCCATTGAAATGAATGGGGCTTTGGCCAGCAGAGTGCTTTGAAAATCAAAGCCAAACAATGGATTTCTTTAGACATAACAAAGATCGGGTGTCGAAACCCCTAAGCACGTGTTTGGCCGTTGTGTGTAAGCGCCATAACAATCCCAACACCAATTGGCCACCCGCTGAACATGCAATGTGAAAACCATTGCATCACAAGGAGAATTTGTGTGTTTCGGCTGAATATGTGGCCAACGTTGTATCTAATGATAACGTGTAGTGTGTTAGCAGGTACAACACAGGGAACAAGGTGGCAGCGCTTGCATGCTGAGATCGGGTGGTGAGCAAAACACTGATTTGCCCCAAGGTGGGCTGTGTGTCTAAGCAGCACCACATGGTGAACACAGGGCCAAACTGGTGTTTATATCCAGGTCAAAACACACATTCAGACACCTGTTGACATTATGTCTAAAGATATCCAATGCATCTTCATACAGTGTTGGACACAATGTATTCTCTAAATGAGTGGTTCTTAACCTGTGGTCCGTGGACCTGAGCACGTCCAGGGGGTGCACAAGAAACAAGCTGCTTCTGTTCTGCTTGCCCTGCTCCTGGCTGCTAAGCATCTGATGTTCTGTCTGCCCTGCTGCCGGCCGCTAAACATATGTTATGATGGCTGCGGCTCCTGGCCACTATCATATGTTCTGCCCCTGTAGGAGGCTACAAGCAGCAAAACAGCTGTTGTGTGACTCCAGAAGCCTTTCCAAGTTCTCTGGCCCAGGCAGAAGCGGAAGTGCTGGTGAAACGCCCACGGAACCAGGGAGGGGCAAGGGTTGCCATCTTAGCAGCGAAGCAAGCAGAAGTGGAGGAGGAGGGAGTCTGCCACACCAGAAGTAGGTTCCCCATTAGCTTTTTGGGGCGGTGGGAGAGGAGCCAGAACCAAGGCTGGGAGAGAAATAACTGGCACAGTTTGATTAGTTATCTACTATGTATATATTCTATAATTATTATAACATAAATCGCGTCCAGCTGAGCTTTTCTAGGTGGTACAGAGGCTGGTCAGTCCGGCCTCTCTCTGCCTGGAACTGGAATCTTCCAGTGCCCGCTGTGACATGTTTGTCGGCTTTTTCATGGATAAAATCACTCAGATTCACCACAGTTTCGATGCTGCACTTATAGCAGTGGGAGAACGGGAGGTAACGAATGCCTTTCCTTGTCCAGTTTCATGAGATCAGTTTGAGTGGGTGACACCCACCAATGTGGCGGATGTTCTTGGGACAGTCAGAGCCACCTGTTGTGAATTAGATCCATGCCCATCCTGGCTAATTAAAGCTTGCTGTGAGACAATTCGACCATTGCTGGCTGGAGCTGTCGATGTCTCCCTTAGGGAGGGCAGAGTGCCGGGCCGCCTCAAGGAGGTGGTGGTGCGGCCTCTGCTCAAGAAACCATTGCTTGGCATTGACTCCCTCACTAGCTATCGACCAGTCTCTAACCTTCCCTTTTTAGGGAAGGTTATTGAACGGGTGGTGGCTCGGCAGCTTCAGGGGCATCTAGATTGGATCAGTTTTCTTGATCCCTCACAGTCTGGCTTTTGTCCTGGGTTTGGCACAGAGACTGCACTTGTGGCTTTGGTCGATGACCTGCATACTTGCGAGACTGCCTCAAGCCCTGGACTGTGGTGTGGCCCCTGAAGTCGGCTGGGACGCCCGACTTGAAGTCCCCCGGGTTTCCTGGGAGGCAACGATGGGGAGGGCGTTCTTGGTGGCCACTCCTAGCCTGTGGAATTCCCTCCTGACGGAGACCTGCCTAGCCCCAGACCTCCCTTCTTTCCGAAGACAGTGTAAGACCTGGCTGTTCCGCCGGGCCTTTGGGGAGGGAGATGGGTGGGTGGGTGGTTCAGTTCTTCCTTTTCATGAGTTGAACGAGTTTACGGATTTAATAAGTTTTTAACTTTTGTAATGGTTTTAAATGTGTTTAACGATGTTGTGCACTGCCCTGAGCTACCATTGCAAGCAGAAGGATGCAGACTATAAATACATGTAAATAAATAATAAATAATGTTCATTACACAGTATATTTCCAAAGGGGTCCGATGAAAGAAGGTTGAGAACCCCTGCTCTAAATGCTTTGCACAGGGAATGAACATGGACATGCATTTAAATATTGAATAGTACATTATGTGACTCATAATAAAATTGTTTAAAATAAATAAATAAATAAATAAATATTTAATAGTACAAGAGAGTAGGGTTTCCCAATCAAAATTTCAACAATAAGGGATGCTACAGAACGACTGGAATAAGGGATGTCCATTATGTTCTGTGGAGCTGTAGTGTTCAGAATCAGGGGTGCCTGTATGTAAATAAGGAATGTCCATTGTGGTTAATAAAGCTGCCTGGAATAAGGGATGTTCCTTTAAGTTAAGGGACTTCAGACAGCCTGACAACAGAGAGAAATTGAGAGGTGTGACGATGCAAGATGGGGTTATGCCAATCTCTGTCATTCATGGGGACACAGGTTCTAGTCCTGGTTCTGGTACTCATTTGCTGTGCAATGGCAAGTAAGTCACGTTGGCCCAAATTTGCAGACAGATGCAAACTTGAAGGCCTTTCCCCAAAGTTATGAACATATTTCACCTTATTCCTAGGACTAGTTCCATTGGAGTTAATGGTATTACTCACGTATATGCAGTTTAGCCTATATGTCAGGGTGGCCAAATTATGGCATGAGAGTTATATGCAGTTTTAGAAAACCAAAAAAAATCCCCGTTAAGAGACGGGCTGCCACATTCTGCACCAGCTGCAGTTTCCGAACTATCACCAAGGGGAGCCCCACGTAGAGCGCGTTGCAGTAATCCAGTCTCCAGGTAATAAAAGCATGGATGATTGTGGCCAGATCCAAGTCTGAGACATACGGCCTAAGCCGACGCACCCGATGTAACTGGCGGAATGCTCCTTTTGCCACAGCTGTCACCTGAGCATCCAGGCGGAGCTGTGGGTTCAGGAGCACCCCCAGACTCTGGACCTGAGAAACCGGGGGGGGGCAGACTCCATCAATGATGGGGGCCACCACCACCCCAGCCTTCCCCAAAACCATCACCTCCATCTTGTCAGGATTTAGTCTCAAGCGGCTCGCCCTCATCCAATCCCCTACGGTGGACAAACACCAGGTAAGCACTGAGACTGAAGGGCCTGAGTCGGAGGAAAATGAAAGATATAGCTGGGTGTCACCAGCATATTGATGACACCTCACTCCATACTCTCTAACAACCTCTCCCAAAGGCTGCATGTACACGTTGAACAGGAGAGGGGATAGGATGGAACCCTGTGGTACTCCACACTTGAGGCCCTGGGGGGAAGATGAGAACTCCCCCAGCACCACACGCTGGGTTCTCCCAGTCAGGAATGAGCGCAACCATTCAAGAACAGTCCTGCCAATCCCTGCCCGGTCCCGCAGCTGAGTCACCAACAACTCATGAACATGCTTGTGTCCTTATCAACCCTTGCTGGCTCCGGGGCGGGGACAGGCATGGAGGGACCTGTATGCATGGAGGCTGCATGCAACCTAATTGACAGGTCATGGACACATGGTTGCACATTAGCCTGCATTCGCCCGCATAGCAGGCTCCGCATGCTTCAGGACTCTGCTGTGAGCAGGGCCACCCGCTCGAATGTGTCCACTTGTCCAGTGGGTGGTAAGTGGTCATGTGGCTGGTGGGGGAGGGGGAAACAGCTAATGAATGGGCAGGTGGACACTCACCTGGTGTGGGCTATCATCTCATTTTTTAATACCCAAAGACTCAGCCCCCATTTTTTGCCCGGCAGGGCCTGACCATGCCATCTGGCTGAGCCATGGCCCCATTGCTTCCAATGGAGCAAGGGTATTCACCATGAATGGGGCTGGCCAAATCACGTGGAGAGCAGGCAGGGATGAGAAGGCAGGGATGAGAAGGCAGCTGGCCAAAAGAAGTGAGCGCTGGGGATGGGACTAAGTGGAGAGGCAGGTGGCATGGAAGGCAGAGGGTATTATCAGTTGCTGTACCCTGTGTGGGTCCAGGATGGTTGACATGGTCAATGCTGAACACGTACCAGCTTGGCCAGTTGCTCAAACTCTTGGGCAGTTACTTACACACGCAGCAACTACTGAGCTGGCATAGGATGTAGGGAAAGGGGCCACTGCTGCTCCCTGAGACCTGCCACCCCACTACTCCCAAAGGGCCTGGTAAATGTGTCAGAGTGAGAATAATGCAGCGGCAGGGGTTGTGACCATGCTGTCCCCTCTTGTCACTGTCCCTGTGTCACAACAGCTATGTGCAAGTCTTTGTCCTGCCCAGTGGGCCCAAAAGCAATTTGATCTCACCGCACAGGACAAGGGAGCAACCAGTACACAACCAGGCAATAACAGAGGTCATGGGAGCTACATGGTTCAGACCTCAAGCTCGCAGCGCAGTCTGATAAGATGGAGTCAAAGGGGCTGCACCAAGTGCAGGGAGCAGTTTGCTGCCAAAGGAAACCAGGGACAGGACAAGGCGAGACAAACTGGCAGGCTCTTTGCTTCAGAGGGAGCCAAACCTCTGACCTTGTTCTAAGATACAGTGCAGTCTCTGCTCTAGCCTTTCCTGCCAAGTCCTCACACACAAAATCAGAGCAAACAGCCTTAGCCGGGCCCTTCACTGCCAACACTTGCATGCAGCTTTTAGTCAAGCAGGTGCCTGCATGGGAGGAGCCCTGGATGAAAATGTATGGGATAGTTCTGCCCCTGTATCTCTAGAATTGTGGGAGGAGGAAAATTTGCAGGGGACACATCCCCGTGTTCCCCTCTATAATTACTCCCATGTGTGTATGTTAAGTGACCCATATTCTCCAGGCTCCACCAGCTTCCTAGCAGCATTAAAAAAATCAAATCAAAATCCCTTTATTGTCTTGGCCATCGGTCTTTGCAATATAACATAACATAGGAAATTAAAATATACAATAAAATAAAATGTCAAAACAAATAGATTTTACATAGCCAGAGCCCAATTCTGCCAGTATATTTTAAGTTAATTGGTAATTTCCTTAGAAAGTTCGATAGATTTATGGCGCTGATGTACCATGAGAGCATGTGCAAAATCTGCAACATTCATTATAACGTAATCTTGAGGGTTCGCTAATAGGTACAACATTCTAGATTTTACATCTCAAAGGGACCTATCCTGCAGAAGAGGTTTTAACGATGGGTATTTTCAGACGTTACGAGATCACGCTCAACCACAGTCAATTCCCTGTGGTGGGGAATGCCCTCGTAACGTCTGTTGGGGAACCGGAAGTTCCCCCCCCAGATGTTAACCATGCTCAATCCCCACCGGGAATCTCATTCACCATGCGATCGGCTGAACCCGCCGAAAAAGGACAGAAAACCCCATTCTATTCATCAGCCTTTTCACATTCACTTCCCATACTGATTTGGAGTCTGATTGAATCATCTCCTACCAACAAAGCTTGGGAAGTCTATCACTGGCCATAATAGTTACACGTAGCCAGTATAAAGCTAGTCTCAGCAGTGTCTTCGATTCTACTAAAGTCACACTTGTTTCTGCCCTGAGCATGCTGACAGGCGTGCAATTTGGGACACCTAGCACCGTCCTTAATAGACGATCCTGAGGAGGTTCCAAAACTGAAGTTACAAAGAAGACCCATATTTCTGCCCCATATAAGGCCTGTGGGAGTAACATACTCCAAAAGTTTTAAAGCTAGTTGTATTAGTCTGCCACCAGCAGCTCGCCAGAATCTTAGTATGCCATTTACTGTCTGTTAAAGCTTTAATTTTAACATTTCAAAATGGTCCGACCAAGCTCCAGTGCAAGAGAAAATAAGTCCCAAGTACTTGTATATTTTAACCTGTTCCAGATATATTGAGTCTAATGTTCAATTTTTCCTTATCTGCCTCTTTGCGAAAATCATCACCTTTGATTTATTGTAATTAACCAATAAGTGATTATCTTTGCAATAATTTCCCAGACCTAGCAGCAATAAAAGTTTAGTGTGTTTAGTATAATATTGGACTTTCTTACTGCACGTGGAGAGGAAGCTCCCTTTGCCTTCCAGGTGACCCCCTGTGGGCAGGATTGCACACATTAGTGTGGTGGAGTGGATACTGCGCTTACATAGCTGCCTTAGGTGTTCTGAGCATAAATCGAGATGATCAGTCTTGGGGGTGTGTGTGTTATCTGTGCATTTCTGAATATGTTTTTTATATATTGTGTCCTGCCCTGAGCCTTAAGGGAAGGGCGGGATAAAATATGAATGAATAAACAACCAAATAAATAAATAAATAAATAAATAAATACATTGGTAAATAATTATTTGAGCAGGTGTGGGTGGGGGTGGAGGGAATCTTGCTGTTCTAAATTGAGCTGAGAGGGTAGGGAAGTGAAGAGAGTTCATGAGGCTCTCCTCTGTGTCCAGCACAGTGGCTGTGGATAATGCATTATCCCACCACACGCCTTAGTATTGATCCCAAACCAATGTGTCCCCCTTTCTGCGCTGGCTGTCAATCAACCACAGCAGATACACCACCAAGGATGGGGCTAGGGAACAGGCACAGTCACTCTGTGATCCATGCCTTGAACACATTCTCCAGGCTAGCAGTCAAGGCAAGGGTTAGAGAGTAAAAACTGTGGAGGTGAGACTAGGACTCTGCCGTGCTCTGCCCGCCTGGGAGAGCACTCATACTAGGCAGTGAGGTAAACAAGGGCAGAATGCACCTTGCAAGTATTCTTCCAGGCTGCCTGCAGACTCAGGTGGACCCTGCTGCATTTTTAAATTTTACACTCAGCTCACACATAGGGTGCTTTTAGACGGACGGCAGCTCCAGTTCTTTTTTTTCCCAATTATAATTTTTTATTGTAAGATTTTTAGTAATACACTGAAGTATAAGAGTACCCTTTCAAACCCCAGTCTAACATCTGGGTAAAACTCTTCCCAGTCTAACCATCAACTAAGTAACAATAGCAGTACGGGCAACTCTCTTTTTCTTTCTTTTTCTTTTTTTGAGAATGTCCCATAGCAATATTTAATCTCAAATGTAAATGTCAAACAGGTATGGGCAGCTCCAGTTCTGCCCGTGCCAGTCCGCTTCACCCCTGGGTCGGCCGGTCCATGTAAAGGCACCTTGTCAGATGTGTAAGTGTGCCTACTTTGGGGCAGCTCCAGTGGGGGTGTTTCAGAACATCCCAGAGCGTGCTTCAGGGAGCAGGCCAGCCAAACGCAGGGCAGCAGCCAGAAGAAGAGCTGTTGTCCATCCGTTGGGTGGACCCATGCTGCAGCTCCACGCCTAGCCGGCCACTAGGCCTGCTCAGCACCCTTGAGTTGTGGCGGCCAGCCTAGAGTGTCGGCTGAGCAGCCACAACTATGATGTGGAGAGTCGCGGCTCAGGAAAACCACCAGATTTGCTTGAAGCAGACCCAAGCAGGGCTGGAAGCAGGCGGATGCAGGAGTGTACCCCCAGAGCAGCTCCGGGGGCAGCCAGGCTCCGCATCCAACTGAAGACACCCACAGAAGCTTATACAGACAAGAGATGCAGCCCAGTCCTCAAATCACTCTATCAGCATCAGCCCCACTGGAGTAACTGGGTTTTGCACAAGTAGACTGCTTTGAGGATCAAAACCTTGATTATTTATAAAAAGGTGTCTTTCTGGAGCAGAAGGGTGCACCTCTCCTACCCCTACCCGACCCCTGGCTCTAGGGGAATTCATGTGGTGACCCTCCCCTGCTTGTGGCACTGTGAAGGGAGGTGGAAAGAGACTCCCAGTGCTGTTCTGGTCATCTTTTCCCCCCCATCCACACAAGATAATCAAGGATTTTACCCAGGGTAGTTAATCTGCTCGGATATCAGCACATCAGATCTTCCCAATCCTAGTTTGCTTCAACGTGGGAATTGCCCTTTTAAGGATTTGTCATTAATACTTGAAGCACCATTGTAACTTCATTGAGGAAGTGGAGACAGATGGGGAAAGATTTGGGGGGGGAATGAATCACCTACCCATGCAGCCAACATTGCATAATGTGCAAAACCCCACCAGGGGGGAGACATGCCTGACCTGCATCATGTCCTGGAAACTGTGACTGGCTCAGCTTCTGGGGTCCCAGCTTCTGCTCAGTTCCCTGGTAACACAGTAACCAGATGAATTTCTGGGGGGTCAATTTATTGATCAATTGCATTCGCGAACATTGCTGGCCGAGATCCTTCCTAGAACTGAAAGCCATTCAGCACAGAGTGGAGGTTCTTCCCCTTCCTGAACGAATCCTGCACAAGCTCCTAGTCTTCACCTATAATCTTCACAACCTCGCTCCCCCCTACCTCTCTGCACTTATCACCCTCCATACTCCAGCCCGTGCACTTCGCTCCTCCTCTGTCCCTTCTCTCACCCTTCCACGCCTTCCCTGCTCCCCTAAGCGCCTTCGTCCCTTCTCACTTGCTGCCCCCCATGCCTGGAACTCCCTCCCTGTCCACATCCGCCTTGCCCCCTCCCTTCATACCTTCAAATCTCTCCTTAAAACTCACCTCTTTCGCTCTGCTCTGTCTGACTCTTTATCCTGCTGAGCCACTATTCCTATACCTACGATCGGTTTACCCTTATCCTTGCAACATGGACCTGCCTGCTGTCATTCTCATCGTAACCAAGCCAAGTACGTGCACTTGAGACCTCGCATCTTCCTGAATGTTAGACCCCTTGTCTCTCCCTCTGTTCCCCTTCCTATGTCTCTCCCCCAGCTCCTGTCTCTCAGATTGTAAGCCCTAGGGGCAGGGACCGTGTCTATTTTATTACTTTGTAAAGTGCCATGTACACTGCTGGTGCTATATAAATGTTTGTTAATAATAATAATAATAATAATAATAATAAGGTTCATAGCCATGGGATGAAAACAGACATGACGCTAATCGCCCTTTAACCACCCTTGGTGGTTATTTATGCATGTTGCAGGGCTGTATTGGTGCCCTATGCAGCCCTGAAACATGCATAAATGGCCACCAAGGGTGGTTAAAGGGTGGTTAGCGTCATGTCTGTTTTCATCCATGGTGTCACCTAGGGTGGCCATACCTCCCCTTTAAAAGAGGACGCTTATGAAAAATAAGTATCCTCTAAAATTTGAATATCTGGCCACCCTCGACCCCACCGACCGGTGGATGCGAAATCTACAGCCTTAGGCCTAGCCTCACTCTCCTCTGGCAGGTTGGGGCTGGCACAGCGGTGAATGGACCTAAAGTGAAGCTGTTGCTCCTGCAGTGCCAGATGGTTAACAGGGAGAGTATTTTGCCACTGAACATTTGATTGGTAGTAGCTCCCCCTCGCTCCTTGCCAGCACTAGCCTCAAACTTAATCTAGCTCTGATGCAGGGCCAAAAAAAGGAGAGGAATCAAGGTCATGGTTATAATAGGGAGAAGCTGCACCGTGGGACTCACAAGGTGGAGGCCCCCACATTCCTTAGTGTAGTAGCTGCGGCTGCATTCCCTGCTACTGGGAGGGGGTGACAAAGGCCCTTACCAGCTTCTGCACTAGGGCCCATTCCATCCTAGCTCCATCCCTGATGCAAATAGGGGCTGGTGGAGCCATAGGGTTTGGAAGGGCAGTTCCATTGGTCTCTCTGAATATTTGTCATGTTTCTGTGGTGGGGTCAAGGGGCAGGATGTCTGGGCCTGGCTTGAACCCTGGCCCCTCTTTCTTTACAAATAATGGGTGGTCCTGAGATAGCTACTTACACAAAACACACCAGGACAAGGGACATTGCCCTTGGAGTGTACACATGACATTCAGTAACTTGCCAAGTAACAACCAGCTCCTTGGGGTAATAAACACTCCTTGTTTAAACCACAGTAGGAGTAATCACCTTCACTGCTATCCTGGAATGTGTGGAGTCAGACTATTTCTCTAAGGTAACGTACCACGATGTACTTTGCCATATAGTGTGGTACCCACTAGCATTCTTACTGTTTCTTCTGACCAAGTTCATGCTCATGAAATGGGGCTTACATGGGGATAAACAATCTGGACTCCCCTTTAGGTATATAGTAATTTACCCATGAGTCAAAGTTACCTCACACTAATGTTTCATGTGGCTGTTCCTATTCCATAACATTTTTAGTGGTTACTCAAAATGGTTTAGGTTTACCCCTGGCTAAGCCCCATGTGAACATGCCCAGGCCTTAGTTTCCCCTGTGCTGCTATGCAATGCCAAACATAGCATTCTCCTACCTCACAGGGCTGTTGTGAGGAAACAGGCATTAAAAATGCTGTGGTAACAGGGGGCATGAAATACTTAGGGTGACTTTGGGGTCAGGATTTGGCCATGCTGGATCTATACCAGGTGGGAGCTTCCCCAATGTCAGTGGGGCTCTCATGTTGCCAGAGGAAGACCCTCATTCTGTGACCCCACAGCTGCGAATCTGGTCTGTAGCAGCTAATCAGGAAGGATGAGTCAGTTGCTATAGCCTCAGTCTGAATTAAGGAAGAATGAGTGCAATCTTTGGCCCTGTTCTGTGCAATGGGAGTCAGTGGGAGCTGAGCCAATGCCTTAATGAAATCATGATTGGACTCTGTGAGTTTGCGCAAATAACTTCACACCTTTCTGTGTCTTGGTCAACGGTTTCCTTGTTTGTAGAATAGCAATCATCTACCTTGCAGGCATGGGAAGGATGAGATCAAGGGCTATGAAGCTTCTGCAACTCTTTAACGACTGCCAGTATTCCCACTGGCTTTAATGGAACAACTCAGGAGTCACCGCGCATACTGTTCCATACCAAGAAAAGCCTTTTCAGGGTTAAGTCCCAAAACTTTACTGGATCAAACAGACCTGAACTGCAAAATCTGCTCTGAAATGACCAGACGAGCTGACTTCCCTCTCTTCATCCTTCTATCTCTAGGTGTTTTAATTTGACTCTAACCTGGTTTCACTGACTCCTAAACAGTTTCCCTGCCAGCTCTCTTCCCCTGGGCTGCATGACATTCCCTGTGTTGGTGGGAACAGTCACAGTTTTATTAAGTACCTAATAACACACTGCATGGTGACAGCATGTAATAGCAATAAACTCTCTGTGTAATTCTGCTTGACTCATCAAACAAAGTGGGGCAACAAAACGATTGATTGGATTTCAGCAAATGCAGCTTTAAAGAGGCTCTCGGAACAGGATAGTTGGTTTCATGCTCAAAGAAATTAGCAGGGCTGATGCAGAGATTTTTATTTGCAGAGCATAAAAATGTAATTGCAAGGAATAAATACATTGGGTGTAAACAGAGAGAAACGGAGGCTGCCTGCCCCTGGAGCTGCTCCAGGTGTGCACCCGCGCATTGGCCTCTTCCAGCTCCACTTTGGTCCCCTTTAGGACCGGTGGTTTCCTTGGCCCACGGTCTGTCCACGTGGCTGTCCCCACTGCACCACAGAGTGGTGGCTGCTCACCTGACACTCTAGGCTGGCAACCGCAATTCCATGGTGCTGGCCAAGGCAACAGCAAGGGGAGTGTCGAGCTGCACCGTGGGTCCGCCCAACAGATGGACAGCGTCTCCACTTTCGGCGGCTGCCCAGAGAGGTTGACTGTCCTGCTCCGTGTAGTGTGCGCCGGGAAGTTCTGGAGCGCCGCTAATCAGGAAGGATGAGTCAGTTGCTATAGCCTCAGTCTGAATTAAGGAAGAATGAGTGCAATCTTTGGCCCTGTTCTGTGCAATGGGAGTCAGTGGGAGCTGAGCCAATGCTACCTGCTTTGCCCATCTGACGTCTGCTCTTTACATTGGCGGGTGAGGGGCGAAGTGTGTTGGCATAGGCAGAAGCAGAGCTGCTGTCTGTCTAAAAGCACCCCATTGTCTTCTGGTGTGGTCATTCAGGAACCAAGCTATGCTTCCTTTCCGTGCTGGATCCAAGGAAGTTGGGGCCCTGTGTGAAATGGGGGTGTGGGCCCCCTCCTAATATTGGAATGTTCAATGATCACACATTGATTTGCCCATTAGGAAAAGGAAAATGTTGCAGTAACTAAACATAATATCCCAAGGTGCTTCTCCAGTGGCAGGAGCGAGGCCGCAGCAGGAGTCTTAGGGGAAGCAGTGCAGAAGCAGGGCTCCACCACGCCAGGGTTACATCAGAAAGGGGCAGGACATTCCCTTTGCTCCTCCCCCCATGTGATCCCACTTCCCTCTGGATTTTCTTCTGGAGGAATGTGGTAACCCTGTCTATGGGCATTGGGCCCATATTTTATGCCAATACTTCTCAAACTCATGTTGTCATTTCAAGTTTCTTCATGGACCTCCATGCATTGAGGACTCCTGTGGGGCCCCATAGAGCCCTGTGTAGCTGCAAGTCTGCACTTGTCTGGATCGCGTCATCCTGCTTGTTTCACTTGGCTGAGAAGACATAACAATTTAATAGTCAGTGTGGTGTACTGGCTAAGTGTGCAATACCTTGACTGGAAAACAGCAGAAGGCCCCGGTTCACGTCTCACCTCACCCAGAAACTCACGAGGTGACCTTGAGCGTGAATGTCCGGGTGGCGGCTGTGGCGAGGAGCGCATTTTGTAAATCACATCTGGTACAATGGTTAGGGCCATCTCAGACTGTGACCTTGCCGCCATCATCCATGCCTTCATCACCTTGAGGCTTGATTACCGTAACGTGTTCTATGTGGGGCTACCCCTGGTGACAGTTCAGAAGCTGCAACTGGTGCAGAATATGGGGACGAGCCACCGGGAGCACATAACTCCGGTGCTCCGTTTGCTGCACTGGCTGCCTATAGTCTTCTGGGCCCGATTCAGGGTCTTGGTGCTTACCTATAAAGTCCTACACAGCCTGGGCCCCACCTACCTACGAGACTGCTTCACCCCCCGAGTTCTGGAGCGGCCTTTGTGGTTGGCAAGGAGCACCCTTTTGGAGGTCCTTCATGTTTGGCAGGGGACCACATTGGAGAGGGTGTCCTCGGTCGCTGCACCTCATTTGTGGAACTCCCTCTCAGCAGAGGTTCGCCGGGCCCCAGATCTCCCCTCCTTCAGGCGTCAATATAAAACCTGATTGTTCCGCCAGGCTTTTGGTGGGGGAGATGGGTAGTGGGAGGGGGGTTGTTATGACTCGTATGAAGTCCTGTTGTTTTAATTGTATTTATATTTATATATTATATTTTATATTGTACACTGCCCCGAGCTGCTTTGGCAGGAGGGCGTGGGTTATCAAATTTTAAAATAAATAAATAAATACATTCAATTAAACAATATTCTCTCAGCCTAACCTACCTCACAGGGTTGTTCTGTTAAATTGTTCCATCCATGTGAAGCGCTCTGAGTGCCATGGCAGGGGGTAGGGACACTATATGAAAATTATTATTAATTATTAATTATTATTATAATTATTAAATGGGAACTGGAACAGTTTATGGCCTTCACTGGTAGTAGGAATAATTTCACTGAGAGCAGGAGCAGGCTGAGTGACTTTAGCAGTGTGTAGACTTGCCAACCTCAAATATCTCAAAGTCATGGAACAGGCCAGAACAATCATGAGATTGACTTACAAATCATGGGATTTTATTCAGAAAGTGAGTAAGTTAAGGGCCTTTGGTCTCAAAGCCACACTTGAGACCCTTTTCAAGCTTCCTTCTATAACCACGAGAGCTAGTCACTTTATGAAGTAATGAAAGCTGAAATTCTCAAGCTTTGAGGCCTTAAGACACCACCTGATACAGTAAATTGTGACAGCTGGCAAACCCATGTGTATGTTAAGCAATAAGTAGGACTGAGCCAGCAGGGAGCAAATTTTTGTCCTATGCAGATGGACAGGCCAAGGCCTATGCACCATTTATGTCCTATGCAAGGCCTATCCTGAGAGGATCAGTGAAACACAGGTAGGGCTTGACTCTCCTTGTTCACGTCTTATGGTCAAGACTGCAATACCTGGTGATAAGGAAACAGAGGCATTTGCTCTGTGATATAGCTGATCATGTGAATGTTTGGAAGTGCATGGTTCACTGTCACACACTCCTACACACTTCCAGTCTGCAGAACTGTTATCCCTCATAAACCTTCCTACATTATATTAATAAGGGGTAACTTACCCAGGAGTAATAAACATCACAAATTACCCCATAGACGACTCGTGGGAGGAGATGAGGAGCATGTGCCCCCCCAGATTTTCATTAACCCTATTAGAACCCCTGCCCAGCCCTTACTCCTGCGCCCCCTCCCCCATTAACAGTTACTAGTTGGAGTCGCCCATGTCCTGACCTATGGCTCTTCTTCAGTTTATCCCACATTTGCAAGCATTCACACAATCAGCATTACCATGGGGTTAAAAAAACAAAAGTTGTGGATTTTTTTTTTACTATGGCCTATTGTGCTACTTACTTTAACACATGAACAAGGCCCTAGTCCAATTTACTGGTTAGTATGCTATTTATCTGATTCACAGGGGACCTACAAGCCTGTCATAATTCACTTACCGAGTGAAAGTAAATATGCATGCACCTTTGATTCTGGAGGTCTCGGTTTCAAGCCTTTATTGGCCAAGATGCCACTAGGGTTGCCACCACCTCTCATGGACTGAACCTGAGACTTCCAAAGGTCCGAATGGGAGTCTCAAGGTCAAACCACAAGAAGTGACAACCCTAGATGTCACATATAATAATAAAATAATAATAATAATTAATAATTTAATAATAATAATTTTATTTATATAGCACCCCGTGCCTTGCATGGCACTTGGGACGCTTTACAGAATTTAAAACGATATAAAAGTATAAACAATTTAAAACAATTTAAACAGTAATACATTACTTTAAGATATGATCAAGGCGAAATATCCTCCATGATGGAGCTGCTCATTTCCAAGATCCAGATAAGAGAGAACCACCCTCAACCCCACAGCCCCTATGCACACAGTTGGCTTGATTAAAGGATAGAGATTAATTCCACTTAATTAAACCAAAACTGAATGAGCAAGCTTTAGACACTGACCGAATCCACTTCTAACTGTTCCAGATGAAAGGCCGCCTACCGAAATCAAGCTATCAAGCCATAAGCATCACCAGAAGGAACTCTCACAGGCTTCTTTAGCTATAAATTCTAACAATTTGTGGAATCAGTGGTCTTTTAAAAATTAACCTTCAGTGGCAGGACTGGTCATCTCTACGCCAAAGAGACCATAAGCCCAGCTACCAGTATAAAGGCAATTTTGTGCTAGACATCGGCCGGTCTTGTGAAAGGTTGTTGCAAAATATTTAATATTGAAAGTTATTACCTAACAACAGCAACACTATTACATATTGTGGCATGTGACCCTGGAACGCTTTGCCCCTTTCAGATACAAAAGAAAGCCCTAAAAAACGTTGTTTATTATTTATCATTTATATAGTGTTTTCATTGTTCAAAGGGCTGTAAATCATTATCTAGTTCACCCTCACAACAACTCTGAGGAAGGTCATTATTATTCCCATTTGACAGAGAGGGAACTGAGAGATAGCAGTTTGCACAAGACCACCCAGCGAGTTCATGGATAAGGAAGGATTTGAACCCTGACCACCTAAGTCCTAGGTTCTCAAACTTGGTGGCACAGAAGGTGTTTTGGGGGAGGCATGAAAAGGACCCCAGCTGGCAAATACCTAGCTCTACACGCTCTCTAAGTTAGGGGGAATCTCCAAAATAACGGGGTGCTACGGGAGAGAGGGTGCTTCTAAATAAGATGCTACCACACATGGCCACCCAGGAGCCATTCATCCAACTGCCTGTCTGAAGGTGGAGCAGGAGATGCGCGCTCCCATGAGCCATGGAGCACCCACTCATGGCGCACTGCACACTGAACCATGTGGGGAAAGCCAAAAAAGTGCGTGACAACAGGAGCCCATGTATCCCCTGCCCATATGAACTGGGGTGGCCAGCCACACCACTCATAGGCACTGTGGGTGGGGAACACGGTCTTTGCATGTCACAGGAACTGGCCAGAAGCGCTGGAGAGTCTGATTCTCCAGCACTCACGCCTAGGAAATGTCAATTTCAAAGGCCAAGCTGGTACACTTCCCTCTTCCCTATGGTTTGTGACAGGGGGAGTGCGAGGCGGCAGCTGCGGTAGTCACACTGGGAGCCACCCATTAGAATCCCTCCCCACGCGCTCCACCTGAGCGCAGCACCCGTGGATCCTTCCCTCCCGCCCCTACACACCTTTGCGCCCCCGGGCCCATGAACAGAGACATGGAGGCAACATTGATGCCCATACATTTATTGTATCTGTCTTCTACATGTGTTCCCACCACCTCCCCCACACCCCCCCTCCCAGTGCCCCCCCTCAGGCCGCCCTCCCCTTCCCTCCCTTCCCCCCTCCCCCACATCTCCGGGGCCTCCCTCTCGGCTGCCCGATGGGCACCGTTGAGCTCTGGGAGCTCCCCTCCCCATCCTGTCCGTGTCACCTACAGTGACCTTGGTGTCCAGAGGGTTGGGTGGTGGTGGGAGGACAGGCAGCTCCGGGGCCAGTGGGGTCCCCCTGGGTGGCTGCTCCCTCCAGGGGCCCACAGGGACTGGCAGGTAGAAGCGCAGGCCCAGCGACCGTGCCGGTGACTGGGGCGGTGGC
The DNA here is from genome assembly GCA_003113815.1 of Sphenodon punctatus. Classification (NCBI taxonomy): domain Eukaryota; kingdom Metazoa; phylum Chordata; class Lepidosauria; order Sphenodontia; family Sphenodontidae; genus Sphenodon; species Sphenodon punctatus. The sequence continues at coordinate 2,517,870 of QEPC01013938.1, forward strand.
GAAGGCGGTAGGGGTGCCGAGGGGCCCAGCATCAGGTTGGGACAGGCAGGTTGCCCGGTGGGGCAGCTGCCATCGCATAGGCACTCATGGTACCCGCGTGTAGGAGCAGCAAGGTGCCAATGTCATGTGACCGGTCCATTTTGGCTGAATGCTCCTTTACCATCTGGTCTATGGCTGGTTCCAGCTGCCCGAACGCCTCCACCTGCCTGCTGTGCTCCCGGTGCTCCTACCTCCATTCGAGGTGCACCTCCGCCTGCAGCCTCCGGTCCCTTGCCTCTGCCTGCTGCACGGCCCTTTCGGTGGCCGCCTCCATTTGGTCGATGGCCCTGCTCGGTGGTGAAGCGGACTATGTCCTCCGTCTGCTCCTCCCTGCAGCGCCGTACCTGTTCTCGGTGCTCCCTCATCCACTGGACCGGGGGCACAGGACCACCCTGCTGGGACCCGGTGGGTTGCCCTGTTAGGGTGCATGGTAGGGGATGGTTAGCTGCCCCAGCCGCCCGCCCCCCATCCCATGCCATGGATGGGGAGCACTGGGGCCCCCCTCGGGAGGGCGGCAGGTGCCCTCCCCTGGCCTCCCCCAGCACACGCCCCCACCCCAGGGTCTGGTCCCCCTGCCCTGCCTCCCCGGGCCCCCACCCCCCATGTCATGTTGCCTCACCTGGGACCTCTGTATGCTCCTGGGGCTGCTCGCCTCCGTCTCCCTTGCTAGGCTGTTGAAGGTGCCAGGGTGTGCCATGACCTGTGCGGGAATGGAGAGCGGTGGGTGGGGGTTGGGCGACCATGTGCCCCGGTGGCCCCCAGTTCCATGGTCCGGGGTGTTGGTGGGGTTGCTGGGGCAGGGTTGCTGGGGTTTCTGTGTGCCCCCTTCCCCCCCCTTGGGCCATCCCCCTGTCCCCCGTCCCATCCTAACCACTTGCTCACCCTCGATGTCGGTCTTGGATCCCTCCGAGACTGGCCCCTCGGTATTCCTGAGGTCCTCCTGTGTCCACTGACTGAGGGTGACCAGTGTGCTAGCCTCAGATCCTCCCATTCTGGACATCAACTGGGGGCTATCTGGGCTGGTGTGCGAGGGGGTCCTGCTGGTCCCTGAGGTCCCAGGGCATTCCTCTTGTGGGGCGGAGCCAGTGCCTTCCATTGGGGTGGTGAGGGGTGGGGGTACCTCGGCCCATTTTCTGCCCTGGACCACGGCACTCCCCACAAAGCACGGGGCGACTATGGAGCCCTTCATATGGAGGATGCGGTCCAGGGCATCATAGTAGGGGGTGGTCCAGGCTCCGTGCCTGGACCACCTGTTGTTATCTTTTATGGCCTTGTACCCCCTCTTGAGCTCCTTGGCCGTTGTTTGGCACTGTGCCACAGTCCTGTGGTGCCCCGCCACCTCCATGTCCTGCACAATCTCCTTGTACATGTGCTCGTTGTGCTGGTTCACGGCTAGCTCCAGCTGATGCTCCAGGGTCCCCCAGATCCTAATGAATTCCTGGGTTTCCCTGTGCCCCCATTGCCCCCCTCGGTGGTACGGCCTTCTCCCGTGGTCGCCCTCTGGGTCACGGTCTTCCCCCTCCACCTGGTCCTCCTCCTCTTCCTCTGCATGCCGTCCTGCCTGCTCCTCCGGGGGCGCGGGCTCCCGGGCCCATTTCCGTGGTTTTGGGTCGTAAGAGGGGGGAGGGTGGTTGGGTGCCAGGTTGCCACAGCCCTGCAGCCCTCCCCCTTTCCTCCCACCTGCCCACCCCACATGGTGTCCCTGGACTGCTACTCGCCCCTTGCTCCCCTTACCTGTTTCCGGAGTGCCTCGTCCCCTGGGCCGGTTGCCAGCGCCAGGGTGACCCATCCTGGTTGTTGCTGCTGCTGCTGCTGCTGCTGCTCTCCCCCCACTGCCTCCATATGCAGCACAGCCACCTTCTCCACCTGTGCCTCCTCCCCCTCCTCCTCCTCCCTTGCTCTCTCGCCCTCCGCTCACCTCTCCCTTCCTCCTCGCTCCATCCCGCCACGTCCCCCTGCTTCTGTGTGCCCTTTAAATCTCCCTCCATTGCCAGTGTTGTTGCTCATTGCCTGGCAGTGACGTTGCGTGCTTTGTTCCCGGCTGGGAATCATTTTGCTTGATTCCAGCCGGTGGTTGCCGTTCAGACATTACGTTTTGTTGTTTCCCGGTGGGAATCGCTTTGACCACACTTTTGGAGATGGTCTGGGCCAGAGCTTCAGAAGGGTGGTTAATTTTGACCCCTGCTGGGGATTGACTGTGGTGAACATCTGGTGCCCGCGGAACAGACGTCCAGGGCGCTTTGGCCCCGCCGCGGGATTGACCGTGGTTCAGTGTGGTTGACTGTGATCTCGTAACGTCTGAAAATACCCATGTATGGTCGAAGACACTGGACCAGATGTAATTGACCAAACACACTCCTTGTCAGAGCTGCCACCTGATCATCCAGGTGGAGCTGTGAGTCAGGGAGGACACGAGACTCTGAACCTGGGGAACTAGGGAGGGACGCACCCCATCATTGATGAGGGTCTCCACTTCCTCACCTTTAGCCACCAACATCACCTCCATCTTGTCAGGATTCAGTTTCAGCTGGCTCGCCCTCATCCAATCCCCCACCACAGCCAGGCACTGGGTAAGCACCGAGACTGAGGCACCTGGGTCAGATGAAAATAAGAGGTACAACTGGGTGTCATCAACATATTGATGACACTGGACTTCAAACCCTCTCACGATCTCACCCAGCGGTTGCATATACACGTTGAAGAGGAGATGCTGAGAGGGAAGTGGATTGTCCGAGGCCACAGAATGATTGAAATGAGTTCCACAGCTGCAGCGCAGCCACGGAGAATGCCCTCCTCATAGTAGACACCCAGGATACCCGGGAAACACCTCAGGAGGGTGCCTCCAGCCAATCACAGAGGCCGCTCCAGGACCCGGAGGGTGAGGCAGTCCTGCAGATAGGTGGGGCCCAAGCCATTGAGGGCTTTAAAGGTCAGCACCAACACCTTGAATTGAGCCCAGAAACCTACTGGCAGCCAGTGCAGAGAGCACCGGTGTTATATGTTCACGTCCCCGTTAAGAGACGGGCTGCCGCATTCTGCACCAGCTGAAGTTTCCAAACCAACACCAAGGGTAGCCCCATGTAGAGCGTTTGCAGTAATCCAGTCTCGAGGTAATAAAAACATGGATGACTGTAGCTAGATCCGAGTTTGAGACATACGGCCTAAGCTGACGCACCAGATGTAACTGGCGAAATGCTCCCTTCACCACAGCCGCCACCTGGGCATCCAGGCAGAGTTGCCGATCCAGGAGCACCCCCAGGCTCCAGTCTGAGAAACCAAGGGAGGACGGACCCCATCAATGATGGGGCCCATCACTCCCTCAGCCCTCCCCACAATCATCACCTCTGTCTTGTCAGGATTTAATTTCAGGCGACTCACCCTCATCCAGTCCCCCACAGCTGATAAACACCAGGTAAGCACCGAGACTGCCAGGCCTGAGTCAGAAGAAAATGAGAGCTATAGTTGTATGTATGTGGGTGTGATGTGAACAGAGCAGTGGGGCGTGGTTAAAATAAATATTGAGAACCGCTGTCCTAGGTACAAATCCAGCATTTTATCCATTAGGCTATAGTGGCTCTAATGACTAGGTTAACATAACACTTACTCTTTTTTGGGAACTGTAGGCCAGAGGCTCCCAAACAAAGCTGAAATGAATAACTCTGGAAAGCTCCGGAGACCGATTGGTATCTAGTTAGTTAGTGTTTGGTGGATTATCTGGCTAACTGGATTACAGTTTACTTTGGTACTGCATTGTGCCATTTACTGCATTACTGTTTACCACATTACTGTTTAATGCGTTACCATTTGCACATAATTCCTTTGCCCTCTCAGAACCTGGTTTAAGGGTGGTAATGGTAGCTTTCGTTTACACAGTTAGGCAGTAATCCAATAATCTGGTAATTTTTGCAGTATTATCTGGTATTCCCCCCACTGAGTGGTTAACCTCCGTAGTGATCGTTTTTTTACTGAGTCACCTCGGAACTAGCCTGAATACCCAATATTAACCATGGATCCTTTTGTTTAGCTTTCTGGTTCAGCTTTTCTCCCCGATGGGGTAACAAACTCCTCAGTAGGATTGCACCATCTGCAGATGAGGTCGTGATCCTGACAGATAACTAAACATAAGAACAACATAAGAACATAGGCCGCTTTTAGACGAGCACGCGGTGTGCTGCTCGCGCTTGTTTTCAACAATCCCATGAGACGGAATTAGACAAGATGCTGCCGCGAGACAGGCACATGGGAGGGGGACGCGCATTAATTTCTGGCCGTGATTTGACCGGGTCAGAGATCGAGGTGGTCAAATCGTGGCCGGAAAAGAATGTGCGTCCCCCTCCCGTGCACGTGACTCGCGGCAGCGTCTCGTCTAATCCCGTCTTGCGGGATTTTTGAAAACAAGCACGAGCGCACCGCGTGCTCATCTAAAAGTGGTCTGGGTCAGAGCAATGGTCCATCAAGCCCAGCATCCTGTCTCTGACAGCAGCCAATCCCGGTCGCATGGGAGAAGCGCCAGCAGTCACAAATTACAATGGACAATAACTCCCTGCTCATCACTCCCTGCTCCCGACAGTAAGAAGTTCCCATTTGGCTAATAGCCGTTACTGGACCTATTCTCCAAGGACTTACCCAGTCCTCATTCCGATAAACTTTGTATATGTTTGCTTCTGCCTGGGGTCACGGGATTACTTTTAAGTCTCCAAATGGAGTCATGCAGGTTTGTGGACCAGCAATACAGGCAGTCTGAAGCTGATATCATGTGGCCATTTGGATATTACCAAAGAAGGCCTTATTTTCAGGGAAGTCATGTGCAACGCTGCTGCATGAGTTTTGTGCATGGAATGACAAAGGGTCGCACATGTGGATTGCCCAGGAGACGCTACTGTAGCTGCAGCTAGCCGAGCTGCGTGCACAGCCCTAGCGATCATTCTTAAAAATTACTCATTGGTTCTCATACATGTTTTGCAAATGCATGTGTGAGCCTTTATTGTCTGCAAATTAGGATCAGAATCTAATGTCATTGGCTGTTCTTCTGTGCAGTGGTTCACACAATGAACACACAGGGAAAAGTGGCCTGAGTGGATCCCTGCATCAAAGGAGAATGGGGAATTGTACAGGTAAGGGCATAGCTATAATAGAAACAGAGAATGCAGGCAGCTGAACCGGGGGCCATGAGTCTGGGGGTGGGCAGGGTCCACACTCCTGGTGTATCGGTGCCCCCTGCAACTGGGAGGAGAGGTGGGAGGGCATTCTATCTGCATCAGGACGCATTCCAGCCTAGCTATATCCCTGTATACAGGTGGTTGTAGTGATGTGAGCAGCAGATCTGATAACAAAGGGTGGGTCTGTTTTCTCTCTGTTTAATGCCCACCTTCATTTTTATTTCAGTCCCCACTGCACCAGTCCCAGCCTGCGGCTCAATATCTTTTCATGATCTGTAAAAGATACAGCTCTGTAAACAAATACAAAATACTAAGAAGGTGGGAGGGGTGAGTGAGTGAGAGAGAGAATGAGTGAGAAAGGGGGAAGAGTGTCTTGGAACTGGCAAGGAAAAGGTTAAAATGCACCCAGCATTTCCGAGGCTGCCAGCAGAGAGGGTGTGGGGATTGGGAGAAGCCCTTAGCTGCTGCTGCGGGGTGGGTGGTGGTGGTGGTGGTGGAGGGATGGTGGCTTTAACCATCACGGCTAGGGTTTCTTAAAGATAAAGGCACGCTAAAAAAAAAGGACACCCCCCATTGTTTATTTTTGTTTTCTGTTTGCAAACAATCTTAAAACATACACAACCTATTTGCATGACTTAACTTTCAAAATAGAGTTATGGTTCACCATAAATCTTGAACTTTGAAAGTGACTCAGGACCACAAAAAGGTAGGGGACCTTGCCAGTCAAACGTACCTGTTCGGTGGCCAGAATGTGATCTTTCCATTGGTACAACTGTGACCCTACATGCAGAGCGGAAGAAAAGGAATTAAAGTAGGGAGCTCTGGTTTGCAAGGGGTTAAATAAGATGGACACTATCCCCGTGAAAGCATTAAAGGCAACATAGCCCAAGCCAAATAGTTTTGTTTCTAACTCTGGCTTTAATTATAACATGTCATATAATTATGACATAGTGTTATAATAGGCACATATAATGCACTAATCTGCTATTATATCTTGGCTTTAACAATAGGTGCAGTGAACCAGGCTCAGCTGCTAACTCATTCTGGACATATCTGCACACTCCACCTAGATACTTATCTGTCTCTTTAATTAAGTGGAGGGAAGCATCTAGAGGCTATACCCATCAAGCCAGTCTCTGAAGATAGCAGTTCTTGGGTGTCTTTGATAATCACTTACACCCACATAATGGGATCATTTTCCAACCTGGGTCCTTTCCGCACACCCGCTTGTGTAGATAAAAGGGGACAAAATGGGTCTGCTCTTGCACTTGAACTCTGCAGCAAAACTACCATTGTCTTTAGGGCATGACTGCACCTGACGCTTGCCAGGCAGGAAGAAAATGTTTATCTGTCTTTTAGCCAGTGCAGGAGCAATCCTCAGCCATTAAAGTCAGTAGAAATTTGGCCGTTGACTTAAGTAATGAATTTAGGATTGCATCTTGCGTTTGCTTAACTGCAGTAGGCTGACATAGATTCAAGGCCCAAAAGAAGCTGCAGTGCAGTGTCGTGGTTACTGCAGATGACTTCCACAGGAGTAAAGAATGGCCCATTTCATTACAAAAGCCAAGCCTTTCTAATATATAAGGTTTCATGTAGTAGCTTGACATTCTTATTGTTATTTATTTATCTAGCACCGCAATGTACCTAGCACTGGACAATCATTAACGAGAGACAGGTCCTTAACCCAGGCAGTTCACAATGTAGGATGGACAAGGGAGGGAAAACAAGGAAGAGGGAGATATAGGGAGAGACAGGGATGCATTAGTAGAGAAGTCTGCTTAGCTTAGTTGAAAAGGAGAAGGGAATCCTGAATGAAAGGAGAGTAGAACGAGCATTAGTGAGCACAGCCTGTGGGGGTGAGGAGTTAAGGAAAGCTATAAAGAAGAGAAAAATTGTTAGGAGGGACCTGAAGGTCAGGAAAGAGATGGTAGAGTGAGTGTACATGTTCAGGGAAGCAGTACCAGGCACAGAGGGCAGCATGGGAGACGAGGCAAAGATGACTTAGGGTATTTTCAGACGTTGCAAGATCACGCTCAACCACAGTCAATTCCCTGTGGTGGGGAATGCCCTCGTAACGTCTGTTGGGGAACCGGAAGTTCCCCCCCAGATGTTAACCACGCTCAATCCCCGCTGGGAATCTCATTCACCACACGATCAGCTGGACCGGCGGGGCCGGCGCCGATCGCGTGGTGAATGAGATTCCCGGCGGGGATGCAGGGGCCCGTCATGTCTGGATGGCGATCACGGCCCGGAATCCCTGCTGGGATTCCGGGCCGTGGTCATTTCGGGCAGGCGTTGCGGCCACATTGGCTGCGGCACCCGCCCGCTTCCCAGAGGGTGGGTGGTGGGGGAGCGTGGGGGGGCAGGGGCGTGTGGCCGCATGTTGCGCCATGTGGTTCCTCCCCCTCCCCGATTCCCCGCCGGGATCCCCTGGCACATCTGTTGGCCGTGCTGGAGTGATCCCAGCGGGGAATCTAAGGGTTGTTTCCGTGACGGGGCGAATGCCGCCCCATCACGTCTGAAAATACCCTTAGAGAGCAGGGGATTCTGGGGCAGACGAGGGTGGTGATATAGGAGGAGCAAAGCGACCAGGGGGGAACATAGTGGGAAACGAGGGGGGAAAGATAAGGAGGAGCAAGGCCATGAAGAAGCTTGAAGGAAATTTATTCCCAATGCTGTGGGCCATGTCAGAATCCAGTGCTGTGACTGCCTATCAGCTAAGACCCATCTTTTCCAATGTATTTAGTAGATTTTGCAAATACTAACAATCTTTGGTACTACCCTCTGTGAACAGCCAGTTTTGTGCCAGCTGTTATGCTGACTAACACTATGTATATGAATACTGCCCCTTCTGCATAAGATGCATAAGCAGGAACACGGGGAGGGCAGTGTCAATGGGGGCACAGCACAAGTCTCATGAACATTTCAAGAAAATACATTTCTAGCCTTCATGGTTGTGCGAAAAATCTTGAATATGTGCCTGCAAATCCCCTCATTGTGTCCAAGCACGATGGGAGCTTGAGAAATGCTATGAATGACCCAGATGCTGAAATCTTCTTAGGTTAAAACGGGCAGGCAGGCAACTTCATTCTTGAAGCTGACAGCACAACTCAGCCTAACTGCTAGTTATCTCGAGCCGAGACTGCCCCATTGTCTCCCAGTCCAATGTAAAACCAAAAGAAAAAACGTAACAGTTTAAAAAAACCTTAAATGCACAATACTTTTCTTAAAATCCAAAAATACCCCAAATTCAGTACAATTACAATTCAAGAAACCTTCCACTCCATGCATTGCAACAAAACATAAACGCCAAAAAACATGGAAATTAATTCACAATTTGAACAATATTTAATATTTTATCATCATCAAAATAAATATAATATATGTATTTAATTCCTTGCCATACATACTTTTATACATTTTTATCATTATTAAACTTTATTAAACTTTAATTTATTATCATAATTCAACAACAAACAATTTTTTAACAGTGCATTAAGTCTGTTTGTACACAACTGCATTCTGTTGAATGAATTGTATAATGTCATGTATACTCAGATTGTTGACACTGTATTGCATGAAGTGTATACAATTTCTATACATGTAAAGCACAGACTTAATGCACTGTCAAAAAATTGTTTGGGGGATGTTGTGTGGGTGGGGGGGAGACTTGGCCGGGGGTTGGGGGTTGGGGGATGTTGC
>QEPC01013938.1:2530840-2572921 GCA_003113815.1 Sphenodon punctatus
TCACCTGCCTCTTTTTTCCTCCCTCTACAGGTCTTCTGGAAAGGAGCCCTCGACCCAGCCAGCACTCACCCGCCTGTTGCCGGGAGTCCTGTTGTGTAGCCACCTAATGGCAAGTGCCTCCACTAGCCCACCCCTCGACGTCCTGCACCCCCCCACCACCTCCCCTCTCCGCCCCACCCCGTTCACCCGCCTCTTTTTTCCTCCCTCTACAGGTCTTCTGGAAAGGAGCCCTCAACCCACCAAGCCCTCACCCACCTTCCACCAGGGGTCAAGTTCGGGAGCCACCGGACGGCAAGTGCCTCCACTAGCCCACCCCTCGACCAGTCCCACTTAGCTGTGCCTGTGTTGAAACAGTCACTAAATGGTGCTAGGCTGTAGTTGATATTAAATCCAGAAGAAATAAGTTCCATTTTCTCTTTTATTACGAAATCCAGTGATTTAATTTACACACTGCATTACTGTACAACACAATATATACGTATTGCTGTTTGAAACATGTTGCCTTATTAGCATTATTGCAATGATAAATATTTCCTGTTTCAGAAACGGTAAAGAGATTCAACATGGCTCCTGCAAACCCAGACAGCCCATCTGGACTGTCCAAAGCTGCACATTGGAGTGCAGCTGAAACACTACTTTTCATCAAAATATGGGGCCAAGACCACTTCCAGACATCATTGGGAAGGTCCTACCGGAACATAGGAGTGTTTGAGGAAATAGCCGCCATCATGAGAGCGCGTGGCTTCCGAAGAACTGCATCCCAGCTAAGGGCAAAGGCAAAGGCACTGTGTGGCGAATACAAGAAGGTAAAACTTCATAACGAGAAGTCGGGGAACAATCGACGCGACTGGGAATACGAGGAGCTCCTAGATTGATTCCTTCACCTCTCAAACAAAGTAGTGTGTCCTCGTGTGTGTGTAAGTCATGTTATTTGTACAGGTGGACTGCCCACTGGTGGGGAGGTGCATGGCAATGAGTCACCTGACGAAGAAGAACATGGAGACTCGGGGGAACAAACACCCCATCACCACATGCAAGCAATGACCTCAGGTGATGATGAGGACGATGGAGCTGATGACAGCGATACACAGCAGTCCAGCAGGACCAGGCATGAACCTCTACTTATCATACTGGAGATGGTAGAAGCAGACAACCAAGGCACACAAAGTCTGCTGAGTGATGATGTGACAGGTGGGCAGTGCTTGAAATACCGTATTAGTTTGCCAGATACATACTGTGACCGCATGCATTTCGCACCATACATGTTGTTTGCATTGTTCAAAATGAAAGAAAAAGAAAACTTAAATCAATTAAGTCCAATACTGTTTTCAGAAAGAGAATTATTATCCAGATATCAAGCTTAGCATTCACATATTAAGCATATTAGTATTATGAACATTCTCTCCTTTAAATTATAATGCTTGCAATGTATCAATGCACAAATACCTGAAAGCAGCGAGCCAGGACCCGTACCGCGCTTGCTAGGGAACTTTCCAAGCAAAGCAAGGCTGCTGTGGCAGCTATAGCACGTGCTTTCCAAACATCGGTGAAGGAGGCCGTGCTGGAGATGGGGAATCACCACCAATCCTTGATGGAGATGCTAGGCAGGCAACACAAAGAAAGACTGAATTGTCAACGGATAACACACAAGAAAATAATCTCTGAACTTTCAAGGGTGGCCAGGGCAGTGGAAACAATTGCTGAGACAGTATCCAAAAACACAAGATCCCAGCCTCTATGCAATACTTCCCCAGCTCATGCAACACCTCGCGCACTTGTGCAACCTGCCGCATCCTCCTTTGAAGCACCCGCTTCAGCCCAGACAAGCAACATGCATAGCCCGCTTGAAAATACTGTGAAAATACTGCCCTCCTCCGCCCTCTTCCCTTGCTGCTCAGGATCTTGCATCGTTCTTCACCTCAAAGATTGACAAGATCCGTCGGGACATTGCCTCCCACCCCCTCCCCCACCCCCCTCCCTCCTCACATCCTTCCCTCCTGCCTCTCTCTCTCTCTCTCGAGGAAATCTCTGCTCTGCTCTCTTCATCCAACCCCTCCACCTGCCCCCTTGACCCGATCCCCTCCCGCCTCCTGACCTCTATTGCTCCCACTATCGCCCCCCCACTTCTACATGTCATCAATCTCTCCCTTTCCACAGGCTCCTTCCCCTCTGCCTTCAAGCATGCCACTGTCTCCCCCATCCTCAAAAAGCCCACCCTGGACCCATCTGACCCCTCTAGTTACCGGCCAGTCTCCCTCCTTCCCTTTGCCTCGAAGCTCCTGGAACGTGTCGTCTACTCCCGCTGCCTGAACCTCCTCTCTGCCAACTCCTCCCTGGACCCTCTCCAGTCCGGCTTCCGCCCCCTCCACTCTACTGAAACTGCCCTGGCCAAGATCACCAATGATCTACTTGTCGCTAAATCGAAGCGCCACTACTCCGTTCTTGTCCTCCTTGACCTCTCTGCTGCCTTTGACACTGTCGACCACTCGCTCCTCTTGGACTCGCTTTACTCTTTGGGCTTCCGTGGCTCTGTCTTTGACTGGTTCTCCTCCTACCTCTCTGACCGCTCCTTTAATGTCTCCCTCCCCGAGTCGACCTCCCCCTCCCTTCCCCTCTCGGTTGGGGTTCCCCAAGGTTCTGTCCTTGGCCCTCTCCTCTTCTCTATCTACACCCGGTCCCTTGGTGAAATTATTGCCTCCCACGGGTTCCAATACCATCTCTATGCTGATGACACCCAACTCTATCTCTCTACCCCCTCTCTCTCCTCCTCTGTCCGCTCACGCCTCGTCGACTGCCTCTCTGATATCTCCGCCTGGATGTCCCGACGCCAACTCAAACTGAACATGGCCAAGACTGAACTCCTCATTTTTCCTCCATCCCCCTCCTCTCCCTCTGACCTGACCGTCTGCATTGATGGGGTCACCATCCGTCCTGTTCTCCGTGCCCGCAGCTTGGGCTTCATTTTTGACACGCACCTCTCCTTTAAACCTTACATTGACTCTGTGGCCAAATCCTGCCGATTCGCTCTCCTCAACATTGCCCGCATTCGCCCCTTTCTATCTGTCTCCTCGGCCAAAATCCTTGTTCATGCCATGGTTATCTCTCGCCTCGACTACTGCAACCTCCTCCTTGCTGGCCTCCCTCGCTCCCACCTGTCCCCCCTTGTGGCGATCCAAAACTCTGCCGCCAAGGTCATTCACTCTGCCCGTCGCTTCGACCATGTGACGCCTCTCCTCCTCTCCCTTCACTGGCTCCCCCTTCCTGAACGTATCCTGTTCAAACTCCTGGTTTTCACGTTCAAATCGCTCCATGACCAAGCTCCCCCTTACCTCTCGGACCTAATCGCCCTACGCGCTCCTGCGCGCGCTCTCCGCTCTTCCGCTGTCCCCTCCCTCGCTCTCCCTCGCTTCTCCTGCTCGCCCAACCGCCTTCGTCCCTTCTCCCTCGCTGCCCCGCATGCCTGGAACTCCCTCCCTGCCGACGTCCGCCTCGCCTCCTCCCTCCGCTCCTTCAAATCCCTCCTCAAGACCCACCTTTTCCATGCTGCCTTTCCCAATGCCCACTAGTCTTTCCCCTTACTCTTACTGTCGGCCCTCCTCTGCTGACTGCTGCTACCAACTTCCTTGTAACCAAGCCAAGCATACGCACCTGAGACTTCACATTCGCTTGAATGTTTGTTTGTCTTCTCCCATGTCTCTCCTACTGTCCCCTCTCCCTGTATCCCCCCCTTTGTCTTTGTCTTTTAGATTGTAAGCCACAGGCAGGGACCATGTCTAATTCTATGTTCTGTACAGCACCAGGTCATACGACTGGCGCTTTATAAATGTCTAATAATAATAATAATAATAAAGGGAAGGGGGTGCATAAAAGACACCGTGTTCGCTGCCAAACTCTGCCTCAAGAACGTTTCTCACCTTAGAGTTAGGTCCTACGATTATGTGGGATGCAACGTATTGTGCTTCTTTCTTTGGGGAGGTATTTTTTGTATGTTTAAAAATTAATGCAAATATTTCTGTTAAATATGCATATGCCTCACTAGTAGATCACCCATAGACATAGGAGGTATACCCCCCAATACCTTGGGGGAGGTTTTTTTTGTATGTTTAAACATTAATACCAATATTTCTGTTAAATATGCATATGCTTCACCAGTAGGTCACCCATAGACATAACACTGTGAGTAACAAAGAGCTCTGCTCCGCAAAGAGCCAGTCATTGCATCGCACCATCAGGAGCCAATGCTCGCCGTGGTATGCTCTGCAAAGAGCCAGACATCACGTCGCAAGATCAGGAGCCAAGCCTCGCTGTGGTACGCTCTGCAAAGAGCCAGGCATCGTTTTGCTCCACCAGGAGCCAAGCCTCGCTGTGGTACGCTCTGCAAAGAGAAAGCCAGTTAGGCCAAGGAGGATTGTTTGCATGACCCAGCCCTATTAGGGGTTTGATTTCGCACCAGATATTTGATTGGCCAAAGTACACAGCATTCCAAAGCTCTCACTGTAACCATTGTTGTTAAATGGCGAATAAAGAACTGTACTACAAAAAACCCCGACTTAATCGAGGATGGATAGCGCTATACCAGTAGGCATCATTAGTACGATTAGAATCATTAGACTGCATCTGGGTGCAGATTGGTAGAGCCCAATCCATAATAGCGCAGAGTGTGACACAGCACAGGGTTGTAGTGGTAGGTGGACCCCAGTACACGTGGGACCATAAATAAAGTTCAAATGACTACATGGGTGTGAGAAGAACTCTCTATTGTTGGCCTCTTGTTTTGCTTTTGCTGATCCAGGGATACTAATCAGTCCTATGGCTCTGCCTCTTGGGTCCATTAATAACCTCTGAGCTAGTGGAGGAGCAGCAGGGGATCAGAACCTCACACTTGCACCCCACCTCCTGAAGTCTCCCCACCCCCCACTTCCAAATGACAGTAGTTCCCCCAACTCATCCAACTGCTGTGATTTTCAAGTGCCAATGGGAGACCGACTGGGGAGCATGGGGGCAGCCCCTTCCTTAATCTCAGTTCCTGTAGGTGGCAAGCAATTGCAACTCCACAATCTCAAGTGGCAGGGCTCTTTCACATAACATCCTGCCCCCTTATCCCAACTACTGTCAGCTTCCGCTGAGGGGAACGTTGTCTGCATGAGACGCCAGGGCGGTGGCCAAAGCACAATGAAAAATAAACATTCTCTTTTTACCACAGGTGGGAAACCTACAGCCCAAGGACCCAAAGTGGGCTCAGCTAATTTTTATTTGCCCCTTCTCCAGGTCCTGAATCAGGTCTGTGAATCAAAACTCTCCCCTCAAGCATGAGGGTGAGCTTTTAGGGGTGGGGAGTGGAGATGAGGTTGTGCACTCAAAGAGAGGAAATGGTTCTGTGGCACAGATGATAAATCCGTGATCGGGACTCTCTGCTTTCTTTGTCCATCCCGATTGCCACCCTCTTCTCAGTAGAAATAGTGGCACGCATGTTTGTTGTTTTCTTTGCTAGCGCTGGTCTGAGAGAATTGCCTATTTTTATGAACACATCTTTGCTCATATGAAAGTCTAAAATCCAACACTGCTCGGAGTAATTTAGCCCATTGACAACATTCTCCCACCAATCAGTACTTTGCTGAAGGAACCAGGCAGCGCGTCTTGTAGGAAGGGATGACTCTATTTCGTGCAGTGACTCACCAAGCAGGCCTTGCAATGCCACTGATGCAGCAGCAAACTCCGCGGGAAGACTGGTGATTATCTGTGTTCTAGAAATAATAATAAAAACAATTGTGAATATGTGTCTCTTTTTTTAATGTGCTAAACTACTGCAATATATTTTATGTAATGTAATATATTTTTAATGTGCAAAAGTAATGTAATATATTTGAAAAGGCATGTGTATGCGTGTTCAGATGTGCAATCAAATATGTCTAAATTTCATTTATTAATAGATCCTGTAAATATGAAAACAGTAACCGCGTTCATCTAGGTACATAGTATTGCCTACCTTCATCAAATCATTTTGGATGTGTAACACCAATGCATGGAATTCACCAAAATCTTCATCATCACGAAGCACATAAACCATCTGGTGTACCACTGCGAGAAATGCAACACAAACAGTGCAGAGATCTGCAAAAACCTGTTTGTCCATCCTCTTGAGAATAATCAACCACAACAGTAAATTTTATAGTCAAACAGAAAGTGTTCCCTCCCAAACAGAGCAAAGCATTATGGGCAGCGTGCCTGAACAAAACAAGCGCTCGGCATCATGGGTGTCCGACATAAACATGCGCGCTAAAAAACAGTCGGGTTGTAACCAACGTTCGTGTAAAGTCAACTCGCGCTTGTTTTACAGAGGTGCCGCAACGCGCATTAAAATACTACGTGCATGATAGCGGATGTCTAAAACCAATATGTCCATGATTTTTTGGCGTGTTTGCATGCGCGAAATATCAAATATGCGCATTTATGGTGATTGTCTAAAAGCGCCCTAACCCCGGCCAGTGGCTGGAGCAGTTCTGGATGGGTGCAGTGGCCTGAGAGGCCACTGCACCTGCCCATCAGGGAGGAGGCAGGGCCACGCTGAGGAGCACGGGGGGCGGGACCATGCGAACATGGGTCCGCATGTCCCCCACCCTCTCCCCAGCTCCGGCTGCTGGAACATTTGTTCGGCAGCCAGGTAGACCCCTGCCTGGAGTGAGGACTCTCACCCCGGACAGGGGTTAAGCGTGATGACTCAATGAGCCCTCATGTCTGAAAATACCCAGAAACAAACAAGGGAGGAGAGGATGAGTCAGCAGCAGCCCATAATCAATCCTGTTCTTCTTACCTATGCTTTCCATCCCCCTTCGCCCTTAACCCTCTTTCCTGAATGTTCTGCTGATTCCCTTTGAACACATCAGGTTGGAACAAAGAAGTAATCGCTTACTCTGGCTGCGACTGCTGAATATTGTGGTGGCGGGTGCTTTTGAAATGCAGATAGATGGCAGACAGATAGAGGAGCCAGATAAGATTAGTTACCTAATAATTTAGCTAGTCATCATGCTAGACAGCTGGCATGGGTTTATTTGCGCATTACAAATTCTATTAGGAAAATTGGTTTAAAGATCTGCATTTTATTTTTTTAAAATACCCAAAACTTCGATGTGAATTATTTGGATGGTATGTCCATCATTTTAATGCCACCTCATCTAGATCATACCAGAACTTTTGTGTTTGTCATATAAGTGCATAAAGTAAAGACTATAGCAGAATACCACTTACACAGACCCTTCTAATCTAATCTTGATTCTACCTTATTTCGGATATGTCCTGCCACCCCCATGTTCAAACACACAGTGGTATTATTACAGTAGACGTCTCCTAGATATCCACTCTAATCCAGAAAAAAAAGCATGTTCCCCAAGGAATCCAGATAAGTGAAGCCTCTACTCCTCACATACGAGAAGATAAACAACTGAGAATTATTGGATGGATCCAAACCAAAAGCACAATTATTTCCTTGTGCTGACTTGTGGTAGGAATAACAGTAACAGACTGAAGCAATCATTTGGATTACTAAATATAAATCTGTCATAACTTTATATTAAGAATGTCTGGAATGTGAATTGATTCACAAAGCAGAAAAAAAGAGAAAAGAAACAGAAATCAGGTTTTCCAGCTGAGTAGTCAATTCACTGAAAGGAACAAATCACTCTTCCTCCTATTTTCCTACTTTTCCATTATGAGTGATTTGGAGGGGGGATGAGAGTGAATGAAAATAGATTTTTAATTTTCACTATTTTTTATAGTCAGTTTCACTTTCTGTGTCCCAGGCACAAATATAGATGCTGAAATATTTAGGCTGCAAATACTGCAGGGGAAGATTTGTTTTTCTTTCAATCTCTCTTGCAGTGAATTTTTAAAAATAATCAAGAAATATTGTTATCAGGGTTAAGTTTTATAAAGTGCTCTTATAGAAGGCCAACATTCTTGGCCAAAATGAATGTGCCAATAGCGTGCAAATCTAAAAGGGACATGGAAATTCCAGTTCATTAACTTCTTCATTTAATCTGCCCCATGTAAAGAACCTTGCACCATTTAACTTTCACTTAAACAAAAATTGCTGGGTACAAAAACCAAGCAATTGCTAAATCATTCTGTGGATGGATGGAACTCTCAGGAGTCTTTGGCTTAATATGGGTATGTATCCCAAAAGTTTAGCAGGTAACCCAAACTTTTTTGATTAATAAATCCAGAAAGAAGTCTGTCCAGAACAGAAATTGTTGTGGAATTTCCAATGCAGTCTGATGCCAGCTGGGTGACAAATTCTGCAAGGGGCATATCTCCTGGGATTTTGAGCCATACTCTTTTACCCACCCAAAACTGGAAACAGCAGAGGTCTAGTAACATGCAATTAATGAGTACAGCAACTTGAGAATGCATCTAATGTTCTTGGAATCTTCTGTAGTAAATACACTTTTTATTTAGGCAGATAAGATGTAATTTCAGTTTTTTGCCTCTGTAGCTGTTGGCTCATTCATGTGTGGCTGTCAGTTATATTTCCTAATGTATAACACAATTGGAAAGTTGACCGTCTAGTCTGTAGGACCGTGATTTTGAGGACCTGATTTTTAAATAATACTTGTGTAATTGTATATATAAAATACATAGAACTGCAACCTAATTTGCACACTCAGGAGTCAGAACTATTCCACATTGCCTTGAATGTTATTCAACACGTGTAAAACAGTGGCTTTCTAACCTGGTAGCATTTTTGCACCCATTTTACATGATTATAAATGACTACAGCTGTTTTTAGATGAGACAGTACCACGTAGGTCCACCCATCCCCCACCCACCCGAACACCTGTCTGAAGCTGGGGGTGCGCTCCCATGACTCACGCATTGCCCACTCATACCCACTCACCTAGCATCAGGGAAAAAGCTGACGTGTTCCGTGTAGGGGCAGGCAGAATGGTGCATGGGGTTAGGCACCCTCTCTTCATAGGGGAGCCGTTCTATACCCCTTATCATTTTTTGTTGCCCTTCTCTGTACGTGCAGCTCTACTCTGGGCCAGCCATTGCGTCGGCAACACCATAGAGTTGTGGGCACCAGCCTAGAGCGTCATGTGATCCTCCCACAACTCTATGGTATGGAGGATGGCATCACATGGGCTGGCTGCAGGCAGGGGAACCTACTGGGTCTGTCTAAAGCAGACCCAGGCAGGGCTAGAAGCAGATGGATGCAGGACTGCCCACCCCTAGAGCTGCTCTGGGGGTGCACCCTCGCGTCTGTCTAAAAACACCCTTTATGAGATAGCAAAAATAATGGACTCAACCAAGATCTAAGCTTTTCAAGCCATTATACAAATCTCTAAGTAACTGACAGACTCTGTCATACTCAGCCTTCGGGTGAACTCACACGTAACTCTGCTAAACGTGGATGTCGGCAGGGCATAAACAGCCCCGGATAATCCCCAGCCCGTATGAACGGTGACAGTCAGCCATGTCAACTGAGGAGTACGCCATTCAGAGGCCCTGTGGGCAGGCAACTGGCCAGGAGTGCTGGGGAGCCCAAGTTTCCCAGCACTCTGCCGGGACATGTTGCTCTCTGAGGCCAGCTCAGCACACTTCCCCCTCCCCTATGGTCTGTGGCAGGGGGAGTGTGTACAGGCTGCCAGGGTACTACCCACTCAGGAAGCTGCCTGTTTGAACCCCTCCCCACTCACCCAACATGTGTGGGCAATCCGTGGCTGTCTCACGCAGCGCACACAGACTAGCCAGCCGTCTCCATTTAAAATAGCCTACATCAATTGCAGGGTGTTGGAGAATCTGACTCTCCCATTCTACATATGAATCAGGGAGTAGTTGATGCAAATGACTAGTTTGGTATTCAATTAGCATTTGCTCATGCACTTACTCAGTGCAGCCATGATAACTAGGCCTTCGATCCTCTTCAGGTGTAATCAGCGAGACTACTACCTGAAAGTAAACAGATTGAGGATTACAGCCTGTGTGTGTAGATTAGGTGTGTAATTTGCCCTTGTGTGTTGTGCTAAATGCCTTTAAAAGTCAAGCTCAGACCATGCAATATACTGAGGCCACAATGCTAAAAACACTTATGCACATATCATCCTATTGTTTTCAATGGGGAACCTATACACATTTGTAGTATAGTTGTAGTATAGTTTCCTAAAACCACACTTTTCCAAGACAGGTATATGTGAGGAGGTGCGGAATGACATGGGTGGGAGTGGCTAGGACAAAGTAACTAGAAAGTAGATGAGGAGGGAGAAAAAAAGAAAGAGATGCCAGAAAGAGATTTAAAATGAAAGCCATCATATATAGGAGATGCAGAAACAATAGGTAATAATAAATGCAGAGAGGCGAAAACAAACATATGGGAAGGAGTGTAGTAAGAAACATCAAGTAAAGGGACTTTGCATTTGGAAGGAACTGAGTTCACAGCAACAACACAAAGAGTGAACTTGCACATTAACTCTGCTAAACTCTGATGTCTGCAGGGCCCCAGAAGCTGTATAACTCAGCCCTGGAAGATCCCCGGATCGCTATTGCATGTGAGGGTAATTTTAGACGTGACGGGCCAGGAGGCCCACCACGCTCAAGCATGGACCGGAATCTGTTTTGGATCCGTTTTGGATCCCAGTCAGGAATCAGTCCAGCCGTCCTTCAGACCTGCTGGCCTGATTCCTAGTGGGGATCGGGGAGGGGGCGGAGCTGCGTGGCCTGACGTGTGGCCGCACAGCCTCGCATCCCCGTGCTCTCCCAGCTGCCCGCCCGCCGGGAGACAGGTGGGCGCAGCGGCCAATCCGGTTGCTGCACTCGATCCCGTCCTGTGGTCAGGGCCATGATCTGGGCTGGCTGAAGGTAACAGACGTTACTTTCGGCCGATCCCGGATCCTGGCCACTGTGATCATGGTTGGGGCCCGGTCCCACCATGATTCTGGACCTCTGGGAGGCCGGAGGTCCAGAATTGTGATCAATTTGATTCCTGCCAGTGGTTCACTGTGATGAACATCTGGTGGGGAGCAAATAAATGGGTGATTTCAGACGTTACAGGGCCCTTTGGCCCCGTACCGAAATCACCGAAATCATTCCCCCCCGGGATCACCCTGTAACGCCATAGCAGACGTGCCGGGGAGATCCCGGCGGGGAATGTGGGAGGGGGCGGGGCCGCGCAGCACAACGTGCAGCCGCACGGCCCCACCCCCTCCATGCACCCCGCCACCCACCCGCCAGGGAGACGGGTGGGCGGCGGCGACGAGTTGGGCCGTGGCAACCGGCCAGATGTTACTTTTTTTTTGTCCCCGCTGGGGATCTTTTTGACCACGCTTCCGACATTCCCTCGGCTAGCCCGGGAAGCGTGGTTCAAATTGACCCCATGTGGGTATTGACCGTGGCGAACATCTGGCGGCCGCCAAACAGACGTTCGAGACACGGTGACCACAGGTGGGTATTCACCGTGGTTCACCGTGATCTCGTAACGTCTGAAAATACCCGATGTTATGGGACAAACGACCACCACAGGGGATTCGCTGTGGTTGACGTGGTCTCATAACATCTAAAATTACCCTGAGTGAGACACTCCGAGTTCCAGCCCCGCTTTAAACATTTGGATCTGACAAATGGATCAGATCTAAATGTCAGATCTGAGTTTAAAGCAGGGCTGGAAATTGAAGTGTCTCACTCACATGCAACAGCACTCCAGGGATCATCCAGATCTGTTTATACAGCTTTCGGGGCCGCATGGGCATTGGAGTTTAGCAGAGTTATGTGTGAGTTCACCTGAAGGCTGAGTATACTGCTGACAGAAGGTGATTTCAGATGCTACTGTGGACCCCATTCACCACGGACCATGGGGTGGTTCAGACCACGGCCCAGGGTGAAGGGGAGCACCAACAGACGTGCGCCGCTTCACCCCGGGCTGCGGGGACCGGCGAACTACGGCCCGTGGTGAATGGGGCCCACTGTAATATCTGTCGGTGCACCGCGGATCGCTGTGGGGGTGGGGCCGTGCGGCTCAGCGTGCTACCACACAGCCCCGCCCTCTGCGTTCCACAACGGCCCTGCCCCCACCGGACAGGCAGCGTGAGCAGCCAATCCGGCCACACTCACCACCGCATTCTGGGGGGGATGGATCCCATCACCAGCAGGGGTGAGTGAACAGACATTACGATTCATTCACCCCTGCCGTGGTGGTCATTCACCACACTTCTGGACCCGCTCGCGTCCTCGGGTCCAGAAGTGTGGTGAATGCAAACATGGCCCGCGTTTGACTGTGGTGAACATCTGGCGGGTAGCAAACGTGTTCACCACAGTCAAACGTGGGCCGCGTTTGAGTGTGGTTTAGGCGTGGTGAATCTTGGATTCGTCTCGTCTGAAATCACCCAGAGTCTGTCAGTTACTTAGAGATTTGTATAATGGCTTGAAAAGCTTAGCTCTCAGTTGAGTCCATTATTTTTGCTATCTTATAAAGGGTGTTTTTAGACAGATGCGAGGGTACATCCCCGGATCAGCTCTAGGGGTGGGCAGCCGTGCATTTGCCCACTTCCAGCCCTGTCTGGGTCTGCTTTAGACAGACCCAGTGGATTCCCCTGCCTGCAGTCTGCCCATGCAATGCACCCCCCGCCCCCATAACATAGAGTTACGGTAGGATCACCTGACACTCTAGGCTGGTGCCCACAACTTTATGGTGTTGCCGGGGCAATGGTTGGCCCAGAGTGGAGCTGCAGGTACAGAGAAAGGCAACAAAAAATGATAAGGGATATAGAATGGCTCCCCTATGAAGAGAGGCTGGATAGGTTGGGGCTTTTCAGCTTGGAGAAGAGATGACTGATAACTTCATGATAGAAGTTTATAAAATCATGAGTGGCGTGGAATACGTTAATAGGGAATGGTTATTTACCCTCTCATGTAGTACTAGAACTAGGCAACACTCCATGAAACAAACAGGTAGCAGATTTAAAACAAATAAAATAAAGTATTATTTTTTTCACTCAACACACAATGAAGGTGTGGAATTTGTTGCCAGAAGATGTGGTCAAGGCCAGTAGTCTAGCTGGGTTTAAGAAAGGGTTGGACACGTTTCTGGAGGATATGTCTGTGGCAGGGTGGTGCTATCTTGGGGTAAGTCCCCACAGGATCAGGTCCCAATAAGTATCAGTCTCTAGGGAATTAGCTCTTCATAAAGAGTTTATTTACAATGTGCATGCACACACTCCACACACACACACATAGTCCGTTGGTCCTGTCTAACACTGGGAATGCAGCCCCTCCAGCAACCCAGGCCCTAACTATCCCCAAGCCTAGCCAGGCAACAATCCTCTGGTAAGCTTACCCAGGTAAGCATTTTTCAGGACAGCACGCCAATCTCTAGCTATCTCTCTGCTGCTTATCCCAGCCACCTTCTTAGCAGAGATACGCTCTCTTTAGCAGCCAGGCACTGACTGAAGCCTCTCTGTTCAGGCTTCTCTTTATAGCCCCCAGAGTGGCGTGGCCAGGCTCTAGCCTTTTCAGCCTTAACGGTCCAGTGTCTTCCCACTTTGTTCTTTACTGTGTTTTCAGTTACCTCACTCGGCTGGCTCTGTCAAGCCTTTATCAGCTCGTACATAGCCTCTTGCTGGCACCTTCTGTTCTTAAAGGGGCCACAGCCCTTTCTGACTGTGCCCTGCTACAAGGTCCATTAGCAGCGATTAGCCAGGTAGGTTTGGGGAATGTAACCTCTTATTGTCAGGAGCTGGGAGTGAACAACAGANAGCGATTAGCCAGGTAGGTTTGGGGAATGTAACCTCTTATTGTCAGGAGCTGGGAGTGAACAACAGAGAATGGATCACCCCATTGTGACCTGTTGGGTACTTCTTCCAAGCAATCGAGATTGGCCACTGTCAGAGACAGGTGCTGGGCTCGATGGGCCATTGGTGTGACCCAATATGGCATGGCGCTACTTATTTTCTTATGCAGCATAGGTTCCCCGAGCCGACGGACAGCAGCTCCACTCTGGCTCAGTGCCCCAGATGTGGCCAGCTCACTCCACCGGCAGCACTTTGGGATGTTCCGGAACGCTGCAAGCAGGGATGCCCAGGAGCAGGTTCAGCCTGCTTCGCTTCCACATCTGGCGGGTCACCTTCAGGCGAGGGGTGAAGGCTAAGCGGGCTAATGTGGCTGCCCCCAGAGCTGCTGTCCATCTGTTTACGCCCAATCTTATGAATTTTAGTTCCCAGACCCATCTTTTAAAGGTTTTGTCTGTGCAAGCTTCCTTTGAGGATGAGAACTGAGAGATCGGAAATGGATTGGCCGTTCTAGGAGAGGTGAGTGGTTATTCAGGCAGTATCTAAATGAGAAGTCTGATTTCAAAAATATTGAAACTGGCTTTTGCCAATCAAGTTGCTTATTTACACACACCTCTAATAGCAAAATCCTCCAGCTGTTCAGTGCTACCTACCACTCGCTCTTAGCATCAATGAAAGTCCTATTGAAGTGAATGGGACTGGTGTTGGCACTAAAACAGATTGTGTTGTAAATCATGCCTTGGGAGATGGGATGCTTAGCCTGTTTTATTATTTATTATTTAGTTATTATTATTATTTATTTATATAGCGCAAGCAATTTATCTGACACTGTACTATCAATAGTAGGAGACGGGCCCCTATTCCAAGGGTTACAATCTAGGAACGTCCAGAGAGAGGGGAACATAGGGAGAGACAGGGAGTTGAGAAGCTGAATTCATGAAGTTGAGAAGTTGCAGGTGTACATGCTTAACTTAGTTATAGAGGAGAGGAGTGGACTTTGAGGGCATTTTAAGATGGACATTTAGTCCAGACTAATTGCGTTAAGTCCGTGATAGGTTGTCTATCTGAATGCTGTCAACAGTTTTTATTAGTCTGCACTAACAAATAAACCTGGTTTATTTAAGTAGTCCAGACTAATATCCGTCTGAATTACTATCCTGGACTAGTTGACTATCCCGTACTGAGGGCCACAGAGTCCAACAGCAAGACCTGACAGACGCTCTAGGAATTTTCTGCCTCTATGGTATCTAGGGGCACATGACTGTGGGGCGATCATCATATTACCTCCATCATCCTTCAACAGTGCATTGCAGAGCACCAAGTGTAAATACCCTGAGAAGTGAGTTTCCATTTTCTTCAACTCAGAAATCAGAAAAATGAAGAAAATAAGTTTTCTTCAATCCCAGAAATCAGTGCGCTGAGCACAGATGAAAAGCACCATGGGATTGAAATTCAGCCCAGAGACTCTAAGCACTGTGCACTGCTAACTGTTCTGTTCACATGGCTATCCCGGATTAAAAATTATCCTGGACTAGATTGTCTGTTTGAAAGGTACAACTTGGTAAGCGCGGACTAATAAGCACCAGAGTTTATTAAGACTAGTCCGGACTAATAAGTTTTGCCATCTGAAAAATGCCCTGAGTGAAGGATGGAAGAGAAGGCATCAGTGATGAGTCTATGGGGATGAGAAGCAAGGGAAAGCCTGATGGAAGAAGTCAAATTGCTGTATCTGCATTGCGGTTTGTTCCATGAAGTTGGTAAATTGCTGTTCTATGGCAAGGTCTATAAAAGACAATGATATGCAGAAACTTGTTGTAGTGGGATGTGCACGGCACTGGTATTCTGGAAAGAATTTAAAAAGAGACAGACAGGCAAGCAATCCAGAATATGAGGCAGGATGGCAGCCGCTGCTACCCATGCGAACTTGAAATATGTGTTTTCCCATTTCCAAGGCTAATGGTCGACAGCACCTTTGCCTCTTGAAAGCACTGCAAACTAGCCAATAAAATAACTATCTTTTGTTTAATAAAATCTTAATTACAGAACAAATAAACAGTAAAAAAATTAACTAAACTGGTTCAAAGCTCAAGAAAGTTTGGGTTGAAGTTTTGGGCGAAGGTTTGACTGCGTCATCCTCTTTTATCTGAGCCAGTTCCCTCAGTTCTAATCTCCAACATCTAAACCACATTATTAATGCACACAATTTTTTTGGGAGAAGGCCCAGTTCCAGCAGGAAGTGACATGTCCTGTCATGCCCAAACAATATTAGCCAGCAAAATAGCTGTGGTTTGTTCAGTTAAAAAACAAAACATAAAAACAATTTAAAAAGTATTTGCCACATTTACATGTTTCCCTTCTTGGAAGGTTTATTTGTTCCTCCTTGTGTCTGAACTAGTCAGTCTTGGGCCTAATCCTGCAAATACTTGCAATTCAGTGTCATTGCAATAGTCCCACTGACTGCAATGGGCTATTCACAGCAGCAAACAGGAGTGAGCCCTCACATATAGTGGTCCTGGTCCAGGTTCTCTTCTGATCTGGCTACCTTGTACTACCCACAATGGCTGAAGCTGGCAGCAAGAATTCCTCTAGAGTAGGGAAGCTGTCAGTTGGTATTGAGTAGCCTAGCTAGCTCCTTCACCAGCTTTCCCAGTTTACTGGGTATAGGGGAGTCAAAGGGAGCATATTGGGACCACCTCGCAATCCCCTTGCCAAGCCAGGGAGGGACTGCCTTGAGTTGAGTATTCTTTCTCAAGGTGTTAACAAATGAGAAGATAGATTAGCCCCCTGGAATCCAGGTTCAGTCCGTGCATCCCCCACTCGCATGTTTAGCGTTTACAGCCTAATAAATGGGCAGCTCCCTGCATGTATTTCTCATGTGTTCGGGCAGCTGCCACTCACAGGTTTAGTAGTGTGACAACCCTAATACATAGGCATGTGTTCTTCCACACCACGCTCCACCCACCAGCCTCCCACCCTCAGTATCCGGCTCCCTATGATGTCTCACAGCTATGGCGAACTGTGGGAAGAAGTAGCCACACGAACTGTTTCTTTCTTCTGGGCTATTATGGCTCCAGGAGGCGGTCCAGTGCTAGCGGTTCCCACCCACGGAGGTTCATAGCTGGGTTTGTATCTGCCAGCACTTGGCAGCTACTATGCACAGAATGCTGAGTTTGTTGAGCAAATTGCCTACTTTATTGAGCACCTATAGTGAAAACTGAAAGTGAAATTAAAAACTGAAATTGAAAAAATAAGTCTTTGCATGTTGTTGCACCGCCCAGTTTCTTACATCCACGGCTCACAGTTATGTACTGGCAGGAAGCAGCACAGTTTTATTGGGGTCTGGTCCACTGTGGAAATCCCTCTCGTTTTCCATAAACCCACAAATATGCACCTCTTGTACACACACACCCTTTAGCATCTTCTGCATTACCATATGGTTGGCATGGAAAACATCCTCACTTGCCAGGGTGCTCTGCACCTCTTGGAGTGTCCAAACCTCGGATAGAGCAAGAAGCTCTCTGTAGCAGGGTACAGCCTCAGGGAACGGCTCTTTAAGGTAGCTAGCACCAGCCAGGTTAAATTGCAGGTGCCAGCAGAACTCCAGGCACTGCTCACAATGGAGGACCATGCCTGAGGTAAAGCAGTTGAACATGGGTGTGGTAGAGGCCAGTCTAGAGCTAAAAGCCTGAGCTAGGCTCAGGGCAGGAAGGACAGAGAAGGAGGCAGGAGCTAAGGGAGAGCTCTGCCTTTTAGAGAGAGTGCTTGGTGGGGATTGGAGCTGGAAGCAGGGCTCTATTCCCCTCACAAAGCCAGCTCAGAGGAAGTTGTCTGTGCTGAAGGGTTTGGTGGGCTCCATAGGAGGGACTGTGCCTGGCCTACAAACAAAGGCCCTTTTCACACAGACACTCTAAGGGCGCTTTTAAATGCGCACTCGCAAAAGCGCGAGCGTGGCTTCTCCCGCATGCCTTGTAAATGGGCATGACATATTTACAAGGCACTGCGAAGCTGTCTTCTCCCCTGTACCGCGTCACTCTCCACGACGCATTCGATGTTTAAAAGAGAATCAAACCTGTCCCAGAGAGTATCTTTGCCCTGCACGTCTCTTGTTCCTCTCCTCTCGGTGTCTGATACCACATCCGGTGGTGAGCGCATGCGCTGCGGCCTCAGGCAAAGAAACACGTGGGCCAATACTAAAAGCGGATCCAGCATTTAAACGGGGGAAGCCACCTTGAGAGATGGCAGATCGCTGATGCGGATGTGAGGGGGAAGGATTCCAACGCCGCGGTTTGACGCGCGAAAGACGCGGCTGCAAACCACGTGAAGCATTTAAGCAAACCAGAAGAAAGGCGGCTGTTTAAAGGATCAGCTGTGAATTTTGTCTCATTAAAAAGCGCCCTAACATGAATAAAATGGGTGTTACATTTTATTATACATATTGCAGGGGTGCTCTATGGGTGCCCTGCAACATGTATAATAAAACGTAACACCCATTTGATCAGTGTCTGTGTGAAAAAGGCCAAACACTGTAAGTAGTGGAATTTGTTAAGACAGAGAGAAGGATCTGGCTCTGACCTGAGGAGGGACAGAGCCAGAGCTGAGGAGCTGACCCAGAAAGCTTGGGTTCCCTAAAATAGGAGTGTGTGTATATAGAACTGTATGAACAGAGAGACTGTGGGTATAATGCTGGGGGGACACTTTTAAAACAAATGACACATGGAGCTAATTCCCGAAGAAGGTGATGTTTCCACTTTTAGATGTGCATGAAATTTGCAGATTGGAGCAATCTCTCAGCATGCGCAGGAGTGCTATGCTGGGAAACAGGCTAGCAAGATGCAGGAACCTAGGGGCACCAAGGCTACAGCATTAAGAGAACACACGCCTAAGCATTGCTCTTCTGGGCTTTCTCTTCCTCTCATATGACTTTTATTCAGCCAGGGGCCAATCAGAGGCCCTTTTTACACAGGTGCACCCCCCCCCTCGCACACGTGGGTGGGTGAGTGGGGCACCTGTGCAAACACTGTGGCGGGTGCGGGGGGATGGGTGGGCACCCGTGGGAACACCGTGGGTGAGGGTGCATGTGTGCTCCTGCGTTCCACCCACCTCCACCCATCACCCACGCATGGAGCAACAGGCGCCAATGCCGGTTGATCCTTGCGCGGAGGTGGGTAGAGAGAGGTGTGCCCCCGTGGGAATGGCCGCACACCCACCTCTACCCGCTGCCAGTGCACACCCATCCCCCCCCCCCCACCGCAGCCCGTGTGAAAAGGGCCAGAGCCTGGTGGGTGGGGAACCCCATTACACTGACAGGGCCTAAGAGCTGGAGTGAGGGCCCAAAGCAGAGTAAAATGGTAGTCCTGTGGAGCCAGCTGCCTCCTCCAAGGTCCCAGCTGGTGCTGGTTCCTGACAAGCAGGGGCGTTGCAGGATCAGCCACTGCCGGGGACCCCAAGGATGCCAGTTTAAGATCGGTTGATCCTGACACCAGCCCCTGCTCCTCACTCGCTCCAAAATGACAGCTGCTCTGCAGTGCTCACTCATCCAGCTTCCAGGAAATTCTGTGGCTGGTGCAGAGCAGAGGAGTGAATGGAAGTTCCCCATCCCCACCGCTGTAGTGGTGGTGACTGCTGCTGCCGCCACATGGAGCTAACACGGAGGAGACTGAGAAGGAGCTTGTCCTCCGCTTCCATTTAGAGAGCCATGGTTCTATCTGAATTAGACTGCATGCTTTTCTGGGCAGGGAAAGTGCTCTGCTGGCCTGTGCCACTTTAGAAATATTACTTACTACATAACAATTAACTGCTGTTGTTTTCTCCTCTCCCCCCACAGTATCTGTTTTATTCAGCTTAATCTCAGATGTGTAATTTCTCGGGCAGCTGCTTGGTATATAGCAAACACTTTTTTAAAGGGCTGCAGTTCATATTTTAAACTTCAAACAATACATTTATACTGCAATTGTTGGCAAATACCAGGCAGCTCTGGAGTGTCAGGAATTTGAGGACACCCGATCTAATTCTAAATGGTGTTGATCTCAAATCCTGGCAGTGGCGTGCATGACAGTTTTGAGCTATCTTTTATTGGTATCTGATGTTTATGACTCTTGTCCGCTCGGATTTGGCAAGAAGGGCACTTTTCTAAACATTTACATTTTGCATTCTTCTGGACATTTGAAAAATGTCGGCTTGCAGCTTCATGTGCTGCCGAGAGGATGTGAGGAATGTTATGCTATGGTGCCAATCGATGGACGGTTTGGCCTTCCTTGATTTGCTGTGTGCTGGCCTTTATTTTAACTCTGTTCCTAATGTCATGTATTCTAATTTTAGTTTTACTGAAGCAATATGAATCCAAGTTAGTTTTCAATCCTGTCCCTGTTGAAGTTGATGGCTCAGCTCCCGCTGACTTTAATGAGTGAGAATCGCATCCTTAGAGTCTTAGGTCATGATCCATCAGCCACTTGCTCCAGACTAGTCCCTATGGGCTCTAATAAGACTACTCTAGAATAAGTGGTGGGTGGATTGCAGCCTTTGGCTAGTAATGATGAATGCTAGAGCTGAAATCCATCACATTTGTGCTATATGAACTGAAACCAACAAAACAAATGCCCATTTTGGTTATTTCACTTTGATTATTTTGGTTACTTCATTTTGGTATTATCGCTATTACACATGTGCAGTAGCTGCAACAAAGTAACCAAATACCAAAATAACCAAACGGAAATAACCAAAATACAGTGAAGTAACTAAAACAGAATGCCCAAATACACAGATATGCAAGTACCCCTTTCGATTGTGGCTATTATTCAGCTATTCAGATAGCTATCCAAAAATGTGACCAATCTCTGCAACACAAAATCCACTATCTGTTTCAGCTCTAATGAATACTTTGATTATTAATACTTCCTAGCACTGCTGATGTGGTCTGCGGTTCTGAGACTCCACTTTAGACACGTTACTGCAATGTGCTGAGTACTACAATGTGCAGAGTCCCTGCAAAGCACTTAGGCAAATGCTTAACTTTAAGTATGTAATCACCCTCATTGATGTAAATTGGGTTCTTCATGTGCTTACAGTTAATCATGTGTTTTAACACTTTCCAGGAATTGAGCTTGAACGCTCATCACCTTGTAGGATTGAGCCTTATTTGATTAAGCTGAATAAATAGACTAGGTTAACCTGTGAAACTCACTGCCAGAGGATGTTGTGAAGGCCAATAGCCTAAGCTGGGTTCAAAAAAGAATTGGGTAAGTTCTTAGAAGACAGGTTCATAAATAGCTATTAGTAAAGTTGGTCAGGGTAAGTCTGAGACCTATGACTATCAGGAGCTGGAGTGAATAGAAGGAAATAGACCACTCCATTATGACCTGTTGTGCATTTCTCCAGAGCAACCAAAGTTGGCCACTGTTGGAGACAAGATGCTAGCCTGGATGGACCATTGGTCTGACCATGGTATGGCACTTCTTATATTCCAGTGTTCCTAAACTCTCTCCTTAATGCCATCTCAATCAACACAAGAGATGAAGGTTGATTATTTTAAATATAAACAGATGCTTTGATACAGCAACTGTCATTTACGGTAGATCCTGACTTTACTAAAGCTAGTGGCCAAACTGTCAGTGATTTTAATGGAATCAGGATCGTGCCCCATCTGCTTGTTTATGTGCAGCACCTAGCACCATGAGGCTCTAACATGACATAGCATAATAAATTAAAACTCATCACAACTCCCTTGTGGGACAGCTAAGTGTTTGTGTGTTCTGGCCACAGAATGGTCATCTGAGGCACAGAGAGGATGAGGTACAGGTTCTAAAATGGCCATAAATAGGGAGGAAGGGGAGGAATGATGTCCAAACCAGAGACATTCAGTTTTAGATGCCTAAGGCTTGTTGTTCATAGGTGTAATATTCAGAACTCAAGCTGGAGTCACTAGAAGCTGTGGATGCTTGGAACCTCTGGACCGCAGGACGAAGCTATCTTGGGTTAGGTAGCCTGAAAAGGGAGGCATCCCAAATTAGTGCACTAAACCAGGGACAGAACTCAGCGAACTGGGGTCTAGCAGCTTCCTGATCTCAGGACTAGTCAGCCCTCCCTCTTCCTCTTTTGTAAGAAAAATAGAAACGCTCTCAAGCAGGGCTGTGGTTTTCCTGATAAAAGGAGGAGACATTATCAGAGGGTTAGGAAGCTTCACAGAAGACACACAGTGATCATTATTGCAAAATGTCAGGTTCTTCTCCTCTGTTGAGCAACCTGGGGTCAGGGCCCTATGCCCACATGTTCCACAGTCCCAGACCTTTCCATTAGTGTGCACAAAGCCACCTAATCAAGCTGGATATTTGACTTCAAAAGGAGCCAGGTAAGTTTTCTTCTTGCTTGTGTTGACTTTGTGGGAGAATTAGTGCATGATTGGAGACCCCGATACTGAGGTTTTACAGGTCTGGGTCTCCAAGCATGTGCTAGTTTGCCAGCGACTGCTGTTTCCAATGGCACCCGGTCAACTTCTGGTAGCAGGGGTGAACGTCTAACTGCCCCCCCCGTGAGTTTGTTTCTCCCAGGCCAAACCAGGCTTGTGTAAAACGCCCTCAGTGGTGGAGGGGGTGTGGGAAGAAGGCCTGCCCATCTATTCATCATGCTAAAACCTGTGACTAAAAATTAAACTAAAAACATGGGGGCTGAATGGACCAAACATGGACTCCAGTGGGCTATCGTCTCATTTGAAAACATCTAGAGTCAGAGCAGCAGGAAAAGGGGAGGATTTTGGCAGCTTTAGGAGCACGATTTCATGCTGCACTTAGCACAAAGCAGGTTATCCTAGCAAACGAGGAGCCCACCTACTTTCACTGGGCAGTTGTCATGCATGTGCATGTGCTCAGGCAATTGCACCTAGCCCATCAGTCAGACATTTGACAAAACCGGTCATGTAGGGGTTATAGCAGATCACCCACAGAACATGACTCAACAATGTGATACTGTTGCAAAAAAGGGAAATGCCATTTTGGGTTGTATCAGCAGAAGCATCTTATCCCAGGCACAGAAAGCAATAGAACATCTCTGCTCCACACTGCATCAGCTGGAGTAGTGAGTTCAGTTTTGGGAACTGCATTTTAACATAGACAGAGTGGGAGAGATTCAGAAGAGAGCAACAAGAATGATACAAGAGCTGGGCTTGTAAAATACGTGAGAAAAGGTTGAAGGAACTGGTTATTGTTTAGTCTAAAGAAAAGAAGATTATTAGGTTGGGAAATGACAGCGATTTTTAAATATTTAAAAGGCTGCCACAAAAGCTGGAGGACAATTGTTCTCCATTGCAACTGCATGAAGGACAAGAGGCAATGACCATGAACCACAAACCTCTTACTCTGGAGTAGTCCAATTGGAACACATAGGTTACTCCAGAGTAAGTGGTTTGTGGATCACGGACAATGGGTTTAAGCTGCAGGAAGGTAGATTTTTAACTATTAAAGAAAAATATTATTGTTACATTCAATTTATATTGAATTATATCCAACTTGTATTATCTTATCTATAAGAAGAGGCTGGTGATGGAACAAGTTGCTAAGGGAAGTTGTGGGATCTCCTTCACTGGAGGTTTTAAAAGTCTGTCAGGCCACAGCTGTAACCAGGGTCCTAATTCAGAATTTGATGATGGTGCACTGTTGTGTGCAAAATTTGGAAAAACATAATAAAAATATTATTTAAAAAAAAAAAAAAGTCTGTCAGGGATGGTTTAGAATTCATCTAAGTGCAACCGTATTAACTCAGCATAACGGGGGAAACATAACAATCAGCACTGACCAACAGATTCTTCATAAGGATCTACTTCAGGAACTACAGTCTCCTATTGGTATAAGCAGATTCAGTTAACATTGGGTGTTTTGTGTTTTCAGACATAAGGATAAGCCTGCCTTCACCCCAGCCCTGCCGTCATGTTTGTTCGGCAGCTGGGCCAGCTCCCGGCCAGAGTGATGGGTTCCACCACCGTGTGGGTAAGACCGTGGTGGCAGCCGTCACATTTGTTTTCATGCTTCGGGTGAAAACAGGCATGCACCGAAACTCCGCTTTAACATCACTTTAACACCACGTTAACATTTCTTATGCATGTTGCAGGGCTGCATAGGGCGCCAATACAGCCCTGCAACATGTATAAGAAATGTTGAAGCGGAGTTATGTGCATGTCTGTTTTTACCCTTAGAAATACGTAACACTTATCCTGCCTCGGTACTGGTGTCTGGACTGGCTGGCCCCTTTGTGCACGCGCTTCTGAAAATCTGGTTCTATGGACAGCTTATGTTCTGCAATCTATGAATCAAGAGGAGAAACGGCCTTACCACAGGGCGACCTAGGGGCACTGACCTGGGTCCCGACTTTCTCTACTTCTGTGGCCCCCATTGTTACCAGGTCAGGATGTGCAGACCCCTCTCACTCCCCATGGGGCCCCAAACATGATCACCTATAGGGCTCCACAGATGGTTCCCTCGAAGGGGTGGGACCATGGGGAAGAGGGAGAGCCACCAGCCCCCCCCCCCATTTTATCTCTGTCCTAGGTCCCACAAATTATAAGGCTGGTCCTGATCAAGAGGGGCCAATGTTATCAGACCCCAGGAGCCATATACCAAAATCCTCATAAAAGACACACCCACCTGTCCATCCACATGTGCACCCACCAGAATCTCTCCTGCTTTGTGATTGGCTGGCAGAGCTGGCACTCTGTAGTCCTGGCTTCTGAGATTCTGAAGAGCAGCTGTGATTCAGCTGCTGAAGGTCAGGTGCAATGAAGTAAAACACAGGATAGTTAAGGCAGCGTGGGGCCTAGGACCAGCCCTGGCTGAGAGTCACGCTTGAACTGCCCAACAGCCACACCCAGTTCCTGAGTCATATTTTGCCTACTTCTGCTACATAGCAATAGAAAGGTATTGTCCAAGGTACTGAGTAGAGCTGAAAGAAAGTACCCACAAAAAAGGGTAATCTGTTGAATTTCTGGTACCTGCATCGATTTGCCAACATCAAGTATCAATCGATGCCCAATTACAACATGATTCGGGTACTCGACATTCTGGAATGTCAACTTCTTGTCCTGGAATGTCAACTTCTAGTACTGATTTTTAAAAACTTTTTCAGTGATATACTGGCTTTCAACACCTATTTATAAGTTTTCCATCTCAGAAAGTCAGCTTCTGGTCCTGGAAAGTACTTCTGGTCCCAGTTTTTTAACGTTTTTTTCTTCTTCTGCCAATTTATGGACTTCCAACACTTATTTATCATTTTTCTGTCCTGGAAAATCAACTTTCCGTCCCCAAAAGTGAGCTTCTGCTCCTGGAAAATCAACTTCCGGTCATGATTTAAAAAAAAAAAAAAAATCATGCTGATTTTTTCAGTTTTCTGACCCGATATACCAGTTGGTATATTGATATACTGATTGGGAATTTGTAAATTTAAAAAGCGGTACTAGAGGTTACTGATTTTTCAGGTATCCAGGTACCCAAACGGTACCCAGGTAACCCCTTGGCGAGCCAGTGTGGTGTAGTGGATAAGGTGCTGGGCTTTGACCTGGGAGACCAGGGTTCAATTCTCACCCTAGTAGCCATTGAATTCACTGGTTGGTCTTGGGCAAGTCACAATATCTTAGCCTCAGTTCCCCTTCTGTAAAATGGGAATGTGTGTGTCTGTCTTTCCTGGTGTTCTGCTTGTCCATCTTAGATTGTAAGCCCACTGGGCAGGGACCTGTCTCATATCTGAAGTGCTGTGTAGGCCTAGTGGTGCTATAGAAATGATAAGTAGTAGTATCTGAAAATGTGAGTATTACCTGTGGGTACTAAATTTGGTGCCCATTTCTGCTCTAGTATTGAGCCCTGCAAGGTTCCTATTGAAATCAATGGGGGCTGAGCACCTCTGAAATTTGGGCCATATTTGGCCCCCACAAAGCTCCTGCAGAATCCATTGGACACTCATTCTCAGCAAAATGTCTGGCATGCCTTCTTACCCAGATTTCATAGCTCATACCCGGTGAAACCTGTCTTAAAGGATTTATGTGCCGGAGCAACCGGTAGGACCAGTTTGGCTACAAAATTAATAAATGTTAATGTTAACTGTTCAAAACTGATGTCATAAACAAGCCACCTGCAACCATGTGGGCGGGGGGGCTTGCTTTTATTTCATGATGTTAAAAGGGTGCAATTTAAGAAGAAGATTTAAGACTTGATATTTGGCATCTGATGAATCCAAAAGGGATAAGTCTGTGTTCATTTATAGGCCACTGGGAGCGGAGGGGGCATTTAGTACACTAGCCGGGGTGCTCCCTGTCCCCACAAACACCCTTCAGTCTTTTCCCACATGCAGCCTCCGCACAGAGATGTAGCATGCAAGGCTGCGATTGCGATGGGAGGAAGGAGAACTACCTGCTCTGGTAGCTTGTTCAGACTCTCACCCCTTTGCCTGGGGGCAGAGAACCCTTGAAGCCACCGCGATTCATTCAAGAATCACTCCACCGCACGGATCTATTCCCATAGCTCTGCTGTCGCTGAAAGGGACAGTTAAAACCATACAGCTATTAATTATTCTTAGTTAGATTTCTATCCCACCCTGTCCCAAAGGCTCAAGGGTGGCTCACAGCAAGTTAAAGCAACATTAAAACAAACATAAATAAATCACATCTTTAGCCCCCACCCTAAAAAAAATCTATAAGTCCCCTCCCAACCCAACCAGCCACACACCCTGCCACTCCTCCGTCCCTGACATGCGGGAGCCCCTTTCCCTCTCCCCACCTAATTTTCCCTCCAAACCCATACCCTTGCCTTCTCACAAGGAGAGCCATGGCTGTCCCCCCCCCCTCCCCACATGCTCCCTGCCAGATTCAAATAAATAATTAATTGAAATCAATAAACACTCATGAAAACCTCATTCCTCACCCACTCACTCTTAAGGTGATTTCAGACGTGACGGGGCACCTATTGGCCCTGTCACAGAATCATCTTTCTGATTCCCGGCCGGAATCAGAACGGCCTGTCAACAGATGAGCCGACTGATTCCAGCAGGGAATCTGGGGAGGGGGCGGGGCTGCGTGAAGCAACGTGCGGCCGCACAGCCCCACCCCCTCATGCTCCTCCAGCAGCCCGCCCTCCTGGAGATGGGCGGGCGCAGCGGCCAATCCGGCCGCTGCACCTGATTCTGTTCCGGGGTCTGGGCCACGGCATGTTACCGTCCGCCAATTCCAGGCCGTGGTTCAATTAACCACGCTTTCGGAGATGGTGCCCAGACCATCCTCGAAAGAGTGGTTATTTTGCTCACCACCGGTGGTTCACCGTGGTGAACATCTGGCGGCGAGCAACCACAGGTTACAGGACCATCCGCCACCACAGGGGATTGTCCGTGGTTGACCGTGATCTCGTAACATCTGAAAATACCCTTATTCTCTCACCTGTGGGAGCCCCTTCCCAAAACCTTGCTCCCCCTTCCTTTCCAGAGGGGGACCATGGCAGCTCCCAGATTCTATGCTCATTTTTCCTTCCACAACACAAGGGGACCCAGGAACACAAGGATGTCAGTGCTTCACAGGACACTTGAACTCCCCCATCAAATAAAAACAGTTTAAAAGGGCCTCCAGCCTTGGTCCCTTGGGAACCTATCTAGGGCTGGGCAGGGAGACAGAGCAGCTTTCTTGAATGCAAGCAGGACAGCCTATTCCAGAAGTCCCATGAACCCAGGCCTCCAGGTCAGTCCACTGCAGCACCTACTGGGTGGTGGAGAGTGCCTTTGCTGCAACATGCCACCGGCCCAGAGCCAGGCCCACCAGCTAATATACAAGTCCTCACCTTCTGACCCTGGAAGTGTAAGAGGCACAGAGTAGGAACAGAGAAGATCAGGCTGGGTCAGAGAAGAGCAGGGTCAAGGCTGGACTCGGAACACAGGAACAAGAAGCGGTGAGAGCCGGGTGTTGCTCCAGTAGGGAGCTGGGCCCAAGGGGGTCCGATTGGCCCAGAGCCTTGTCTCCTTCTGTCGTGGCTGTAAGACCTGCCTGTTCCATCAGGCGTTTGGTGAGGGAGCGGGGTAGGGAGGGGTGGGGTTTTATTTTCCCAGTTGTAGGTTTTTGTTAATATTGTTTATATATTTTATATAGATGTTGTTTTATTGATTTTCTTGAATTGTATTTTATATTTGGTGTGTGTCTATCTATCTATCTATCTATCTATCTATCTATCTATCTATCTATCTATCTATCTAAAACACCCCTTCACTTGGGGGCCAGTGGCTGAGGCTGCTTTTAAACGAGACAAGAAACGCGGCTGATCCTTTGATCAGCTGCGTTTCTTTGTGCTCGTTTAAATTGGGAACGCAGATTTAAGCCGGCTCTTCCCCGCGTTGGACCGGGCAGGAGATCCTGCCCCGTCCAACGCGGATCGCCGCTGTGCCGGCTTCACGGCACACTTTGACGAGTGCGCATGCACAGAAGGGCGCGCATGCGCACTGAGTCTCTACACCGGGTCTGATGCTCTTCTGAGCATCAGACCCGGCGTAGAGAGAAAGGCGGGTGCCCGATCCCGCCTCTGAATGATCCCGCTTGTCAGCNTCGTCTAAAAGCGCCCTGAGTCTAGCATACAGTGCAGCCTCAGAGTAGCTATCCTGAGACTGCTCCCTCAACTTGTCTCACAGCCCTGAGTTCAGACCGGTGTGTCCAAGCCTGCAGCCATACCCTCCAATGAAAGAAAGCCAGCAGCAGGAAGTGGGGTTTGGATTTCCCGTTGTAAGGGCCAGGGGGGTCCTGGGCATAGGCAGACTTCAGAGGCAGGCCTGGGGTCCAGTTGAGGGCGTGGTGTTAGTTGTAACAGGATCAGAGCCAGACTGGAGAAGAGGTTGAAGCACACCAGGAACATCAACCCACCCAGCTTACTGTTCCTCTGGGTGGACCTACATACCCAGGGGCAGCCAATCGGGAGCCAGGGGGTGTGGCCTATCTATAGCAAGGAGGCTTATAAGTTTGATTTGGGACTCCGGTTAAGGCATGGTGAAGGCTCTGTGGGGCTGCCTTAAAACCCCCGAGATGCTGGTTCACAGCACAATTCATGACACCTGCCCATTCACTGGGATCATGGAGAGGCTGGGTCCTACTCTCTATCCATCATGTGGCTATAAGTATTAATTGCTCCAAGGGTGGCCTTCACAGCACTGCTACGAACATGGGGAGTGGGAGTTCAGCAGTAAATAACTGATTCACATCCTACAATTCACACATCTTGCACTGCACATTACCCAATTGCACATCTGGGCGTGCCAGGTGAAAACTGTGAGCAGTATAGGGAGCCCAGGGGAACCTGACCTTGTATTTTTAAAATCCCTGCTCCAGAGAAACAGCCAAGTTTCTCCTGGGCAGTAGTGGAGGTGGAGCCAGAAAGAGATGCATGTCAGGGATGTAGCTAGCTACTGTGGAGTGAAAGGGCTCTGTTGAGCCTGAGGCCTGGACTCTATGGGGGGCCCTTTGCAAACAGACTAAACACCAGGAGGGAGGGAGGGAGCAGGGCCAACACTGTGCCCCCACCAACTCTGAAAACTTTCTAGTGGTGCTCAAGGAGCACGTTTTCCAAGGTGGGGAGCAGGGCAGAAGTGCTGCCCCCCCCAAAAAAACTTCCTTCCTGGTAATGTTGCTGCTGCTCTGTCGGGGCTCGCAGGGAGCCAGGGTGGCACCACCATCTTTGCAAGGGGAGGCCAAGACTTGGGAAGACCACCGCTGCCTTACCCTTAAGTGGGCCCATAATTGGTACATGAGCGCATGCCCACCACAGCTTTGCTACGCCACTGATGCACATAGCTAAGTGTAAGGATCCAGGCTTGAACCGGTGCCCTTGGGCATGGTGGATGGCTCTGTAGCACCTCTGGTTCTCACTGATCAGGGCCCGGACCTTCTCTGACTCTAGTTAAGCTACACCCCATCCCCAGCCTTGCTCCATGGGCCCAGCTTCCTGGTTGGCTGCTGGCCTGTACAGAAGGCCAGCCAGTCGCCACAGGAAGCCGGGCAGTTCATCAGTCACTTCCTGGTTCCTATGTCCTCCCTTCAGTACTTTCCCTGATGTTTCTCCAACTTTGGACTGGCTCTGCACCTCCTGTTTGTAATATGTCCCTTGGACCAGCTGGAGGCTGATTTTTCTGAGTCACCTTCCTCAGATCCAGTCCTTTGACCCCTACTGGTAAGTCTGGCTGCTTGGGTACCATGCCTCTGTGTCAGCCACGATGGGGGCTTGGTGTCTGCTATAATGGGTGTGTGTGTGTGTGTTTGGCATCTGTCTGTCTTATGCGATGGCCCAGGGAGCCCCCTATGCAACGGTTAGAGATCGCCTCCCACCCTGGCACCACTTCTGTTCCAGTCTGTTCAGACATCTACCTGTCTTGTCTGTTTCTCAAGTCTGTCTGTTTGATCCCAGTCCTGTTCCAATTCATCTGTCCCAGGCCATCTGTTCTAGCTCTGTCCAAGTCTGTCTATCCCGGTTCTGCTACAGTCAGTCCATCTGTTTGCTTCGTCTGTCTATCTGTCTGCTTGTCCCACCCTGTTGCTCCATGAACTCATCCTTCTTGTGGACCCAATCCTGCACTGACTTACCTGCAATGTGATCCTGGACCCAATTCTGCACAACTTACCCAGCACTGATCTTGCCTTCATCTTCTGTATCGCAGCCTGTGCTCCTGACACTAAGTGCCTCATTAGCACACAAACATGGTTACTTATCTGCCACAGGCCCCTGCATTCTGAAAGGGGTACAGGCAGAGGTGTTGAGTCAGGTAAAGAACTCAGGTGTCGTGTTCAACCACGCTGTGTCCATGAAAGCTCAGGTATTGGACATGGTTCAGAGATGCTTTTTCTCAGCTCTGCAATTTGTGTAAGCTACGTCCTTAATTATCCCAGGCTGTCCTTGTTGCAGTGTTCCATGCCCTGGTGACCAAGAGGCTTGATTTTTATAATTCCCTTTTCTGTGGGCTTCCAATGATGCTTCTCCATCGCTTGCAACTTGTTCAGAATTCAGGCGCACAGCTGCTTACTGGTTTGGGCAGCCATGAACATATTATGCCTATCCTGCATTCTTTGCATTGGTTGCTTGTAGAGTGGCAGACTGAATATAAGATTGTGCTGCTAGTTTTCAGGGCACTGAACGTTGAGGCCCTGGCTATTTATTTATTTATTTAATTTATTTATTTATTTGTATCCCGCCCCTCCTGCCTCTGGCAGCCTGGGGCAGCAAACACCATATATAAAATACAATTAATAAAATCAATAAAACATCTATATAAAACAAATCATATTAACAAAATATTAATATACAATCTACAACTGGGATTTTTTTTTAAAAAAACTCCCTACCCCTCTCCCTCGTCAGACACCAGATGGAGCAACCAGGTCTTACAACCACGCTGGAAGGAGGCAAAGCTCCGGGGCAATAGGACTCCCTCATGGAGGGAGTTCCACAGCCTGGGGGGAACCACTGAAAATGCCCTATAATCGATGGCTACCCACCGCGTCCGAGGGGCCTCCAAAAAGTCCCCCCCCGGATGACCGCAGGGGCCGATCAAGGGCACAGGGTGTGAGGCAGCCCTGTAGGTACACACGGCCTAAGTTGTGAAGGGCTTTATAGGTCAACACCAGCACCTTCAATTTGGCTGGGTAGACTATTGGCTATGTTCAAGACCCGCTCCTGCAGCCTCACCCTGATGGTTATCTGAGCTCAAAAACGACCTGCTGTTTACACCGTTGTGCCGTATGTCAGCGGGTGATCAGGCCTTTGCTGTGGCAGCCCCCTCAGTGTAGAAATTACTCCCTACAGATGTTCGTCCCAGTTCTTCCCTCCTCACCTTTAAGGTATAAGATAAGTATTTCCTCCTCACCAGAAGACTTATCTATTCTCCAGGTGTTTTTAGGATCCACTGCTGGTTTCTCTTAACGTATTTTGTCCTCCCTCATTACCTTCTCTTTTTAAATTGTTTTAAAATGAATTTTATGTTGTTTAAAACTGTTTTACTGTATTTTGTGATTGTGTAGCACACTGAGTGCCATGTGGTGGGGCGGCACTATAAAAATGAAATTATTATTATTATTACTTCAGATATAAGTATTCCCTGCTCACACTCCTGCTGAGACTGCTTCTGTGCGTCCTTAAGAGTAAGGGTTTAGTGAGATAGGAACTAATATGGGCTGTGATTCATATCTTTAGTTGTTTCTAGGGCTGAGAAGAGAGCAAGTATTTCTGCTCCACAGGAAAATACCCATTCAGGAGTACTTGCGAGTGTTTATTGGTACTTCATCAGTATCTGGTGATTCCATGCTTCTACCATTGTTGATATCAGTGCCTGTGATTTTTCATCATTTCCTGTCAATTTTGTCACTTTCTTTCATTTTATGTCACTTTCTGGAACTTTTATGGCAATATTCAGCACTTAACTGGCACTTCTGTAACTCCGCAGCCTCTGGGGGTGCATGTGGGGCACACACAGGGCTAGGGATTGTCCCTGTAGCAGCTCTGCTCAACTCGTGAAAAATAACGACAAACAGCAAAAGCACCGGTAAGTTTCCATGTTGTGTGACTGAAGGTGTTTCTGACAGAAACAGCAGTTGTTACAATTTGTTTCAAACCTAGATGTTTCATCAGCTGTAAAAACCCGTGCTCAAACTGGTGCACTGGGGGGCTGTGAGTGCAGTAACGGACTCTGCAGTGTCACTGGTTCCCACCGGCCAGTGCCTAGTATTTATCAAGGCCAGACCCCCTCAGTCGTGCATGAGGGGCTCAGGAGCTCCGAGCCCCAGCCTGATGGAAAGCTCACCATCCAGACATGCCCCCGGCCACAGGGCTGCCCGCTCCCCCCGCCAGCATGCTCCTGGATCTGGTGGTTGCATGGCACCGCCACAACAAACCAGCAAAGAGGAATCTTCCCCTGCCGCTGCACAGACCGCGGGGGCGAAGCCAACGCCGCTGCGCCGCTCCCTGTGGCTTCAGGCACGCCGGGAGGTGAGTGGCTGGGGCATGGTTTCCCCTTTAAAAGCCGGCGCTGAGGAGCATACAGTGCCGGTGGACTGTTCAAGACTGACCCCTTGCTGAGAGAGAGAGAGCTAAGTGAAACGAAGCTTTGCCTGTATTTTGTCCTAGCCCTGAGTATTCCCCCCGCCACTCCCATTGTACAAGTGTGTTTGTGAGCCTCATGTTGTGACCCAGTGTGACCCCCTGCCCCTTGTATTGTGTGCTGGAGCATGTGGGTGTTGCCTCGGAGAGATTGTCCCCAGCCCGTGTACCTGGCCCTTGGGAGAGTGGGTGAGTAGAGAGTGAGCGGGGGTGAGTCTGCCTATCCCCTCCTGGGGTCCTTTCCTCTCTTTACCCCACTGCCGTGTACCTGGGACCCTTCCCATGCATTCCCTCACTACCAGCACCACCTTCCCTATCCCCTGTGGTAATAGTTGTGAATGATAGAGTGTTGGCAGGCACAGAGGACTACTCCTGCACAGATTGCTTGGTGCCCAATGATGATAGAGTCCCGCTCTCCCTGAGAGTAAATCACCACCGTTCTATCCTGATGGACGTTATCTTCCCCATGAGTAACCCAGGAGCATGGTGTGGAGTCACCTCTCCTCCAGGGTGGTATACCTGGGTTCCTTCCCTTTGTACCCCCCTTGTGCATCTGTGGGTTTGGTGTTCCCCCTACCCCCATGACAGTATCACTGGCACGATAGCCTTCTCTCCCCGAGAAGGAAAGGTAGTGATTATGGATGTGGGTCGTGAACTCGGGGAACTGGTATGGGCAGTTCAGTCTTTGGCCATGGAGTTATGGGATGTGAAGGCTAAGCAAGTTGAGCTCAAGGCAGTGGTAAAAACCGCCCCCGGGGGCGTGACCCCTGTTGCAGAAGCAGCACCCATCCTCATACCCCAAGACCCTGTGGAACCCCAAGGGGCAGCTGCAGCCCCTCCCCAAGAACCCAAGGGACCCAAGGTGGAGAAGTTTTATGGGGATCGATGTACATTTCAGGGGTTCCTGACACTCTGTGACTTAACCTTCACAGTTCAGCCTGCCACCTATCCTACCGACCAGCTCAAAGTTGCCTTCATTGTTGGAAACTTGTGGGGCATAGCATTGGATTGGGCCACGATGCTACTTAAGGGCAAAAGTCCTCTGCTAACCAACTATGCTGACTTTGTTAAAGAATTTGCCACTCTTTTTGATCACCCACATCGAACATGCGATGCTGAGACCCAAATCTTGTCCCTCAAGCAAGGGAAAGGCAGCCTCCTTGAGTATGTGACGCGTTTCCAGAAGCTTGCACTGGACTTACAATGGGCAGAGGATGTCCTTAAGGTCCTCTTCCTCAGAGGTCTGAACAAAGAATTAAAGGACCAATTGGCTTTCATGGCACTCCCCGACATCTGGGGTAAGCTAGCCACCTTTGCCCTTCAAATTGAGGATCGACTAGCAGAGCAGCGCAGAGAATGGCGACAAGAGACTCGGGGATACGTACCAAGAATGCAACTGGTAACTTCAACCAATGCTGACACCCCCAAACCTGGAGAACCAGAGCCAATGCAGCTGGGGGCTGCCCGGGGACCCCTTACACGAGAA
This sequence comes from Sphenodon punctatus, assembly GCA_003113815.1. NCBI lineage: Eukaryota > Metazoa > Chordata > Lepidosauria > Sphenodontia > Sphenodontidae > Sphenodon > Sphenodon punctatus. The sequence continues at coordinate 2,565,178 of QEPC01013938.1, forward strand.
AAAAAAGAGAGATGGCGGCGCTCGCGAGCCTGCTATTATTGTGGAGAGTCATCTCACTTTATACAGGCCTGCCCCTCCCTAGCAACCCAGTGCCAGGGGACGGGAAACGTCCCCGGCTGGGGTGGACAGGGGTCACCCAGCTCTAAAGTCAATCCCCTCCATATGTTCCACGCTTCAGACACATCTGCGGATCCCTTTGACGATAGTAGCCTCTCCATACCACTCTTTTGTGGTATGGGCTTTAGTGGACTCAGGAGCATCCAGCAATTTCATAGATACCGGCCTGGTCTGCACCCATAAGATTCCCACGGAAGCTAAGGCCTCGCCAGAACCAGTTTACACCATAGATGGCTCCCCGTTGAACTCCGGCCCTATCACAATGCAAACCGAACCATTGCAGTGCACCTTTGGCAAACATCAAGAAACCCTTATGTTCGACGTAGGGTGCACCCCGCTGTTTTTGGTGGTGCTAGGCCTGCCTTGGTTGCGTAAACATAATCCTCTAATCTTCTGGACCAGCAACCAGTTACAGATGACTTCCGACTACTGCTTACACAGTTGTCAACTGCAGGCAACCGTACCAGGGGTAGCAGCAACAGCCCTAGGAACTTAGAGCCCCGAACCAATTCAACTTCCTGCAGAATATCAACACTATCATGACCTGTTCAGCAAACAGTCTGTATCTACGTTAACACCCCATAGACCCTATGACTGTCCTATTGATTTACATCCCGGTATAGAACCCCCATTCATGTGCATCTATGCACTGTCCACGCCCGAATTAGAAACTCTTTGCCTATACCTCGACGAGGCCCTGCGAAATGGCTTTATCTGCCACTTGTGCTCCCCCACCGGGGCACCTATTTTCTTCGTGCCAAAAAAAGATGGGGCCCTACGCCCATGTATAGATTATCACGGCCTCAACAATATGACGATCAAGAATCACTACCCGCTACCTTTGATTCCTGAATTACTAAACCGCCTACACGGCACCCGCATTTTTACAAAACTCGATTTACATGGAGCCTACAACCTTGTTTGGGTCCGGGAGGGTGAAGAGTGGAAAACTGCCTTCCGGACCAGATATGGGCATTTTGAGTATCTCGTGATGCCGTTCAGCCTAGCGAACGTACCAGCCACATTCCAACATTTCATTAACGACATTCTTCGTGACCTATTGGACATATTCATTATCGCCTATCTTGACGATATCCTGATATACTCCGTTACCCTAGAACAGCATGTTGATCATGTTCGGCGTGTCCTGCAGCAGTTACGTACCCATCAACTTTATTGCAAACTGGAGAAATGTGCATTTCACCTCACATCTGTGGACTTCCTGGGCTTCATCATTACCCCTACTGGGGTTCAAATGGACCCCTGAAAGGTGGAACCCATCCAACACTGGCCGCCCCCGAGAGCTGTTAAGTCTCTACAGCGTTTCCTTGGCAGTGTCAATTATAACCATCAGTACATCCCACACTAAGCTGCCCTCACCACACTGCTAACACGCCTACTCAAGAAGCATCAGGAATTTATATGGGGAGTGGAGCAGCAACAGAGCTTCTGTCTCCTCAAGGACGCCTTCGTATCCGCCCCCACTTCTTCGCCACCCGGATTTTCATAAGCCATTCCAGGTAGAAGCGGATGCATCCAACAGGGCCCTTGGAGCCGTCCTCTCACAGCCTCTCCCTTTGTACAAGTGTGTTTGTGAGCCTCATGTTGTGACCCAGTGTGACCCCCTTCCCCTTGTATTGTGTGCTGGAGTGTGTGGGTGTTGCCTTGGAGAGATTGTCCCCAGCCCATGTACCTGGCCCTTGGCTTATTTGGGAGAGTGGGTGAGTAGAGAGTGAGCGGGGGTGAGTCTGCCTACCCCCTCCCAGGGTCCTTTCCCCTCTTGGTTGCGTGTGCCTCCTTACCCTACTGCCGTGTACCTGGGACCCTTCCCATGCATTCCCTCACTACCAGCACCACCTTCCCTATCCCCTGGGGTGATAGTTGTGAATGATAGAGGGTTGGCAGGCACAGAGGACTACTCCTGCACAGATTGCTCGGCGCCCAATGATGATAGAGGCCCGGTCTCCCTGAGAGTAAACCACCACCATTCTATCCTGATGGGCCTTATCCTCCCCGTGGGTGATGTAGGAGCACTGTGCAGAGTCACCTCTCCTCCAGGGTGGTATACCTGGGTTCCTTCCCTTTGTACCCTCCTTGTGCGTCTGTGGGTTTGGTGTTCCCCCTACCCCCATGACAGTATTGGCCATCAGACCTCCCCCAGAACTGGTCAAGCCACACCCCTCTCCACCTCACTCCATGCTGCCAGCTTCCTGGTTGGCTGCCATCCTGTATATAAGGCCAACCAGTAGCCACAGGAATCTAGGCGGATCATCGGTCACTTCCTGGTTCCTGTTATGCCTTCCTGTGTCATCTTCTGTGTCTCTTCCTTGTGTCTCCACCCACCATGGATGAGCTCTGCATTCCCTGAACCTAGTGCAGGGATTCTCAACCTGGTGCTGGGGAGCACCAGAGTGCTCGGGGCAGTGTGTGAAAGTGCTCCCCAAGCCAACTGTCAGTAGTGCTCGGGAGCACTTTGAAACAGTCCTCCTTTTGGATTGAATTAATTGAATTGCACAAGGAAAGACTTAATCTATGCATATATATGCAAATCATTCATGCAAATTAAGCAGTGCTCCAAAGTTGTCACTTATAACACTCCAGTGCTCGTGACTGGAAAAAGACTGAGAACCCCTGAACTAGTGTGTCCTTTGGGCAAGCTAGAGGCTGGCCCTTCCGACCTTTTCTCCAAGAACACGGCCGGCAAGTCTGGGTTCTGGGATACTGGGGCTTGGTGTCTGCTTTGTTGGGGGCTTGGAATCTGTGGGATGCATCCCCTATGCAACTACCCAGTGAGCCCCCTATGCGACTGCCCAGGGAGCCTACTCAGCCTGGTGCCAGCTCTGTCTCATCTTGTCCTGTCTTGTCTCATCCAGTCTAGTCCTGCCTCCTACAGTCCAGGGCTGAAACAAGCAGTTAAATTACTGCTCATGAGAAATTTCACCATATCGGGAACCAGGATTGATTTCCCAACTGCTTTCCAATACTGATGTGATTTTTCAATTCTTGCAATACCACGAGATACCATCCCAACGTACCAACTTTTTGCTTACCGTTTACTGTGCATACCATGTACTGTTCATTTACCGCTTACTGAATAGCTGAGGTTGCCTTCTTACTTACTTCTGGGTTTGTTGTTTCTGTATTTCTAAGTCAATCACTGTGCGAATAGCCCACCCCTTAACTGAGGTCCCCCTCAGTGACCCATAACATCCACTCCAGTGCCTCCAATCAGAATTGTAGTTCTTTGCTGTTTCCATTGCTTTGACCAATCTGCAACTGGATTGCAGATTAGTAAAGGAATCTGCATACCAGCCAATGAGTGACAAGAAAGTACACGGGAAAATGGAGTGCAAGAAATGTGGTATTGCGTCAGTATTACCTCTTGGAATTTGAAATGGATGGCAAAGCGGTAAATGGAATCCTGGTAAGTGGAAAGTTGGTAAATCGAGAAATGAAATGTCTGTCAAGACATTACCAGATACCGAGAGGTTCTCAATTTGACTGAGACGGTATCATATCGGTGTTGGGATTTCAATGAGATTTCCTGTTTTGGTGAAATCTCATTTCATCCCTCATTCAGTCCTCCTGATGCATCTGGTCTGTCCAGTCCTGCCTTTACTATGCATGCTCCCTTGGTCCTCCATGTGCTGATCCCTACCATGACCATTGGACCTTGGACTGTGTGGTGCACAATGGCCCTGTACAACTGTAAGTCCTTGCAGGACCAGCACCACTCACATTTTTCACTGTCCTATCCACTGCCTTGACTTCCCAGTCCTCTGGTTGTTCCTTGGTTGTCTCAGGGAAGGTGTTCTTCATTGTGCTCACTCTTGCTTGCCTCAGGGATGTTCCCCTTACCAGTGTAGGTGTTTCACTGGGGAATTAGCTCCCAGTGAGGATAGTCCCACCATGGACCTCTGCCTATGATGCTTTGGCCTCCACCAGAGCTCAGTTCATACACAGTCCATGGTCCCCCTTCTGGAGGGATGGTCTGGCTGCCTCTGGGCTGTGTCCATTCAGAGTCCTGGGGAGCTGGGACATCTCCCACTCAAGATTTCTCAGTCTAAACCCTACACTCCCTGCCCACTGGCTTGATGCCTCCCTCTCCTTGGAGCACCAGCCCCACCTTGGCCTCCCCCAGGGACCAGTAGCCTCAACCTTGGTGCCTTGAGGGTCCCTAGCTCCCTAGCCTTCCAGGCGACTGTGACTTAAACCCCCTCACAGCTGTCCCCCTGGAGGTTGGGCATCCTCCTCGCCCCAGTCTTTCTTTAGGGGTTCCAAGACCTACTCATCTCTCCAGGGATTGGGCTCTACACCCCCCACCAGTTCCCACGATAGTCCCCATGGTTACCACCCCTCTCTAGGCCCATACTTAGGCCTAGTACTCAGAACTTGCAGGTGGAACTTGCTTAGCTCCCTTCAGACTCTACCTTGAGCCAAGCTGGTACTGGCTGCCCAACGTCCGCTAGGGGCCTCCCTGGGAGCTTGCTCTCCCTAGAAGCTTCTGGGAGTCAAGGCCCTTCCCTCTAGGGCCTTCCAACACCCCTTGTCCTCTCTCTAGGGTAGGGTAAGGGTTCCCTCCTACCTCCCTAGCAGGGTTTCTCCAGATGGCTATGGAGTACTTCGCCCTGCTTTCGCCAAGCTGACACTGCCGTTGATGGGGTTTTCTCTGTTCTTAAAGCCCTTGCCAGGTCATATGACCTGCACACAGCTCAGTCATGTAATCTCTGCTCCCCAGGCTCCCCTAGGGCTGAAACTTGATCTTGAGTTTCTCTCAATTCTCATCGAGAATCACAGTTATCAGCTCATTCTCATTTGTCAGAACGAGCTGAGAATGGTGGTTCTCGAGAATCAAGAGAAACTCGAGCAGCGTCTCTGCCGCATTCTAACCAAGAAACTCGAGAAAAAGAAAAAAAAAGAACTGTGCATGCACAAATGGCCACTGGGGCAGTTCTGCACATGGGCAGCCCTTTTCCAAAATGGCGCTGGCTGTGTTGTCACCATTTAGGAAAAGAAAAGCCATTCTGTGCATGCACAGTGACCATTTTGTGCATGCACAGTGACCATTTTGTGCATGCGCGGACCAGCTGCCCTTTTCCAAAATGGCAGCAATGCTGCAGTGCCATTTTGGAAGAGGACTGTGAATGCGCAGAATGGCCCTGGTGGCTATTTTGTGCATGCACCGTTGATTTTTTTTTCTTTCAAAATGAGAATCACATTGAGATCTTGCACCGTTGGATATTGCTAAGGGCTTTTGATTCTCACGAGATTCATTTAAGAAAAAAATTATTCTCGTTTCAGCCCTACGATTAATCTTTTCACCGTTAGTCCCAGGGTAGGAAGTGGTGAAGCGCTGAGTCGCTGTGGGCCTGCTCCTGAGACCACTTGCCAACAGATCCCAATCCCGCACTATCTCCTGGACCTTGGACCCCAATCCTGCACCAACTCTCCAAACTGATCCTGCACAAATTATCCCACCATGTTTCTCTGGACCTCATCCTGCACCTATTCTCTGTGCTCCAGCCCATGGTCCCTGACATCATCACAACTCTGTGTGTGCATGGACACTGTGGATTAAGAGTGACAATGCATAGACTTGCACTGAAATAACAAAAGGTATATGTTACAGTTTTACAGCTGTAGCCAACTCTACTGAACTGCTGCCGTGCTTGACTTCAGCCTGGAATCAACCTAATTTACGTAAATTGAAACTAAATTACCTACATTGCATAAATCTGCATGTGTTGATCCATGTAAATTTATGCAAATATAAAGGCTGTTTAGGCTGAGCTATGAAAATAACCCAATAGGGACAGGACGTAGGTGCAGGATAGATGGGGCAGAGGTGGACTGCAGGGGCATAGGGATGGAAGGGTAAGAGGGGCAGCGAAATTAGAATACCACCCTTGGGTGGCCCACATAAGCACAGCGAGGGACCAGTCAGAAACGGGTGGGGGTATGGTCTTAGCAGACAGCAAGACCACTAGCCAATGTGTTGTGGTGGCACTGCAGAGCCAGCTAGAAACTCTCTGATGCCAAGGCCACCAATTCCTTGCAGGAAGTCTCGCCAATCCCACCCCGTTGATGGATGGAACTGCTGCAGTGTCAGCAGGGGTCAAGAGAGGGAATGGCTGGAGTCAAGGGATGGGAACTTCCTGCCCTGGAAGTGCATGCAGCAGCACCTACCCTTCCGCACCCCCACCCCCGGGCTCCTCCTTCACTTGGGGGCCAGTGTCTGAGTCCCGGCAGCCCCACAGTCCATGCACCATGTGGGTGTGGTAGTTTTGCTTCCTGTGTGTTGACAGGCATTCCTTGATTCATGCTAAGTACACAAGCATATCACTAGCCTTATGCATCCAGTCTGCCAGTAGCGGCTGCTCATCCATAATGCGTTTCACCTCTGAATTCCCAATATTTGGCAAAATGCTGATTTGGAATGAAATTCTGACGCAATTGTTTCCACGGAAGCGCACTTGTTCATTCTTCATTCGGCTGACTCAGAGGGCTACTCTTTATCTATGATGTTAACAAACACAGGGTGCAACCACATGGGTTGAGGGGTCCAATCCACGTGTGGCCCCGTGACAGATAATTACCACTGCCACACTGGCAAGCGTGGGGAACTGGGCAGACAGGCACGGGGAAGCTGGGCGGGATGTCCCCTATCGAAGCCGCAACTGGGGCAGGCTAAGGCATCACCCACACAAGTGAGCGCCTGCCCCTGCCCTGCCCTGTCTCCCTGCCCCGGTCAGACCTACAGCCTGCCCCTACAACATTGCCCTGTGTGTGGCCCAGCAAGCATGCCCCCCACCACACACCCGCCTTGGGCAACCTTACCCCAGTTGGGGTAGTAAGACAGCTGTTCCACGACGCGTCTTCAGAATTTTTCCTGCTTGCACTTAATTTTTTCCAAGGATGCAAAGTTTTCCGAGTTTTTTCCCCGAGGTTTTTTCCAAGGATGCATATTTTCTGCTTTTCCTGCACTAGGGTGGGGATGGGGCATCTGGTGGGGCCTTGCCACATGAGCCACTGCATTGCGTTGCTTGTTTGCCCAGGGAGGGGTAGCATGGTAGCCTCCCCAGCCCATCTCATATGGCTGCACCTACTCTTTCTAAATCGGGAGTGGCCAGGCTTATGGGACGTGCAATCCATTTGATCCAGGCATCAACTTTAGGAGATCTACCAGGACTCCTCCCTCTGGCTCTGGCACCCCAGGCCAGGACCCTCCCCACTGGCTCCCAGCTCACAGACCCCTTTGTAGCTGGTCTCAGCAGGAGGAGCGGAGAGGAGCACTCTCTTTAGAGAGAGCCTTTCCTGCTGCACTGGAGGAGCTCTCCTATCTGGTCTCCTCCCTGGAGACACTTGGTCCCGGGTCCCACTCCCCACCCCAGAGGCAGTCTCGTAGGGTGTCTTCAGACGTGACATTGACACGGTGAACCACGGTGAATACCCACCTGGGGTCACCGTGTCCCGTACGTCTGTTTGGCGGCCGCCAGATGTTGACCACGGTCAATCGGCACATGGGGTTCGTTTGAACCACGCTTCCCGGGCTAGCCGGGGGAAGGTCCCAGGAAGCGTGGTCAAACGGACCCCGGGCCGTGGCCAACGAAAAGTAACGTCTGGCCGC
>QEPC01013938.1:2579090-2622786 GCA_003113815.1 Sphenodon punctatus
AGAGGTTGATGATGTGCAGGAGGGGAGGGGCGACGGTGGAAGCAATGGAGGTCAGGAGGCGGGAAGGAATGGGGTCCAGGGGGCACGTGGAGGGGTTGAAGGAGGAGAGCAGGGAGGAGACTTCCTCAAGGGAGGCAGGAGGGAAGGAGGACAGGAGAGAGGTGGGGGGAGGAGGGAGAGAGGGTGGTAGGGGGAGAGGACTTGGAAGTGATTTCCAGGCAAATCTTGTCAATCTTAGAGGTGAAAAAGAGAGCAAGATCCTGAGTGGAGAAAGAAGAGGGAGGAGGAGGACAGGGGGGTTTGAGAAGGGAGTCAAAGGTGGAAAAGAGGTGGCGAGGGTCCCGGGAGCAGGACTCAATGTGTGAGGCATAGCTTGATTAAGCAGTAACAACATCTGCCATTTATTATTATTATTTTATTATATTTTATTATTTATTATTTATTCACTTATATTGCACTTTCAGTGTTCAAAGTAATTTACAACTCTTATTTAGTTCACCTTATAACAGCCCTGTGAGGTAGATCCTTATTATTCCCATTTTAGGAATGAAGAACTGAAGTCAAGAGACAGTGGTTTGCCCAAGGCCACCCTGTAAATTAATGGATTATCGTGAAAATGTCTATCCAACTGTCCTGCCACCCAAGCGAGCGCGCCAATCCTCCCCCAAAAGGAGCGGTGGAAGAACAACAATTTGTGCTTTCAAAAATAAAATTCTTTAGTTTTTCATAATCCATGCTTTCTGTGCTTCTTCTGGGAATGAAAGGCAGTTTGGGAAGGGAGGACATGGAGAATAGCAGTATGCCATAGCGATAAGCCACTTCAGGGGCTAAGGGATGGAAAGGAAAGGAAAGGAAAGGGGAATGGCAGGTGCACCCAAAATGTGGGTGGGGAGGCCAATGGCCATGCACTTGAGGGTGGGAGGACACACTAACCCAGTAGGGAAAAGCCTGGGTGCAAAGGCAACTACCGTGGGAAAGCCACAGGCAAAGTCTGGTCGCTGGACAGTCGCAAAGTAGCCATACCTGTGTCTCTGTGCTTCCTACTGAAATCCCCAGACCGAGCTAGCCTTCAAATGCCAATAGGAAAACGCAGAAGTCAAGACCTGCAACTGGTTAGTCTGCAAATGCCAATAGGGAACACATAGGAAAATGCTACCAGGGTCCTCAAGAACAACAGGCCTCGTGAGCACCTCCTCAGTGCATGTTTCAGTGGAGAGTTCGAAGTCTCCAGTGTACATGCGCCCAAAGAAGAGGGACTGATGGAAGATGTGGGCATCATGGTTTTTCCCGGACCACCTGGCCAGCACATCCAAAAAAGTGCACAGTGGTCCACTATGGTCTGAAGAACCACAGAGAAAAACCCTTCTATTTCAGGTAGTCATCCTTGCTATGAGGTGGGTCGATTATAGTGACATGGCTCCCATCGATTGTCCCTATACAGTTCAGGAATTCCTCCTGCTGAAAGCCTTCCATTTAGGTCAGCCAGCTGCACCACCTGGTCCAACGGCACTTTTACAATCGCTGTGCAAACCTCCACAAGTATGGTGCCCACCGTGGAGGCTCCAACACCAAATTGCTGGGCAACAGAGTGGCAGAAGTCTGGAGTGTCTCACTTCCAGATGGTGATGGCAACGCACTTCTCCATGGGGATGGGTGACCTCAGGAGGCTTGGATCTGTTGGATCATGCACAGTTTCTGATCAGTAGCAGAAAGGAAGGCCTGGAGTGCAATAATGAGCACAAGAAAGTTATCTTGGCTTGCATCTCCATGACTCTGGCATATGTGAACTCTGCTGACCATGCACCAGATGTTTTGAACAGCTTCAAGAGTTGGGCTGATGCAGAGCCTGGATTGGCTGCGCGCCACACGTGAGTTGCAATTAGTTGCTTTTGGTCATGTGGAAAATGGGGAACAGCCATGAGCCATGTGTGAAGTCTTATTGGCTGCTGTTGGTCATGTGGCATTACAGGCCGGCTATTGGGCAAAAAACATCTCACCAAGCTTCTGCTGCATGTGTGTGTTGATGCACCTGCACTGTCAGTCCACATGGCTATTAAACTGCATAGACATTCCTGTCACAACCATGTCAGTGCACAAGCAAACTCATCTACAAAGTTACTGCAGATTTTAGCACCGCAGAACCATGCAATTTTTAAAATTGTGGTGGCAGGGAACTGATAAATAGAAGGTGGAGGGATCTGCAAGGCACTGAAAGTCACTGTGCTTGGAATCTATGCAGAAACGGGACGGGGTTACAATTGCTTATTGGTTGAAAGTTACTCATAATTTTTTATCTTTGAAAGATAACATTTTTTTGCCTGGAATGAGCAGGAGGGGTCATACCACAGAAACTCTTTGCAGTGGGTTGATTGCCCTGCAAAGCCAAATGGATTTCAAATGTAGGTGCTGTGGCCGGCCAGGGTCCCGGGGGCTCAGAAATTGGGGTGGGGTGGGGATGGTCATGGATACGCTGGCCTTTGCTGATATTTGGACGAGGCCGGATGTACAGAGAGAACTGGGAGACCCATCTCTGCGCTCATAGGGTGGCACATGCACACAATGGGGTTCTACGTATGCATTGTGGAGTGCAGACAATGTGCAACCATGCTGCAGTTCCAATTCTGCCAAATGCAACCATGGAAGTCCCAGATGAAGTGAGAGAGTGGGATCCAAATGCGAATGAGTGTCTCCTCGAGGTTTGTGCAATGCCAGAAGTAAGGCTGTCAGTAACAGGGGCTGGACCTTCTACGCCATTGTTTCTCATCATTGCCCTGATGACAGTGAGAGGATACCTCAGGGGCCACCCGGAATGCCTTGATCGTGATGAAGGAATGAATATCTTTGGGGAAACAAGTGTATTTGTGGCTTGGTGGTTGGTTTATGCTATGTGACCATCTATATTTATTTATAATTTTGTATATACATTATTTTTCAAGGCTGTAAGTCCTTTGGGGTAGAAACCTAATTAGTAATTGTACAATGCCAGGTCTATTGCTGGTGCTATAAAAACAACAGATAATTGTAATATTTCTAAAAATAATAATTGGTTAACCGTTTTAAAATTAGTAGCAGACTTAACAGCAGTTTTAACTGTTTTCCTTTTATGATAGGCTTGTCAAACTGGCAGAGCCTCACTGCACTTCTAAGCAAAAAAAACCAAAACATACAAAGACACAGGTATAAATACAAGTACTTAAAAAACCCCACACAGATACAAATCCAGATACAAATCTAAATCCTTGCCCCTGTGCATAGCCCTAATAGTCGCAATAACCCTTTAACTCACTCAAGCTGAGGCCCAGTTTCAAGGTCTGATGTCTTTGTGACCCTCAGCTGACAAGAGTTTGGCAATACACACTCTGGGTTTTACCCATTCCCTAGTTAGGATTGTTCTCATCCCTTTCAATAGCTGCTTTCTCATCATCCTGCAAATCCAATTCCCAAGAAACGTGTCAAGGAGAAAGGAGGGTTGGGTTTTTTTCATTGCATTGGTTTGAATTCATCAACTTTGAACTCCCAAGCAAAGCTGCAGGGTTTGGTTAATTTCTAACCGCTAAGTTCCACGTGGCAGGATTCAATTCATGAACCAGACCCTCAAGGAGTCTCACACCCCCTAATTGTTGTTGTTATTATTAAAACAAAGCATTAATACAGCGCCATCAAAAACCGGGCACTTTATAAACTAGACAAGACATGTTCCCTGCCCCGAAGAGTTGAGGAGCTAAATAGGCCCAAACAATCCAACACAAAATGAGGCGCCACACCACAGTACAGGAGAGAAAGGAAAAGAGACAGCAATTTCCCCTTTCATTTCATTTTCTCTAAATGCGATTACTTTGATAATTACTTTGATAACTATTGCGTAAGAGGCGCTGGAAGTTGCACCAACAACCAGTGCCATCATACGATATGGGCAATAGGGGCCGGTGCCCCAGACTCCCAATGGGAAGTGGAGGGAAAGGGGGGCTTCATGCATGAACAAAGCTGTAAAAATCCATTTGCTTCTACTGAGTAAAATTTTACAGCAGGCAGGAACTGTCTGGGTAGGAGAGAGCTTCTGATTGAAGTGTCCAGCCTTGCAGCATCCCCCTGATCATGGGGCCAGCTCTGACCAATAAGAGGTCAAGGGTGGGTAGGTGGGACTGCCACCACATGATGTGGACTACCAGCACTGGGGTTTAGTGGTGGGATAAGGTGCAGCTGGGGGGTGTGGGACTCTGGGTGAAAGAAGTGGGGTAGAGTCTGGATCATGCAAGGAAATTTATTTATTTTATTTATTTATTTATTTATTTTTCCAAACTTATATCCCGCCCCCTCCTGCAATGCAGCTCGGGGCGGCTTACAACAATAATAAAACAGTTAAAAACAGTTAAAATATAAATATAAATATAAAAACATCAAAAACAGGGTTAGGAACAATAAATAACTAAATAGGCAGGGGATTAAAGTCACCCTCCCCCTCCCTCCCTCCCAAAGGCCTGGGCAAACAGCCAGGTCTTACAGTTCCGCCGAAATGTCAAAAGGCTTGGGGCCAGGCGAGTATATAAATGAATATATAAACATATATGTTGCTATCATATGTCGCATGTACATGTAAAACACCAATTTCTTCACTCACACTAAAATTTTGAACACACAAATCTCTAAAACAAATACTATTCTCTGCCCATTGTAGGTCCCCCCAGTCAACACTAGGGTTGTCACCTGGGGTGGTTTTTTACCCAACACTCCCATAGGCCCAAATGGAAGTGTCAGGTTAAAAATGACCAAAGGTGGAAACCCTACACTGGACCCATCAAAATTCTTAAGATGTCCTTGCTAACAACGGCTTCATAGCCAAGAATGGGCACCTCTGAATATTGACCACCTCAAGCTCTGCTGACCTGGAATCGTCACCACCCTTGTGGCTTTTCTACCAAGCAGAATTCAGAGTTAGGACTGCTGGTGGATTTCCCAGGGACAGAGGTAGTTCTGCCGGTGCCACCTCCCTTCTATGGGAAAATCTTGTTCCTGTGAATTCACAGGAGTTCCTGCTGATAGAATTATCTTCGCAGTATAGTTTGAAATGATAGAACTTTATCATTCATCAAGGAGGAAAAAAACCACATTGTAGGAGAGTGAGTGGGAGGGCTTCAGTTGCATCTGCTCCAGAAGCTTGCATATGCAAATAGATTGATCTCGTGTACATCACGGAAACCTGGCTGGACAGTGAGTCGTGGCCAATTCTGGCCGACCATGTTCCAGCCGGGTATTCCATGCAGCATCAAATGCAGTTGTGGGATGAGGAGACGGTGTAGCCATTAGGGGTTTGCAACAGGGCCCCATGTCGTTTTTCATTTTTTGTTATCGTTTTTGTTATTAAAATGTGTCATTTTCATTTTTGTTAATAACAAAAATGTTGTTTTTCATTATCGTTGTCGTTATAGGTATTGGTACCGATTTCAAACTAAGATTTTGTTTTTGGTATCAATATTGGTATTGTTATACACACAATATCTAGTTTTATTTATTGTATATGTATATATAAAATCTAAGCTAAACCTAACTAAACCTAACCTTTGCATGTATAACCTATGCACCTTTTTGTTTGTTTGTTTGTTTGTTTATTATATATATTAGCATTATAGGATAGGAATAGGATAGACAAATTCTTAGAACATATAGCAGATAGAAGTTTATTGATATAGACACCTAGATAGGAATATAGTGCATATAGTATAGGTTATTAGGTGTAGGTTAGACATACATATTAGTAATTTTTCATATTGTCATGCACTTATTACTACTGCATTATAATGAGAAAGGGAGGAAGGAATTCAACTTTTGAGAAGTCTGGAGCAGGTGTCTGCTGGCACTTCTGCCACTGGTGGCAGCCCACAATGGAAATGATACCCAAACCAAAATCTTCATTGTTGTTCAAAAGCGATACCGATAACAGAAAATGAAATTTTGTTAATAACAATAACAAAAACTACCATTTTAAAGAACAAAAAATGAAAATGAAAAATGACATGGGTCCCTGGTGCACACCCCTATCGTGAATGACAGGGCTGTATTTTGAGCCTTGTCATTCGCGAGTATTGTTGTGGCAAAACCCTGTTCACACCGGAAGCTGTAATGGCCTCTGCCTCCTTCCCCCGCCACGTCTTCTCCTTGAGGGAGTGCTCCCACCACACCGCCATAAGGTGTAAATGCGTTAGGAGAGAGGTTGTGCATGAGGAATAAAGTGGTTGAGGAGAATTGTGAGTGTCTGGTACCTTATTTCTGGAGAAACTAAGGCACAAATCAGGGCAGAAGCATGAGGACAGAGCGAGCTGCTTCACAGGAGGCCTGTTGTCAGTACAAAGCCTGTGGACAGGCCAGGGGTGTGAAAGGAGGGTTTTCTGCAGGTAATGGAGGTGGCCAAGGCTTCTTCATACGCTCACACTTTCGCTTATGCATGGGGTTCCTTCTTCTCAAGACATGGGTGGGAGAGGGAGCGCTTGTGTGAAGAAATGTAGCAAGGAAGAGGTGGTGCTGGTAGCTTTGAAGTATGGAGTGAAATGAAACAATATTAATAGTAATCTCTAATTCGAAGAAATCCCTGCTTAGCCCTATCTCGACAATCTAAGGCAGTGCTATGGCGTTAGGTTGTCTTATTCAGCCTGAGGACAGACTCACCCACAAAGGCCCAGCATCAACACACCCTGAATACACCCAGCTTCATCCCTGACAACACCTTTGCCAAAACAAAACAAAGACAAGTAGTACCTTGGGTACTTTGTGCTCCTGTACATGTGATGGTGCCTGGGGCACTTTGCTAGCCATGGGCTTGCATGAGCTTTTTGAATCAGGGGCCAAATCCTCAACTGGTATAAAACAGAGTAGTTCCACCAGTCATGAGTCGCTAGTCAATGGTGCTAACCCATGGAATTTCCCAATCAGTCAGTCAAATTTTATTAGGATACTGGCACAATGCCATGATCCTAAATTTCCCAATCAAAAGATTGTTGGCCTGTGGTCTTAGGTCCATTCAACAGTTTAATTCACAACCTCCTGTTTTTGTTTTCTCTGCGTTCGGGCACAGATGTGGGTTAGCAAGTCTTGTTGAAATTTCTCAGGGCCTAAATGTGGCCTGCGTTAGCCCTGTTGTAATTGTAGGGGAATCAAGAACAGGGCATGTTGAACATACTATGAAGAGATGGCGTATGAATGTTTTATTATTGCATTCTGTAGTACTTTTCATCCAAAGCCCTTTACAAATGCTAATTAATTGGGACTGTTGGCACCCAAGGGGAAGGGAAGCATTAAGGTTATATCACCTAGCATTCTGCAGCAGCCTCCCGTGGTTCTCTATTACCTCTCCGACTGTCCCTTCAGTGTCTCCTGGAGCAATTCCTTCTCCTCCCCATTCTCCCTGAGGCCTTATCCCTAGAACAACAGGGGCAACCAGCTCCACTGGCAGTAGAAAGGTTCAGGTGGGAATGACTCCCTCCAGCAACCCAAAGTGCAGGGAGAGGAGAGAGGCAGCAGCTGCTCCAGTCTAGGGTTGCCCTCTCTAGTGCTTTTTTAGCTGACACTTCTATTTTGGCCTACAGGAGTGTCAGGTAAAAAACCAGCAGAGTTCACAATCTTACTCCAGTCTGGCCCTAGGTGGCAAGGGGTGGGGTGGGGTAGCGAGGAGAAAGCATGGCTATGCGTGGGACCCCCACCCCCAGCTGCTGCCGCTTCTGGAGGGTCCCGCTCCTGCCTGGAAGTGGTCAGAGAGGGTGGGGCAACCTCTAAGGAAAAGGCTGCAGCTTCTGTGAGGCCCTAAAACATGTCATATCTGAGTCCCAGTCGGAGATGCACTGCTTCTGTGAGCCCTATGGAGATGGGTGGGACCCAGAGGTGACAGAAGGGGCAGGGCACAGACTGGTTGCCTCACTCTGCCCTGTGGTAAGGCCAACCCTGACCTTAGTTCCCCTGCACCCTATGAATATGTTGATGACTCTCAAAGCTATTTCTCCACTCTGATTTGCTAACAGCTCAAGTTTAACAAGGCTAAGACCACACTCCATATCCATAACCCCCAGGCACCATTGGCAGTACCACTACCCTCTCACCCATCCAGGCTAGCACTGAGGGTGTCCTCACTCCTAACCATATATTCATTGCCTTCAACACCTTTCACAACGCATCCTCTGATGGCTTCTCGGAGCCAGCCTCACAATGCAATGCAGTCCTCCTCATCTCCACCAGTGATGCTGGGCACAATGTCCCATTCACCTAGGGTTGCCATATAGCC
Source organism: Sphenodon punctatus (assembly GCA_003113815.1). NCBI lineage: Eukaryota > Metazoa > Chordata > Lepidosauria > Sphenodontia > Sphenodontidae > Sphenodon > Sphenodon punctatus. The sequence goes on from QEPC01013938.1 coordinate 2,587,357, forward strand.
ACATTTTTTAGAGGGCACTTATTTATTTTTATTTATTTCTACCATTTAAATCCCACCCCTCTCGCCTGAAGGCACCTCAAGGCGGCTCACAAAAAGAATAAAAAAGATATAAATACTTACAAAATAAAATAAATATATATATCCAATATAAATCCAATACAAATATGTAAGTAAAACACATTCATATTCATAGTTTATATTAAAAACACACCCAAACTCCTAACCCCTCCCCCCCCCTTCCCCCCACCAAATGCCTGGTGGAAGAGCCAGGTCTTACAACTATGCTGGAAGGCAAGGAGATTAGGGCTGAGATCGATCTCCGCCAAGAAGGCATTCCAATGTGATGACACGGTCACCGAAAACGTCCTCCTGCCTTCAAGAGGGCACTCCCGGATGACCACAGGGGCTGCCCAGAGACCCGGGGCGGGGTGGGGGGTGGGGGGTGAGGTGAACTTTTAGATAAGTAGGGCCCAGACCTTTAAGGTTTTTAAAGGTTAAAACCAGCACCTTGAATCGGGCTTGGAAGATAATAGGCAGTCAGTGCAGTGCTTGGAGCACTGGTGTAATGTGCTGTCTGCGGCCCATCCCAGTCAAAAAACGGGCCTCAGCATTCTACCAGCTGCAGCTTCCGGACCGTCACCAAGGACAGCCCCACGTAGAGCGCATTGCAATAGTCCAGTCTCGAGGTAATGAATGCATGGATGATAGTGGTGAGATCTGAGTCTGAGACATATGGGCAGAGCTTTCTCACCAGATGTAATTGGCAAAAAGTGCCCCAGCCATAGTTGACACCCTGCAACCCTACAACCTGTATTTCTCATAAGTGTCTTCTAAAAATTTGCATATATGGCAACCCTACATTCACCTCTTCCTTTCACTTCCAACTCGGTGTTTGTTTAGCCCCATGTTGTTCCTTATGCATGGAATGTTCTCTGGGAGCATTTCACCAAGTCACCACTTGGGGTGGGTTTTTTTACATGTACTCCATGCCCATAATGGGGTTCACACATGCACCAGAATACATGGCAGTTCCCTCCTGATCAGCACACGGAATCCCTGGTCAGGGAGAGACCAGGGCTGCTGTGGACAGACTGGGAGGGAGTTTCTGCTCTGTGGATCAGCTACTTGGTGGTGAGATAGTTTTGCTGCTGAACAACTAATCTAGAGAGAAAGTCGACCTCTCCTGGTTTCCTTCAACAACCCCTCCACATTGGCTATAGGGGAATCATCAACATGGACAGTTGCTCTGTTTTCTTCAAGGAACTATTACCCCTGTTTTGGCAACTTGAAGCCTTGCCATACTTCGGGAACCACCGTCTCCTCCTGTACAAGTGCCTGGCTGCTTCAGTGCCCAGCACCTGCTGCATGCCATTGTTTGCTCTGTCTTCTATCCAGCTGCTACATAGCAATTTCTCACTGATATTTCTGCCACCCTGGGGCACTCTCAGCAATTTTGTGGATCGGATAGTGTCAGGCACTTTTGGAAGCACTTTTTTGAATGCGTAGAAATAAAAATGTTTGGTTTTATGTTACTGATTTTTTATGTTTTTCATTTTTAATAATAAAACAAAAATGGGCATTTTCATTTATGTTATTATAAAAGCATAAATAAATAATATTTTAAAAATGAAAATGAAAACAATTTCTTTCCTGATGCATACCCCTTGAGTTGCAAAGACACTGGTGCTAAAGCCCTTTCTCTTATGACAAGTGGTTGTGCAGTTGGGTTGTGAAAGAAGAGGGTTTTAAAGAGAGAACATTTACTCCAGGGCATAGTTAGGAGTGGACTGTGCTGTCCTAGGAGTTAGGACAGTTAGGACGGTACAAGGAATGTTCTTCCCCAGAACATTTTGCCAAGTTAGGTCACTATGTCTTCCTGCTATTGTGTTGTCCTTGTTCTGCTGAGCATTTTCTTTCTGCTTACAAAAGGATTCACATGAATGTAATATGCCAGTGGAAGATGCAAGGGGTGAGATCCCCCGGAGAGAGATGCTCTTCCTTTTAGCAACAGAACAGATAATGCTTTGGCAATGAGCTTATGTACAGAATTCAGTGCAATGCACCTAAACCTAAAGCTGGAGGCAATGCCACTGGAAATGAAGAGGGGGAAAAATATTCCCTTTCCCATTCAATCTTTTGTCTTCATGCTGAAATGGCCAGTAAAGGATCCAATTCACTGCTACTTAGGGTGAGAATTTATGGGAGGTGGACACTTGCCCAGTGAGAATTGGACTGAGACCTACCACAACCATTTCAAACAGACCACCAACGAAGGCAGAAGGTAACTTTGTTTGGACCCTACCCAGCTGATTGGAAGTAATTAGGCCACCTAGAGGGAAGAGGCTAATTAATTGTTAATAACCTGAGTTTGCTATCACACCTCTGTTCTTCTATATATATATATTAGTTACTTAATGTTTCAGATCATGGCATCAGATGCCAATCAAACAACACTTAGTCTGAACCCAGGCAGTAATTTGAGTGTAATTAATACTTATCACCATGGGCAAAGGTTTTTACGAGACCTGGCTTTCACAGCTGAAACAGGGCTTGTCATTTGCTTCTTGACTTCAGCAAGAGTTGGATAAAGTCCATAAACAGCAATAAAACAAGAGGCATTTTGAATTTTCTCTTGGACTTAGTTTGTGTAGCTCTGTTACAGTCCATGGAGATGCGTCTAGCTTTGTTTCAGAAGGGGGCTACTGGGCAGTTGAGCAATAGAGGGTGTAGGGTTGGGGCTGAAGGCCTCACTGTGGGGGTTTCCAGACTTACCAATGTATCAGTCAGCCATGCCAATGCACCTCCTCAACCTACCCTAGTGCAGTGAGTCACTGTGGCCCTACCCTGTCTTCCTTTGCCTCACCCCGGTTGCCTCAATGTATTTCCCACATGACAATCTCCATCTCCACCTATGTCATCCAATTATCGAGGTGACATGTGTACCTGGAATTGGATTCATTGACTCTTCCAGGATTCAAAGCACTCTAGAGGTGTGGGAATGGATGGCTCAGGGGATTGGTCATAGAAATGGTCCTCAACTCAAGCTGTATCCATCCTGAGGCTAAACAATCACCAGGCCAGCAGTTTAACACCATTCCCAAGCATGGCATAATTTCCTCAGGAAAAATCCACTTCTCTTTTCCTTGGTGTCCATTTTCCTACCATCACTGTTACACTCTACAAGGAATTTTTACTAAGCTGACCTGTCCAGTAAGCCTGTCATGCTCTGTAAGCTTTACCCTGACAGATGAGGTAACTTTCCCCAAATTTTCTTTTGTGTCTGTTGTATTCAGTTAGTATGCTGTAATTACCAATTCAGTTTCAGTTTGTAAGTCTGTCTCCTAGAGGCTCCTGCAGCCTAGGCTGCAGGGGAGATGGGGAAAAGGAGGAGGGACAAAGGACAAAGGGGGGCGGGGGAAGAGAAGCAAGATGGCAGCGACTGTATGGATTTGGAAATAAAGATGTCTGTTATAGCTAAAGCATGTCTCCAGTGTCTTGGATAAAGAGGAACATGATACAAAACAAATTGTCACTGAGGCCGTTTTTAGATGAGCGTGGCTGTGCCCGCACTTGTTTTTCAAAAGACCCGGCAGTCCGTTTTACACGTGACGCTGCCGCCGAATACGCGCATGCGCGGGCGATGTGCATCCATTTCCGGTTGCAAACTGACTGGGTTGGCGATCAAGGCCGGTCATACGTGACCGGAAATGGATGTGCATCGCCTGCGCATGAGCATATTTGGCAGTGGCATCACGTGTAAAATGGACTGCCGGGTCTTTTGAAAAACAAGCGCGAGCACCGCCGCGTTCGTCTAAAAACGGCCTTTGAGGATGGGATTCACTTTTATTGTTTTAAGCAACTTTGGGAGTTCTGCTTTTACTGCTGCCTGCTATTTGTCTGCATAACTGGGAAAATAAGATGCAAGAACCTGCTGGAGTGCTGTTTGCTGATGCTGCCTACGTTCCCAGGGAAACAAGTTAAAGGTACAGTCTCCTTGCCAGCCTAGTGATCCTTCTTAGTTCCTGTATCTCCCTATAACTCCTTACGCTGTCATGGCACACATCCAGGCAACCCCTTTCTTTTTGCTCACTCTGGAGACTGCAGACTGTCCACTTCATTGGAAACAATGGAAATCTTATTTCTACAATTACCTGCTTGCTATAGCTACTCCTGATCTCACCCCAGGAAAGCAGAAGGCCTTGCTGCTTCACTACCTGGGCCCTGAAACTAGCGCATCTTTCAATACTTCCCCTCACCTACCAACTTGGCAGACGCTGTGACCCCATACGATGCTACTCTTCAAGCCCTGGATGACCATTTTAATCCTCTCCTAAACGTAGTTGCAGAACGTTACATGTTTTATTTCCATGGCCAAATGCCCCATGAAGCAATTGATCACTACATTGCTTCATTGCGTACACTGAATGCCAACTGTGAATTTTCCAACTTCACAGAGGAGGTGATTAAAGATCAAATTGTCATGAAGACAAACAGTCCCAAAATTCATGAGAGACTTCTCATGGAGAGAGGGCTTGCATTGGACAAAGCCATAGAAATTGCCCAGAGAGTAGAGAATGCCATCCACTGTGTCAAATAACTTTCCTCAATGCCACGTTACCCAATTTGCAGGCATTAATGCAGTTCAGTCCAAACAGCCACTACGCAAAACCTCCCAGCTAACATCTCCAAAGCCAGGTCCACCTCAAGTGCAGAAGAGCTACCAGTGCTACTGTTGTAGTGACCCCAACCACAAAACTGATTTTCAGAGGTGTCCAGCAAGAAAAGCAACTTGCAGCAAGTGCAACAAAAAGGTTCACTTTGCCAAAGTCTGTATGTCTACTGTCAATGTTGTGGAAGAAACTCTCCCAGATTATGAGGAGAATGAGCCAGATTTTGACAATGTTCTGAGTGTGACTGGAGATCATCAAACCTTTCCACACTGCAAAGTACAGAGCAATGGCCATGAGTTGAGAATGCTAACTGATTCTGGCTCACCTTACACCATAATCCCTAATCAACTTTACAGTGTGCTCTTTACCAGGCTGAATCCTGATTTGCATCCTCCAGAAATACACCCAGGAGGATATGGGGGTTCCCCCATATCAATCAAGGGATATTTTACTGCCATTCTAGAGCATAAAGGTCGTACAGCCCTAGGGAAAGTGTACGTTGTATGAAAGGGAGTTTCGATAGGTCATATGCTGCTATCATTGCTGAATTTTCAAATGTATTTGCTGACACTTCTGGCCTTGGAAAACATTTCAAACATAAAATTCAGCTGAAAGCAAATGCAGTGCTTGCACAGCATAAAGAAATGTACCATAACATTGCAGCAACCACTTAGGGAGGAGATCTCCAAACTATGCCAAGCAAATATCACTGATCCTGTTGACTCTTCAGAATGGGTTTCCCCTATTGTCCTTGCCCAGAAACCAAGTAGAACCATCTGTATGTGTGTAGACCTGAGATCTGAATTCTAACATCGTTGTTGATTGTCATCCCCTTCCTATCAAACATAAATGAAATGCTGCTTCCTTTGAAGGAGGCTAGTGTCTTTACAACTTCAAACATGTCTTCAGCCTACCACCAGATTCCTTTAGTTGAGGGCTCCTGCAGGTACACAGCCGTCATCACTCCAGAGGGTCTGTTTCAATTCAAATGAATGCCATTTGGGTTGGCCTCTGCTGCATCTGTGTTCCAAAGAATGATGCATGTGATTTTTGGAGAAATGAGAGGTGTTTACATACTTCAAGATGACATTTTAGTTTATGATTTATTAAGTTTATTTAGTTTATGAAGCAGAATATGATATCATTCTAAAGTAAGTTTTAGAAAAACTTCGCCAACATGGGCTTACCATCAGTGAGAAGAAATGTCTGTTCTGTATAGATTCAGTGACATATTTGGGACATGATGGGTGATTTCAGATGTTACGCGGTCCCGATTCAGCACAGTGGATTCCTGGCGGGGGTGAACTGAACAACCACCCCTCATGGTCAAAAAAAAGCCCCAAACAGACGTGACGGAACCGGGACCACGGCAGGTAATTGGGCCGGCAGATCACGGGCGGGGCAGTGCAACAGACGTGACGCCGATTCCCGGCCGTGGTCAAAACACCCAGAAGGCGCCGGGTCAGTCCGTCCCGGCTGCTGGTGCTGCTGCTGCTGGTGTTGCTGCTGTCCCTCCACTGCCTCCAGGTGCAGAACGACCACCTTCTCCCCTGTCCACGCCTCTACCACCACCTCCCCCTCCTCCCTTGCTCTCTCACCCTCCGCTCGCCTCTCCCTTCCGCCTCACTCCATTCCGCCCCGTCCCCCTGCTGCTGTGTGCCCTTTAAATCTCCCTCCGCTGCCTGTGTTGTTGCTGGTTGCCTGGCAGCGATGCTGCGTGCTTTGTCCCCGGCTGGGAATCCTTTGATTCCAGCCGGTGGTTGCCGGCCAGACATTACTTTTTGTTGGTTCCCGTCGGGAATCTCTTTGATCATACTTTTGGAGATGGTCCGGCGGGGAGCTCTGGAAGCGTGGTTGATTTTGACCCCATGTGGGTATTGACTGTGGTGAACATCTGGTGGCCACTGAACAGACGTTCAGGGCGCTTTGGCCCCGCTGCGGAATTGACCGTGGTTCACTGTGGTTGAGCGTGATCTCGTAAAGTCTGAAAATACCCTCCGTCTCTCAGAAAGGCATCCTGCCAAAACAAGACCTGCAAGCCATTTGTGAAGCACCGGAGCCAGACAACAAAGAAAAAATCTGATCCTTCTTGGGAATGTGTGAATATTATTCAAAGTTTGTTAAACAGTTTGCCATGAAAATAGCTCCTCTGAGTTGTCTCATGAAAAGGGATGTGAATCGGATGAGTTGTGCAGAAACAGTTTTTGTAAAACCCAGCAAGAAATTTCCAAGAACCCAACTCTCAGTCCTTTTGATACAGAGAGACAAATGATAGTCACAACATATGCTTCTGAATATGGCCTGTGTGCTGTCTTGAACCAACTAAAAAAATGGGCGAGAAGTCACTATAGCATTTGCCTCAGAGCACTGACTGATCCAGAAAAAAGAACACTTTCTGTCATTGAGAAGGAAGCTCTGGCATGTTTCTCGGAAGTTCGACACTTTAGAAATTATCTGTAGGGAAGAAAGTTCATCCTAAGGTCTGACCACAAGCCTCTCCTGACACTGTTTACTACCTAAGGTTCAGGTCGAGCAACACCAAGGATAGCCAGCCAGATGGGCTACTAAACTAATGGACTTTGTTTTCCAAACAGAGTATCTTCCAGGTACCAAGAATACTACTGCATATTGCTTGTCTCGTCTACCAATTTCATACCAAGAGGACACCATGGAAGAAGAGGATGGAGAAATTGTCATTGCACAAGTAGCTGCAACCATCCAAGGAGTGATTACATCTTCATACTGGACAGCATGTATGAACGAAGATCAGGTGCTGAATGAGCTAAAGACTTACGTAATTGAAGGATGGCCTTGCAAGAAAATGATACCTGAACATCTGAAAGTGTATGGATAAGTATCTAGTGAACTGTCCCTTGTCAATGACTGGATTTTGAGGAATGATTGTCTTGTGGTGCCTGTTTCTCTACAAGAAAGATTAATTCATTTAGCCCATGAAAGGCATCTAGGAATGAGTCTAACAAAAAGACGACTGAGACAAGACTTCGGGTGGCCAGGAATGGACAAATAAGTTGAAGAAGCAACTAGGAATTGCATTGCTTGTGCCACAAGTGATAAATCACAGAAGACCTTTGCTACCCCGTTAACACCAGTGACTTATCCCAACAGTCCTTGGGAGAAACTGGCTCTTGGTATAATGGGACCATTCAAAGATCAGACTGTCATGCAGAGATATGCCATAGTGCTAGTAGACTATTATTCCAAGTGGCCTGAAATTACATTTTCTGAAAAGATTACCACAGAAAGATTGATCCGATTCATGATGTCATCAATCTTTGCTAGAGAAGGAATTCCCAAAGAATTAGTCACTGACAATGGGCTGCAACTGACCTCTGCCGAAATGCAGTGGTACCTTCATAGCAATGGAATCGAGCACAAGAAAGTTTCCTTGTATCATCCAAGAGGAAGTGGTTTAGTTGAGAGAATTAATAGACTGGTGAAGGAAAGTTTACAACTTGCTAATTTGCAACAACAGCCATGGAAAGAAGCACTACACGACACCCTATTTACTTACAGGACTACTCCACACACAACTACAGGCACATCACCTTTTGAATTATTAAGAGGATGTAAAGCGAATACTGAGCTTACTACATGGCGAGAACTTGCATGTTCTTCTTTGCCACCCAAACATACTGAAGCAGCTATTCATTAATGAGTTAAGAACAAACAAGAAAAATACAAACGGTGTGTGGATAATAAGAAAGGTGCCAAGCCACACACATTTCACACAGAGATTTTGCTCATGTAAAACTACCATACAAGGTCAGAAAAGGATGGTCACAATATTCAGATCCTCTGCAGATAGCAGGAATCCGAGGGCACTGAGTGATGATAGGAAATGGAATATTTCAAGGCTTTCCAGAGCACATACCACTGGAGGTGTAAAAGAGAAGTTTGATTTCACACTGGACTCTGAGATCTTAGATGATACTGATGATGGTGACAGGCAATCCTCAGTACAAGAAGATGAGCCACCATTCAGTCGAGATCCTGATGTCCTAAGAGTTAGGAGGAGCGTGAGACAAAGGAAACCACCAAAAACATTTGAAGACTTTGTTACAGAAATTAACTAATAAGAAAAATCAGTGTTGGTTTTGTTCTAAAGGAGAGGGATGTGTTGTATTCAGTTAGTTGCTAGATATCAATTTAGTTTCAGTTTGTAAAGTTGTCCTCTAGAGGCTCCTGTAGCCTAGGATGCGGGGGAGATGGGAAAAAGGAGGAGGGACAAAGAGGAGAGAGAGAGAGGCGCAAGATGGCAGAGACTCTGTATGGGGTTGGAAATAAAGATCCCTGTTATAGCTAAAACATGTCTCCCCAGTGTCTTGGATAAAGAGAGGCATGGTACAAAAGTGTCATAGATAGATCACAGCCTGAAAAAGTTTGGGAACCACCACCTCAAATTGGGAACCACCACCTCAAATTGATTTCAAATTGAGTTCATGCTAATGGACTGCATTGGTTTAGCTCCATAGGGAGTGTTTCCATGTTGGAAAGGGTGGCGTTTCTTAGCCCCATCCCCTTTCTGGACTGCACTGTTTTAATGAAATCAGCTTCGATTTAGTGCACACACTCTGCATAGGAAAACCCCTTTACACTGCAGAAGCTGTTTTTTTTTAAAAACTGATTGAATTAAGCAGAGAATCCCCTTTCAGCTTGGATCCCAGGTGCTTTCTTTACTCTCTCTCTCTGTAGGAGGGATTACTACATTTCCAAACAACCAGCACATTCTGTTTATTTCTGAGGGGGACTGGCTTTTAATTAGGTGGAAACTAGGAGGGGAGCATTAGATATGCCCCACACCCATGATAGATTATACTGCATAAAGAAGTCATGCACCAAGCTTTAGAACAACTGCCAGAATCTCAGTCAGGCAGAGTCGAACTGTCTAAAGTTCTTTCTAATGAGTTCTTTCTAATAACTTCTCAAAGCAAGAAGAGTTTCTAGGTGTGGTTTCCCAGAATTGCTGACTGAGGTGTCTGATGCTATAACTTAAAGGAGGCTACAAAGGACTTGATTTTAGGCCTTATTGTCAGAGTGAGGGGCTATTGAAGAGCAAAGTCTTCCATGTGACCAATAGCATTCCACCCAAAACTGACATTGAGGGATTAATAGAGCTGAAACGTAGTACTTGGTTTTTTTCGGCATTCACCTAGGATCATGGTATTCAGTTCTGAATTTCTGAGTTCCGAGGTTTCGAGGATCAAGGTCTGGTACTTGGAAAGTTTAGAACCCTCGATCGAATTATGGATGTGCGCATGACCAGAGTGACCCAGACCTGACCCTAGCTTTCCTGAGCTAGGAAACAAAAGTTAGTGCCATATTTGGTAGGCAGGGGGGTCATGGAAGGGGACATCTGAGTGATGGACAAGCGCAGGACAGTTTTTGATGGGCTGACAGGGGTAAAATAAAAGTGGCATTTTGGGCACTTTGCCATTTTTAATTCTCTTTGGTGAATGTGGCTGTGTGCTACACTGCTGTATTTGTAAGTATTTTGGCTGGGGGGGCGGTGTTGCTGGCCTGGGCTGTCCATAGGGGCAATGCTGGGGGTTACTAGCTAGCTACCATGCTTTTAAAATTGCCCCTTTGCCGCCCCAAGTGGCAGCAAATGCCAATTTGTCTCACCCCCTTAGCCCACTCCCAAATTGAGGCATGGAAAGGGTTTGGGGGGGGAGATTGCACGCCCCCCCCCCTGCTGTTATATGGTTTGCCCCGCGGGAGTTGAGGGCGCGGATGTGCCGCTCGCGGGGAGGCTGGAAAAGGCGCCGAGCATGAGCTAGCTTGTACGGACCCAGCCAGCGTTGCTAGGCAACCTGGCTGGGTTGGCGCGAAAAGCGTAACTCTTGATTGGTGCACCGCCCTGTTTGGGGGCGGTGCTGTGTGAAGAAGCCGCTCGCCTCAGCAGTCGTGAGGCAGCGGCAGAAGAAGCAGCACCTGCCCACCCGCCCATTCAATACTGTGGTTAATTTGGTCGTTTAGATGGGCCAGGAAGGAATTTTGGCATGCTACATAATTGGACAAGAACGTTGCACGAATTTTCGCCTTCCTCACAGTATTGGGGCTATTTGGTTTGTTTGGAATCATTCACTTAGTTGTTAGGTTTGGCTGCTTATGACACTTGTCGCACTCTGCAGGGGTCCAGCACCTGAGCAGGTTAGGTTAGGAATTAATAGGGGCATCTCCATATGAGATGGGGGGTGATGTTCAATGCAATAGCAGGGTATGGCAAGCGGTGGAGTCAACCCCCTGGGAGAAGTGACTGCGAGAGAAGTAGGGATATGTACTGTCCCCAGCTCGAGGGCACCATCCTCCTTCCCCCGGCTCAGAATGAGCCTTGTCCCCTTCCCCATAGCTTGTTAAAAGAGACGGGGAGACGTTGAGACTGTTGTTTAGGGTTGGCACAGGATGGTATATCTGGTCAACCTCTGAATTAAAGTTTTTGGTGTTAAGAGACGCTGGACCCAGTTCACATAAGTGATTGCCCCCACCATTCTAATCTGAATTTGATTGTTAATCTGATTAAAGAGTGAGGCCATTTTAACCCCATTACTTTGGTGTAGTGTCTAATTTGGGGGGGGGGGGGGGGAATGCGTCGACAAAAATATATATTTTAAGTGGGTGCTGCTTGCACTGCTAGCCACCACAGAGGCCCATGCTGTAGGTTTGACAGGCTTTGCCATATGGTTTTTGCAGCTGCACTTTGGGTTTATCTTGTGAATGTGTTTGTCTCACTTCTGCTGTTTTTTGGGGGGGGTTTTGGCACTGTACTTTTGATGTGGGTTCAACTTTGCCAATATGTGCCCAGCTGGGGCACAGGCGGATACTTTCTGGTTAATTAATGGTTTGTGGGGAGGGGGCTTTCCTTGCATAGGGGGGCATAGAACGAGGGAGGCATATGTAATTTTTTAGGGGGAGGGTGCATGACTGGTTTCTTGTGAATATGCCTTCTGACTGGTGGCACGCATGGGGCCATGGGCCCAAACATGTTGAAACTTGAGTGAGTGAATGATGTGCTATGTTTTGGTGAGGCACCCCAATGCAACCCACTCGTATGCACCCCAGAGCTTACATGTTTCTGAGTTTCCCCAATTCTGAGTTCCGAGGTTCCAAGTCTCAAGGTTTTCCGAGGTCCGGAGTTCTGAGTTTCGATTTCTGAGTCCTTGGAAAAAGTTCTGAATGACGACCAAAGACTCGGTCCAAGTACCTGGAACCTCGGAAATCCTCATGAATACTTTGTGCACCTATTTGGTGCAGCCCTAGGATTAATGCACTGGGGTCATTTGCTACTGACTCCAATGACAGCAGATCTCAAAGCATTAGTCATCACAGCCTCCATGCTGCACCTCTCCCAAGTAAATGCATTACACATCAGGGTCTTTGAAAAACACAGCAAAGGTGTATTTTTATGAACTGCTATTCCCACATACACACATTTGCTCCTGTCCTCCCTTTCCCTTCCATCCACTGGTGTCTCTTTAAAATTTAGAGAGAGAATGTGGTTGCTGTGTTGGTCCTAAAAGTAATAGCTGAAGACAAAGTAGTTCAGATGATTTCTTTTAATCTGAACAATTTTGTCTCCATGTATCTGTAAAATTTGTAACCCTCCAATATGCATGACTGTAGTCATTGATGTGACCTTGAGAAAATTGGTTCACCCTCTGATTTTGCCCCATGTATAAGCTGAAGAGGACACTTATCTGCTCTGTGCTGATGCTGAAGAATTCATTTATGAATCATTTCAAAATCATGGCTGCCTATAAAGTGGTGGAATGAATTTAAGATTTCACTGCTGGTTTTCAGGGCCCTGAACAGTCTAGGCCCCGGCTATATTTGAGACCTGCTCCTGGAACCTCATCCTGCTGTCTGTCAGTGCTCAGATACCACCTGTTGCTTGGGGATTTCACCATCACACCTTAAGTTGGTGGACAATTAATTGGTCCTTGGCCGTGGTGAATGTGGATCTCCCTCCTTCCAGATGTCTGGCTCAATTTTGCCCTTTTCACCTTCAAAAAACACCTGAAAATGTTTTTTATCTCCAGCTGCCTTTACAGGTTCCACTGCTGGTCCCCCCCTTAATGCGTTTCCCCCTCCCCTTTACCTTCCCTTTGCAAATTGTTTTTAAATGGATTTGAGGTTGTTTTATTATATTAATTTTGTGAAGCATCCCAAGCACCATTTCATGTGGCAGGGGGCCAATATATAAATACATTTATTATTATTTTATTATTAGTGCCATGAGATGCTTTGATGAAGGGTGCTATAGAAGGGGACAGAGCTATGGTTGGCCTGGTGGCATCTCATTTGATGCAGAGATACATGTGGCTCTACTGGCTTTCTGTATGAGTCTGGGGGTAAATTAGGTCAGTGTTTTCCCCAGATCTGCTCTAGGTATTGGTAAGCACAATTTAGCCAGACTGACTCACAAGGTGCTGCAATTCTTGCTGGCAAGGACTCTGAAGTGAAGGAGCCTCCAGCTCTTTTGCGACCCAGCCTCTCTGAGTGGGCGTCGATGCTGTACATTCGGCAAGGGAGTCACCAGCCAAGAAAGACAAGCCTGGATGAATGAATAAGGGGACTAGGTTCTGCATCCTAGAAAGCCCCCTTCTCTCAAGAGGCTGGTCCTAACTCTTGAGCAAAGAGATCATGATTAACAGGCCCCTTGCAGATGACTAAAGTAATCTTTATTGCATGAATCATTGGCATTGGGATGTCCTTGTGGGATAATCAAAACTCTGCTTATTACACTCATTGGTGATAACAGAACTAAACCTTAATGAGTTGTGGGAAAGGAGACAATAGGGCCCTCTGCCAGGGCTCATTCACCTTGACAACACGCCTACGCCTCCTGTACAAAGATTGCTATTGTTTACCTGGAAGATTGGCGAGGGGACCAGCCAGTTCTAAGCATTTCACCCAGAGTAAGGCCTGCGTTTTAAGCACTTCTAATGCTTCAAGTTGGCCGCTTCTAATGCCCTCTCAGACCCTGTTTAGATTCAGAGTAAATAAGCCTCTGAGCGCCAGCCTTTGATGACAAGAAACTGATATACTCATGCATTTATAATGCTGTTTGGTTTCTCCTTTTTTTTACTACAAAGGAACAGGGGGAGTCACTATGTGTCCCATTTGTAACCTTGACCCACTGCTTCAGTTTCAGATGCTAGAAAGGGCTTCACATGATTTGTCCAATGAGAAAGGGCCTTGTTGCTAAGGGTTGCCACCCATCCAGTTTTCATCCAAAGGGACTGGGACTTGGGGGGCACAGAAGAAGGGAGGTCGTTGTTCAGTGTCCGGTTTGATACCTGATCAGGGAACCATGTTCACGGAATTTCCCCCATTGGTGGCAATGGGGATAACACAGTGAACACAGGTCTCTGCATAAAGCCTAAATGACAAACGTCCAGAAATTGGAGTTGTATGAAGCAGGGGGAGGTGGGTGGAGGGAGGTGTTCAAGGACTGTGAGGTGTTTGTGCTATGGAATTATAATGAGTCTATGTGGTGTCTGTGCTATTAGGTTGGTTCTATGGTGTTGTCGGTGTCTGTTCTAAGGATGTGTCCTGAGACAGTATGTGGTTGCCGTGTTGGTCCCAAGTGGCACAGAGGGAGACAAAGTGGTTCAAATGATATATTTTGATGGACGAACTGCTGTTGGTGAGAGTTGGTGGCCAACAGCAGTTGGTCCAATAAAAGGTAACATTTGAACCACTTTGTCTCCCTCTCTAAGGATCTGTAGAGCATCTCTTCTGTTCAGTGCTTTGAGGCTGTGGGGTTTCTGCTCTGTGCAGTGTTATGGGGCTGTGGGGCATCTGTTCTATGAAGCACTATGGAAGTGTCAGGTTTAGAAATCAGGGACACCCCTGAAAATATAAGAAGTCTGTTGTACATACTGGGGCTTTGGGGTTAGTGAGTGGGAAACCTTTCTTGGGCTTCCTTCCTGTTGCTAGCCACCTAGCTTAGCCTGGTATCGACGTTTTTTAGCCCAGCCTGCTGTCCACCCACAGGACCTGCCTGTGGCTTGGCCACTTTGGCTCATCAGTCCATCGTGGTTAAGATACACCAGTTTCTGTGGCCACTGGTACAAAACACTGGAAGCACAAATAGAAAATGGGGGATAGTGCACTAGCGCTGCAGAGAAGGATCTGAGGGTTATGGTGAATCAAAAACTGAACATGAGTATCACCCCCCCAAAAAAACCCAACCCCCCCGCAAATGCTGTGAACCCCCTTGGTACCAAAGCCTCACCAGGGGTATTTTTAGACGTGATGGGCAAAAAGCCCACCATGCTTAAACGCACCCTGGGGTGAGATCCCTCACCCTGGGGGGAGGTAAGCCCCATCACCAAACAAACATTCAGATGGCTGGGCAGGGGGCGTGGAGAGAGCGGGGAATGTGTGGATGTGGGTTCGCATGGCCCCATCCCCCAGGCTCCTCACGCAGCCCCACCTCCTCCCTGACGGCTGTGTGCAGCAACCTATAAGGCCACCATGCTTGCCTGGAATCACTCCAGTGATGGGCTGGAGTTAGGTGCTCCATCAGATGTGATGGTCTGCTCTACCACGGTCTTAGGTTGCCTACCCCGGACCATGGCAGGGCTTACCATGGGATGTGTGCTGGCCGGGAGCCCAGTGCACATCCCATGTCAGCCCTGTCACAGTCTGGGGTAATGTCTGCTCTGGCCCATGGTAAACATCTGGTGGGGCTGGAGCAGACGTGACACCCTGGGCCATAGCCACGTTGGGGTAAGCCTGGACACGGGCTGGGGTGCCATGTCTGAAAATACCACACATTTGTCCCGGGGGGTTACCCCAGGTGGGTTTTACTCTGGAAGGGTGGGGAAAAGAGCCCAGTCATTGGGGCTCTGGGGACTGACACCCCAGGCCCCTTAAGTAGGTTGCCCTACTTAAATAGACCCTCCCCTGGATAACTACTTAGACAAAACTGGTACTTGGCTGCCTCCTGGATGGAGTTCCCCTGACTAGAAGTCTGAATCTCCTCTCTTTGATCCCTGAGTGCACGGGGTCCGGGGATGTGGAGGAGGTGCATTACCAGTGGCTACCCTGCAATCCTCCTTGTAGAGTGGGTGAAGGGGTCCGGCATCAGCCGCAGTATACAGCTGGCACTACCTTCTCCTCTTGTTGTGGTCCCTTGGGGCCACTTTTCTCTTCCTGGTTGGTTCGGAGCTCCACCCCCTCCATCTTTTAGCTCCCCCACCTGACTTGTTATTTATTATATATTATTTATGATATTTAGCCCTGTTTTAATATTTTAATATTATTGTTATGAAATGTTTTAAATTGTTTTTATTGTATTTTATTGTTGGAAGCCGCCCCGGGCTGCTTTGCAGGAGGGGCGGGGTACAAATCCATTAAATAAATAAATAAATCTGAAGACTCTTCTGCCCAGGTTTTGGTTGTCATGGGCCAATGACGTGGCACTAGACCAGCCGCGATTGGCACCAGCACCTGCTGCTTCTGATGTCCACTCTGGCACTGCCCTGTCCGTCCATGGGCTCCCTGGGGGTGAGTCCTCACAAATGCCAATTGGGTTGCATTCAATTAAAAGGCACATTAAGTGTTTTTAGATGGATGCCTGCTCCACCTCTGCCCCACCTCACCCCCAGGTGGCTGTCCATGTAAAGTTGGGCCACCCAGAGGTGAGGGGGAGCAGAAGTGGAGCAGGTGCCACCTGCACCGGGCCCACTCCACTTGCAGGAGCACTGCAAGCAGAGCAGGACTCCTAAACCCAGAGCACTGGCTGGGGGCAGGGCTACAGTCTGTCTAAAGGGCAGAGGGTTGCTGCAGCCCCACTTGCAGCTGGGGGTTGCCCCAGCAATGCCATAGAGCTGCAGGCAGCAGCCTAGAGTGGCTGCCGATCCTCCCGCAGCTCTATGGTAGTGGTGGTGGTGGTGTGCCGCGTGGACAGACCGTGGGCAGCAGGAGCTGCCCCATCAGTTTAAACCTGCCACAGGCAGAGTGGATGCAGGGTGGCCACTCCTGCATCCTTTTAAAAAAACACCCATGGTCTCCAAGACACAGGAGGTGTGGTGCTACTTGACTGGCAAGACCTCACCTGGAATTGGAGAAGATTCAGAGAGCAACTAAAATGACAAAAATGTTGGTTAGGTACTAGGAAAAACTTCCAAATTTCCAAAATGTAAGAACTGTTGAACAAAGAGATAAGTTTATTTATTAATTTATTAATTTATTTATTATTTATTTATTATATACATTTATGACTCGCCCCATATGCCTACGGCATCCTGGGGCGACGTACAACTAAAAATCATTCATAAAACCAGTTTTTAAAACATCAACAATTTAAGAACACCAGAAGGGCAGGAGAATAAATAAAAATAAAATAAGGGCAGGGAAGAGCTGAAAAACCCTATCCCACCCTCCCATCCTCCCCAAAGACCTGGGCGAACAGTCAGGTTTTACAAGCCCGACAGAATGTTAAAAGACTTGGGACCAGGCGAGCTTCCTCCGGGAGAGAATTCCAAGGATGCGGCCCAGTCACTGAGAATGCCCACTCCATTGTGACCCCCCGCTTAACACGGGGGACCTCCAGGAAGGCACCCCCCGGCAGACTGAAGGAGCTGCTCTGGGGTGCAGAGGGCGAGGCGGTCCCTGAGATACGAGGGGCCAAGACCGTGAAGGGCCTTATAGATCATTACCAATACCTTGAACCTGGCTCGGCACGCTATTGGCAACCAGTGCAGAGTCTGGAGCACATGTGTTATGTGCTCCTGACGACCCGTTCCCATCAGGAGACGGGCCGCCGCATTCTGCACTAGCTGCAGCCTCCAAACCAGGAACAGGGGCAGCCCCACGTAGAGCGCATTGCAGTAGTCCAGCCTTGGGGTGACAAAGGCATGGATGAGGGAGTCCAGGTCTGGCCCGGATACGTATGAATGCAGCCTCCACACCAGATACAACTGGCGGAAGGCGGCCTTCGCCACCACCTCCACCTGTCGCTCCGGGTGGAGATCTGTGTCCAACACCCCCCCCAGACTCCGAACCTGCTGAGCTATCGGAGGGTGAACCCCCCAATCAGGGGGGCCAACACCTCCCTCGCCCTCCCCACCATGATCACTTCTGTCTTATCAGGGTTGAGCTTCAGTCTGCTCTGCCACATCCACTCCACCATGGCCTACAAACACTGGGATAGCAATGAGACAGCAGGGTCTGGGTCAGCTGAAAAAGAGAGGTACAGCTGAGTATCATCAGCATATTGGTGACATCACACCCCGAACCCTCTGACGACCTCCCCCAAGGGCTGCATATACACATTAAATAATAGTGGAGACAGAATGGAACCCTGCAGAACGCCGCAGGACAAGGTGTGGGGGCAAGATGTTTCAGCTCCCAACACCACCCGCTGGCTTCTCCCCGGGAGGAATGAGTGGAACCATTCAAGAACAGCCCCGTCCAGACCCCCCAGGTCACGCAGCCAACTCAACAGCAGCCCATGATCCATGGTATCAAAAGCGGTCGAGAGATGTAGCAGGATAAGAAATGTAGAAAATCCTGCATCCATCTCCTGGCAGAGATCATCAACCAAGGCTACCAGCGCCGTCTCAGTGCCATAGCTGGGATGGAACCCAGATTGAAAAGGGTCTAGGAAACCGATGCTGTCCAGATGCGCCTGGAGCTGGATTGCCACCGCCTGCTCAATAACCTTCCCTAAAAAGGGAAGGTTAGAGACAGGTCAGTAGCTGGTGAGTGCGTCCACATCCAATGATGGTTTCTTCAGCAGGGGGCGCACCACAGCCTGCTTGAGACTGGGCGACAACCTCACCTGCTGCAGGGACACGTTAACCACTCTCGCCAGCACCATCCCCAACGTCTCCCTGGAGGCTTTCACCAGCCAGGAAGGGCAAGGATCAAGTTCACAACTGGTGGCTCTCACAGACCCCAGGACATCCACCGCATCAGCTGGCGTCACTTCCTGAAACTCCCCTTGCAACGTTGGACCAGACAGTGCCTCCGTCACCTCGTGCTCTCCACCTATTGCCCCCAATCCAGCGTCAAAGTCCCTCTGAATCCGAGTGATCATGTCCGCAAAGTAGGTGACAAATTCCTCACAGCGGGCCTGGGACAAGTCCCCGTCCAGGCGGAGGGAGGCCGGACTGACCAGCCCCCGCACCACCCGGAACAGCTCCACTGGGCGTGACTTCACGGACGCTATGAGGGCAGCAAAGCCTCGATATAGGACCACAAATGGGCCTTATGGAGAAGTCGGTTGGAGTCAGAGCGAGTCCGACGCCACCATCGCTCTAGGCTCAGGAGGTTGCCTCAGGAGGTTGTGGAATCTCTTTCTCATCTTGTCTGGACAAGCACCTGTCTATGGTGCTGTAGGCACTAGGCAGAGGATAATCTTCCTTGGAGCAGGGGGTTGGACTAGGTGACACTTGAGGTACGTTCCAGCCCGACACTTCTGTGATTCTATGGTTATGATGAAGAGGCCTGACTCAAACATTTGCAGCTGGCAACCCTGTAGGTTGAGAGGGAAGGCTGAATTTTTGAATGTTCTCTGTAGATATGTTAGCTAGTACAGGGACTCTGTGAGAGAGCAAGTGAGACAGTCAGACCAGGAACTGACTTTCTGAGCCCTGTACTGTCCCTTAGAGGAAAACAACAAAACATCTTGACTAAGTCTGAGGTGGAGCCCTTGACTGACAAGGTCACAAAGAAGTCTGTGTTCTAAAATGGCGTCTCTCTTTAGCATTCCCAGCCACAGGCAATTACAGCTGCAGGGAAACTTGTCTACTGCTGATATGCTTGTAATGGCTTCTGCTGTTCTTCTCACCATGTTCTTCTTTCCTCTCCCTCTGGCTTCTCTTACAGCTGTCACCTGCATCACCCTCCCCTCCCATGATTCACCTCTCGGCATAGCGAAGAAACAAATGGCAAACCCTTCCCCCGGGATATCGTCTCCACCACCCAAGCTGTCTGCCAGATACTCAGTCCGGGTCTCACAGTTCATGCTGTCCCCACTGAACTTGGTTGCTGGATCTTCTACTTTGTTACTAGTTTGAGGTCTGTGTGTTTGTAGCATGCAGGTGTAAGTGAAATGCCAGTGGAAGCAAGGAAGATGGTGGCTTAAAATGGACAAGTTAAGGGGCAAATTCAGTTGCTGCACTCTAGCAGGACCAAAGTAATAGCCCTGGGCTGATAGACTTCTAGACTTCAGAAGTTCACAAATGGAATTTAGATGTTTGCTAACATTAATGCACAAATGCCTCACGCAAACTAGTAGCCACGTGCAACACAGCAAGCCTGGGACTTTGTCCAGTGAAATATTGTATCCTGCACCTTCTGATAGTAACCAACCAATCAGAATACTGGATACACTTGGATACTTTAACAAAATATCATTAATGAACTGATGAATTATGACCTATTGGCTGCCTCACTTTTTCTCTATTTGTTCCGCTTGGTGTAGATGTCATAGGATCATAGGGTGTTTTTACCCAAGACACCCCCATGCATGGACACTCACCATCCATGTGGGGGATGTCTCATTTGGATATGATGCATAGGGGTGCATGTTACTGTGACCCACTCACTGCCCACCCAGTCCACCCATGAGGCACTCTGGGAAAATCCGGAGTGCCCCATGCATGGACTGGGTGGGAGGTGCATGGACAGGGTGGCCATCCGTGGGGCTGTTCATGTGAAATGCCCCCTCATGCATGGCACCCATGCACCGGTGGCCCACACAGCAACCATGGAGCCCATTCCCCACCTGTCTCATGTAAAAACACCCATAGAATTGAAGGCTGGAAGGGATGTTGAAAGGTCATGACCATTGTCCGCCTGTCCACAAGGACAAATTATACCTACCCCAGCCCTGGCAGATTATAGAATCGTAGAACTGTGGTGTTGAAAGGTACCTCACAGCCGGGTCATCTCGTCCAAGCCCCTGTCATGAGGTAGGGTACCCTATGCCTAAAGCATCCCTGGCAGATGCCTGCCCAGTCTTTTCTTGAAAACCTCCAGGGAAGAAGATTCTACAGCCTCCTTAGGCAGTTTGTTCCACTGCTGAATTGGTAGGAAGTTTCTTCTGGTGTTTAACCTAAACCTACCTTCCTGAAATGTAAAACCATTGCTTCTTGGCCACCCTCAGTGGCAATAGAGAGCAAATGTTCTCCAATTTTTTTATTGCATCCTTTAAAATATTTGAAAACTGTCATTATGCTCCCTGTGATGCCCCACGGCCGAGCACAACTGTAAGTTCCTTCAGGACCCATGCCACTCATAGATTTCTGGCCCGCTTGGCTGTTCTCTATGTCTGTGGAGGAAGGTCTTCTCTCTTTACACCTGTGGCACTCGCTGTTTCTTGCCTTTCCCTATTGGACATTCATGTCACCAATCCCAGGTATTGTTTTTATTGGGGAATTAGCTCCCAGTGAGGATAGTCCTGTCACAGAGTTTTGCCCATGGTGCTCTGGCCTCTGCCTGAGCATGTTCTAAGGCAGTGTGTGGTCCTCCTTCTTTATTATTATCATTATTATCTTATTATTATTATTTTAAAATTTATATGCCGCCCCCTCCTGCCTCAGGCATCTCGGGGCAGCTCACAATATTTTAAAAACATTTAAAAACATTAAAATAAAAAATAATAATTACAATTAAAAAAACAAATATAAAACCCCATTCCCCCCACCCCACCCCACCCTAACCCACCCTACCCACCCCATCTCCCTCGGGAAAGGCCTGGCAGAACAGCCAGGTCTTACATTGTCTGCGGAAAGAGGGGAGGCCGGCAGCCAAGTGGATTTCTGATGGGAGGGAGTTCCACAGTCGCGGCGCAGCCACAGAGAATGCCCTCCTCATAGTGGACACCTGGTAAACCCAGGGGACCTCAAGTAGGGCATCCCCAGCCGACCGCAGGGATCATTCCAGGACCCGGAGGGTGAGGCGGTCTTTCAGATAGGTGGGGTCCAAGCTGTTTAGGGCTTTAAAGGTCAACACCAACACCTTGAATTGGGCCCAGAAACCTACTGGCAGCCAGTGCAGAGAGTGAAGCACCAGTGTAATATGCTTGCATTGGCCCATCCCCGTCAAGAGACGGGCCACCGCATTCTGCACCAGCTGCAGCTTCCGAACCAGCACCAAGGGTAGCCCCACATAGATCACGTTGCAGTAATCCAGTCTCGAGGTAATAAAAGCATGGATGACTGGGACCAGATCCAAGTCTGAGACATATGGCCTAAGCCTACGCACCAGATGTAACTGGCAAAATGCTCCCTTCACCACAGCCGCCACCTGGGCATCCAGCTGGAGCTGTGGGTCCAGGAGCACCCCCAGACTTCGGACCTGAGAAACCAGGGGAGGGCGGACCCCCATCAATGATGGGGGCCACCACTCCCTTGGCCCTCCCCACAACCATCACCTCCGTTTTGTCAGGACTTAGCCTCAGGCAACTTGCCCTCATCCAGACCCACACAGTGGACAAACACCGGGTAAGCACCGAGACTGCCGGGCCTGAGTTGGAGGAAAATGAGAGATATACCTGGGTGTCATTCAGCATATTGATGACATCTCACTCCATACTCCCTAACAACCTCTCCCAGAGGCTGCATATACACATTGAACAAGAGAGGGGATAGATCGAACTCTGTGGTACTCCACATGTGAGGGCCCGGGGGGGAAATGAAAACTCCCCCAGCACCACACGCTGGGTTCTCCCAGCCAGGAAAGAGCAGAACCATTCAAGAACAGTCCCACCAATGCCTGCCCGGTCCCGCAGCCGAGTCACGAACAACTCATGATCAATGGCAGCTGGAAGATTTAACAGGATCAACAGGGTTGAACGACCCCGGTCCAACTCACGGGAGAGGTTGTTGACCAAGGCCACAAGCGCAGTCTCCGTGCCATAACCCGGACGAAAGCCTGACTGTGAGAGATTGAGAAAATTAACCCGTTCCAAATGCCCCTGAAGCTGCTGAGCCACCACCCATTCAATAACCTTTCCTAAAAAGGTTAGAGACTGGCCGATAACACGCCTGGCCTGGAGGTTGGGCTTCTTGCTTGCCCCAATCCTCCCTCCAGTGGGGATCCTGGCCTACTCCCATTTTGATCTGGTACCATCCCTAAGGTCCCACTGCCCTGGATAATTCCCTTTGCCCTGGTAACTGGCTGGGTTCACCCAGTAGCCGGCTACCATCCCCTGCTCCCCTCTGGGATCACTTGCCAAC
Source organism: Sphenodon punctatus (assembly GCA_003113815.1). Lineage (NCBI taxonomy): Eukaryota > Metazoa > Chordata > Lepidosauria > Sphenodontia > Sphenodontidae > Sphenodon > Sphenodon punctatus. Next base: position 2,610,245 of record QEPC01013938.1, read on the forward strand.
CACACTGGGCCCATGTAGTGGGAACACAAGCTCCACCAGCAGCTTGGTCAAGCCCTCAGTTCGTGCAGGTGGAACTTGCCGGCCTGATCATTGGGCTCCCCTCAGACCCCACCTTGAACCTTATTGATATACTACCCAAGCCTCCCTTGTCTTGGCTGCCCTCTAACTTCAGGCGGACTACCCTCCCAACAGGCACAAAGGGTTGCCCCACCTTCAGCTAGGGAACTCCCAGGCCACTTGCTCTCCTTAGCAGCTCATGAGGTTCCTAAGGCCTTCCTCACTGGCCTAAGGCCCTGCCTTCCAGGACATTCCTGATCCCCTTTCCCTAGGACAGAGTTGGGGTTCCTTCCAATCTTCCACACCAGAGTCTCTCCAGCCAGCCAAGGAGCCCCTTCCCTTGCTGTCTTGGACTGTTTATTTTCGCTTTTTAGAGTGCTCCAAAATGGTGCACCCTAAAAAGTGAAAGAAAAAAGAAGAAAGACAGAGCAAGGGTCATTTTTGTAAATGTCTGGGATTTGGGGGGACTGTCTGAGACTTTGGGGTTTTTATTTCCGGCATTTTCGCTCAGTTTTCGGCCACTGTTTGTTAAACTGGACATGCTAAAAATCTGCGTGGGGGGGCTCCCTGGACCGAACACAGGCTCCAGCAGGCTAACATCTTCTTTGTTTTCACTCTAAACTAACATGACTTTCCGGGCTAGGCTAAGCCCCGCTATATAGCCCTCGCCCCAGTCTTGTGACCCACCCACTTCTGGTCACATAATCTAGGCTCCCTGTGTTAACCCCTTCCACTCCAGGTCAGGCAAGCCAGTGGTGAAGTGCTCTGATGCTGTAGGCCTGCTCCTGCAACTACTTGCCAAGCACTTCGCCACCACCCTCTTTAATCTTCATTTTCTCTAGCCTAAACATGCCCAGTGCTCCCAGCCTTTCCTTGTATTACTTGTTTTCCGACCTGTGGTCATCTGTGTTGCCCTCCTCTGAATCCTTTCAACATCCTTCTTGAAAAACAAAGCCCCAAACTGAACACCTTATTCCATGAGAGGCCTGACCAGAACTGAGTATAGAGGTACTGCAATTTCCAAAGTCTTGGATAAGACGCTTCTGTTAATACAACCCAAAATGACATTGGCCTTTTTTTGGTGACAGTATTGACTCACGTTCAGTTTGTGATCTGCTAAAACTTCCAAGTCATTCTCAGCAGCGCTGCTATAGCCATCATCTCCCATCCTGGTAGTTTTTTCCTATGTGCAATACTTTACACTTGTCTTTGTTGAATTATTTTATTCTGTTTGTTTTCAATTCAGTTTATCAAGGTCACTTTGAATTCTAATCCTATATCCTCTAAGGAGTTTGCAATTCCTCCCATTCACCCACAATTTGGTAGATGTTATCTAACCTCTTTTTGAAAATTTTTGATAAGGGGGACTCCACATCCCCCCTTGTTAATTTGTTCTCCTACAAAGCTCAGCTATCCTCATGGTTAAGAGATTCTTCCTAATATTTAACCTAAACCATGTCTTCTTCAATTTAAGCCTCTTGTCCTACCCGCCTCAATGTCCATGGAGAACAATTGACCACTGTCCTGTTTATAGCAGCCTTTTACATATTGGATAACTGTTATCCCTTCCGCCCTCAGTCAACTTTTTCTAAGCCCAGTTCCTTCAACCTCTCCTTGTAGATCTTGTGTTCCAAACCTTTAATTATCTTAATTGTGCTCCTCTAAGCCCTCTCCAACTTTGTCAACATCTTTCTCAAAGTAAGGAGCCCAGCTCTGGAGGTAATTACCCAGCTGAGGCCTGACCAGTTCTGAGGAGAGTGGAACCATTACTTCTAGTGTCTTATGCAATCAGGCACCTGAAGATTCGGGACCTCTGAACCGATCACTGATGCCCAAATGGGACCTGATGGACTGCTCGAATGTGCCAGCTGGCTTTTGAAAGTGATAGGCCCTGGCTGGGACACTCCACAGTGGTCCCAAATGGGGCCTGTCTCATTCAAAGGCCACTTTCCCCCCACACAGTGCCTCTCTCCTGAGAGGCGGGAACACGGGCCATGGCCAGCCTTTGAAAGTGATAGGCCCCGGTTGGGACCGTTGTGGAGCCCGGCTCCACATTACTCTCAGCCAGCACGTGTCAATTTCAAAAGCGACTTCCTGGTCACAGTGCCTATTAGAGTACTGTGTTGGGGAAGTCCCAGCATGCCTTTGAAACTGACAAGTCCCGGCCAGAGTGCTGCAGAGGTGGACTCTGCAGTACTTCTGGCTGGGGTGTGTCAGTTTCTCTGAGTATTATTATTATTATTATTATTATAAACATTTATATAGCGCCAGTCATGTGACCTGGTGCTGAACAGAACATAGAAATAGACGTGGTCCCTGCCTGTGGCTTACAATCTAAAAGACAAGGAGGGGGAGACAGGGAGAGGGGACAGTGGGAGAGACAGGGGAGAAGACAAACAAACATTCAAGCGGATGCGAAGACCCAGGTGCACGTGCTTGGCTTGGTTACAATCAGGTTGCAGCAGTCTGCAGAGGAGGGCAGACAGTAGGTATATGGGAAAGACTAGCAGGCATTAGGAAAGGCAGAGAGGAAAAAGTGGGTCTTGAGGAGGGATTTGAAGGAGCGGAGGGAGGGGGCAAGGCGGATGTGGGCAGGGAGGGAATTCCAGGCATGGGGGACAGCGAGGGAGAAGGGTCGAAGGCGATTAGGTGAGCAGGAGAAACGGGGGAGAATTTGCTTGCATTTTCAAGCACCGGGCACCAAATTGGTCCTTGGGTAGCCCATCGGGTGCCCAATATGAGCATTACCTGCAGGTACTCATTTTAGTACCCATTGCAGATCTAGATAGGATGCTCCTGCTAATGCAACCCAAAATGGTAGCAGCGTTACTCTGTTGGCTTACATTTAGGTTGTAATCCACTGTAACTTCCATATTCTCAGCAATACTACTACCTAGCCATTTGTTCAAGTTTACTTGATTTTTCATTTTGAGGTGCTATTTTTTTATTTTATTTGATTGTTTGTTTGTTTGATTGATTTAGCACCAAGAATGTGCCTGGTACTGAGCAGTCATGATTAGAGACAGGCCACTGCCCCAGGGGGTCTTACAGTTTATAATGGACAAAGAAGGGAAGACAAGAGAGAGGGGAACATAGGGAGAGACAGGGATACAGTCAAGATGGTGAGGAGTTGCAGGTGCAGGTGCTTAACTTAGTTATTGAAGAGAAGGAGGATCCTGGAAGAAAAGACGTTATGAGCAGGAGCATAAATGAACAGTGGGGATGAGGAACTGGGGAAACCCTAAAAGAAGTAGGTTTTTAGGAGGGATTTGAAAATCTGGAGGGAGGGAGCAGAGAGGGTTGGGAGTTGAGGGTTGAGGCATAGATGGTGGCAAAGGAGAAGGGGTAAAGACAATTTAGGGAACAGGAGACTCTGAGGCAGGAAGGCTGGTGGCAGAGAAAAGTCATCAGGGATGGCAATGGAGGGAACTTGTCTTGACTGAATTTCATCTTACAGATTCCAGACCAATTCTCGAGTTTATCCACACCATTTTGAATTCTGATCTTATCCTCTGAGGGGATTTTTTGTTTTATTTCTTTTTAGTATTTGGTTTGATAGAAATATTAATCTTTCCTCCAAAAGAGAGAGATCAGAGGGACTAAGTGTTTTCCAGGTATGGAAGCCACAAGAATTCAGGGGATAATAACAGTCCTAGTCCTCCCACTCTTTGAAAGATATTGTCTGTTTGAGGTGTAGACTGGAGGTAGACAGCAAGATCTTATCCAAAACTGGCAGAGACAGGCCAGGTGTGACCTCTGTACTGGTGGCCAGCGTGCGTGAACTGGAGAGTGTAGTAGCCTTTGATAATAGAGCTCACAGAGACACTGAGCTGCAACTACACCAGGGTAAGCCAGGAGTCACTCCACACTGAAATCTGGGATCTAAATAGGTCTAAATCTGGTGTGAGAGGAGAATCAGGCCCATTGTCTTTGATGGCGGTTCTGTTGCTAGGAACTCCTGTGATGCAAAGCTCCGCCCTCCCGTTCATTGATTAGTGATCCCTTAGCAATCCTGGGGTCCTATTCACCCTTACTCATGCAACATTCCCTTTGAAGCCAGGCACTAATACACAGCACCAATGGGAGTTGTAGCTTAGTAAGGTGTGAGTAAGTGCTGCCTCCACTTACCTGTAGTGTGCCAGAGGTAAATGAAACTACCACCCCAAACTCCCCAGGGTATACGCTTACTTCCATTTGACCTCTGCTACTGAGTAATTCTGCACATCCCTCCTTATCTGATTCCAGGACTACACCCAAAAGCCTAATTAATTACCCATTAACTTGAATCAGATGGGGGTGAGAACTTAGTCATTTGGAGATCACAACAGCCCAAGACTCACTATGCATCATGCTTGTTCCTCAAAACCCAGTGCTCCTGATCCAAGATGTCAGATTTGGTGCCAAAGGTAGAAGGTTCCATCTAATGTGCAAAGCTTTGGAGATGACACATGGACAGCTCCTCCTGAGAAGAAATAGGATCATCTTGGCTCTACTTCGTGTCCATCTCTTTGGGTGTTAACAATCAAGACAGTAGCCCACACCAGTTGGATGTCCAACTGTCCGTTTATTAGGTGTTCACCCCCACCAGTCACGTGGCCACCACCCACCGGATAAGCATCCCCCACTCATGCCAGGATCCCGGAGCATGCTTAGCCCACCATGTGAACAAACATGGGCTAATGTATACGCACATGTCCATGTCCCATTAATTAGGATGCATGTGTCCTCTGTGTGTACAGGAGCACCAGCACAATAGTCAAGAGCAAAAAAGCCTAGAGCACTCTGCCCTCCCTCCACTCTTGCTCTCACTGGCACGCACGTGCACATAACGTCTGCTTTGAGAGTCCACTGCGCCATTTTCAAACGTGTTCTCCCAGCTCCTCCTGGTTGGTAGTACGTGCCTGATGCTTGCTCTTTCCCAGCTGCTGCATTCTCCTCAACAACTTGCAGAGACTTACTATCGCCGTGGCTACAGCTCAGACTGACAGCCAGGCAACGTCCAGCACTACTAACTCCACTGTGCAATTGCAGGCACTCGCTGCCTGAAAATCCGCCCACCAATGCTTTGTGCCCTAGATCGATGAAGAGACCAAGGCCTTCATCGCTCTTTGTGGGGAGCAGAAAATCCAATATGCACTGGTGAAGTGTTATAGGAATGGGGCAGTCTTCCAGGAGATCTCGGTCCGAATGACGCAGCAGGGCTACACCTGGAAAATGAACCAGTGCTGGCAGCAGGCCAAGAACTTGAGACATGGCTACAAAGAAATCTGGGACAACATCTTTGCCTCCAGCCATGGGAGGCAAACATCTCCATACTATGAGCTCCCGGACAAGTTCCTATGCATGGATGGCGCCACCATTGCATCCCACCTGTATTGCTGCACTTTCACCCTGGGCCCAAAGTGGGTATATAATATATATGGTTCCCCCACTGCCTGCTCCCGCTGCAGCCATTCTGGCTACAACCGCTCCCCACCACAGAACCTGCAACCACCAGTGCAGATCCCTCCATGTCCATCCTTGCCCCGGAGCCAGCACGGGTTGACATGGACACCATGACTCTCACGTTGTATTCCCTCAAGTTCGAGAGCCAGCCCTTGTTTGAGGAGCCACCAGAGGTTCTTGTCAAGGGCACGTAGGACCCGAATGCCACCTTTGTAGAGGTGGTGGAATGCACCCAGGGAGTGGGGGTGGGGGGTGGTGACTGTGTCTACACAGCTGCATGATAAAAGCTTCTATTTATTATTATCTAATTATGTGGGTGTTTTTCTTTACTGTGTTGCCAGGTGGCCAGGAGAACGTGGAGGAGCAGCCGGAAAATCCACAGAAAACAGCTTCACTGGATGGGAATGGTAGGCGCAGGAAGTGGGTGGCAAGGCACCATGGTGGGCCCGTGGACTGGGATGGGGGAGACATCATGGCAGAACAATGGGCTGACAGGGGGGTGGAAGCCAAAATGTTGGGAGTGAGGGGGGAGATGGCACGAATGACGGTGCTTGATTTCTGTATGTTTTTCAGAGTTCTGTATGACTTCAGTCCTCCGTAGTGTGGTCCATTGTTGCTGGAGGTAGGTAAGTACATGGTATTGATTGAAGCAGGAGCCACCTCTGTGGTGTGGTGAGTTCCACTATTCTGACCACAGATTGACCAAGAGCCTTTCTGTGCCTTGAAATCACATTGTGCCAATGACAGTAGAAGGCATCGATCCGTTGGATCACTCGCAGGTTCTGCTCAATAGCTTTAATGAAGGCCGGGAGTGTGATAACAAACACAAGGAAGCTCTTGGTGTGCATCTCCATGGCTGCGGTTCTTGTGTCTGCAAACTCTGCAGACAACATGCCATATGTTTTGAACAGCTTAAAGAGCTGCGCGACTGCCTAACTAGGATTGGCTGTGCGCTGCACGTGAGCAACTGCTGGCCACTATTGGTCATGTGTCCTCACAGGACTGGTTGTGTGCTGAGCGTGTGTGACCAGATATTGGCTGCTATTGGTTGAAAAAGCTTTTGCAAATCTTATGCTGCATGTGTGTGTGTGTGTGTGTAGCTGCACCTCCACTGCCAATCCAGGTGGCTGCTGCAGGGAAACTGAATGAATTCTATGCTTTGGTTTTTACTGCAGAGATTGTTGGGGAGATACCCACACCAGAGCTGTTCTTTGTAGGAGGTGAATCAGAAGAGCTGTTGAAAATCAACATGACTCTGGAAGAGGTTTTAGAGCTAAACTAAATAGTAACATCACCAGAACCAGATGGTATATATATATATACCCCAGAGTTCTGAAGGAACTCAAATATGAAATTGCATCTCTACTACTGGTATTTTGTAATCTATCGCTAAAATCTGTACCTGAAGACTGGAGGGTAGCAAATGTAATGCTGATATTTTAAAAGGTTTCCAGAGGCGATCCTGGAAACTACAGATGGGTGAGCCTTACATATGTGTCGGGTAAAATGGTGGAAACTATTATTAAGAACAGAATTACTGGGCATATTGATAAACATGGTGCGACTAACACAGACACACTAACACTGATAAAAATGGGTGTTACATTTTATTATACATGTTGCAGGGCTGCAGGTGTGCTCTATGGGTGCCCTGCAACATGTATAATAAAATGTAACACCCATTTTTATCAGTGTTAGTGTGTCTGTGTGAAAAGGGCCCATGTCTGACACTGCACAGGGCTCTGCTGAAACAACGGAAACAGCAGTGGTGGCAAGGGGCATTTCTGGAGGGATAACAGTTTGGATCCCCTTCCTCCCAAACAGGGGGCATGTAGGAAGGACCCTGGTGCAGCTGCTGCTCTGCCAGGCAACACACCCCTCTGAATTATCTGGGAATGAGGTTTCAGGGGCAGAGGGTCCCCTAGTTTCCAGACTCACGTATTGTCCCCATTAAGTATTATTGCATAGTGGCCAATGTTGAAACATTTAGGGCTGTCATTTCTGGGGGTAAAAACAGGGTGACCCTAGTAATGTTGAACCTCTCACTTCCATGAAGCTAGCTGAGGTCCAGACCAGGCTGGCAATGACAGAGAGATCAGATGGAGATCGGTTTTGAAAATCTGACCCTTCTTTAATGGTCTGTATTAAGAGATGAGTTCTTTTTAAAAAAATACCGACCAAAGTGCAAACACAGAGCTCTGGAAACTCTGGTTCTGAGCAGTATTGAAAATCCATCCCCTCATGCCTAACCAAAACTGTCAACAGGCCAAGAGTCATCACGTTCCACCTTCCAACCAGCGAGAGGGAAAGTACTGACTAAGCCAGAATGCAGGGGCAGCAAAGAGCTGAACAAAATGTGGGCTAAAGGTACCCACGTAAACACAGCATGAATAATGCACGTGAGTGCTGAGTTCATAAATCAGAAGAAAAGGCCTGTGAGATCATTTTCCCCATTCCTCTGCCAGTGAGAGCTATTCACTAGACGATGATATGCTCTATCATCAGCTAATGATTTTAAGAAAGACGCTTTCCATTCCTCAGGGGTGGTGATCCTGTCTTAAACACAGCAACTAGTGTGGTAGGTCATGATTGTTCCCATTTTACAGAAGGGGTGCTAAGGAGGCACATTGACTTGCTCAAAGCCACCCAATGAATTCCTGGCTAAGACAGGATTTGAACCTTGATCTCCCAACTCTAAGTCCACTAGGCTACACTAGCTCTCAAACCAGAGCTAAATAAACCCTGGAACCTGACAATATTCTTCTCAGTTCACACAGTCCCATCAGGTCAGGCTGGTTGTATGTTTGTGAGGCAGCCTTCCATTGCTGCGATCTGTGATTGCTTCTGTCTTGGCTTTAAACAGAAAATGGGTGTCTTTGGATGGGCAGCTGCTCTGCTCCTGCTTTGCCCCACCCCCTGATGACCTATCTGTGTAAAGGCAGGCCACTCTGGGGAGAGACGGAGCAGTAGCAGAGCAGGTGCCACCTGCTCTAGGCCAGCTCTGCTCGCGGTGCTCTAGAAAGTCCAGGAATGCCCAAACCCAGAGCACTGGCCGGGGGCGGAGCAACAGTCCTTCTAAAGTGCGGACAGCTGTTGCAGCTCTACTCCCAGCCATGGGTTGCCCTGGCAACTGTCATAGAGCAGTGGGTGGCAGCCTAGACCGGCTGCCAATCTGCCCGCAGCTCTATGGTTGTGGGGAAGAGGGGCGCGTACGGGCAGATGGCAGGCTACAGCGGTGGCTGCCTCCATGTAAACCCATGGTGGCCGGAGCAGCCCCCTCCCCCCCCCAATAGAAGACCTGGGGGCCCCCACCCCTGGGTCTGTCTATAGCACCCATTATCAGGAGCTTCCATATGGAACTTTTCACACCAGCTTCACCAAATAAAGCATTTAAAAACAGGACATTACAGGCCTGCTTTTGTGCTATTTTGTTTTTGCAACGGGAGGCACAAAAATGCACATGCAGTCATGCCCTTAACTTGTGTGTGCAGCTGTATGTGCCCATTGGATAACTGTGCTCACAAGGGGCCAGCTAGACTGGGAGTGGGCAACCTCAGCTAGTCAGAGAGTCACAGGCCCGGCTTTTGGATATGCCCAAGGGGTGCAAGTCCTCTTTTACTTTAAGGTGTTTTCAGACGGACATTTAGAGTGCATTCACACACGTACATTAAAATGCTGCTTTTCCTAAATGCAGTCAGTTTCAAAATAAACCCATGCACTATTCACACTGACATGATACTGACTAGGCTAGTTAGTGTCATGTCAGTTACAAAGCTCCCCAGAGCGGGAAGCGGGGAACTGTGTAACTGACATGGCACTAACTAGGAGCCCAGGCAAGAGGATTTATGCGGGTCATTTCAAATGCACGCTTGTAAAGGTAGCTTTTGGCTGCCCCTCAATGCGCTGGAAAAACAACCAGAAGAACTGCTAAATAAGTTCATGGACTCTTTCCCACATCGTTTTAATATGCGGGGGAAAGAAAAAAGCACTCATTTAATGTATGTGTGAATGTGCTCCGAGTCTGGACTAATTGAGTTAAGTGCGTGATAGGTTGTCCGTCTGAGCGCTGTCAACAGTTCTTATTAGTCCACACTTAGAAATAAACCCGGCTGCTATAAAACCCCAATCGCTGGGGTTTATAACAACCGTTCTTAAACTAGTCCGGACTAATGTCCGTCTGACTTACTATCCTGGACTAGTTGGCTATCCCATACTGAGGGCCACAGAGTTCAATGGCAAGACCTGACAGACGCTCTAGGCATTTTCTGCCTCTATGGTATCTAGGGGCACATGACTGTGGGGCGATCATATTAACTCCGTCATCCTTCAGCAATGCATTGCAGAGCACCAAGTTTAAATACCCTGAGGGATGAGTTTCCATGTTCTTCAACTCAGAAATCAGAAAAATGAAGACAATCAGATTTTCTTCAATTCCAGAAATCAGTGCGCTGCGTACGGACGAAAAGTGCCATGAGATTGAAATTCAGCTCAGAGACTCTAAGCACCATGCTAACAGCAATGTTCTGTTCACATGGCTGTTCCAGACTAAAATATATCCCGGACTAGATTGTCCGTCTGAAAGGTACGACTTGGTAAGCACAGACTAATATGCACCGGAGTTTATTCAAACTAGTCTGGACTAGTTTTGCCGTCTGAAAACGCCCTTAGTCAGGAGCCAAAATGTCCCTAGGAAAGTTCTTTTTTGCTGCGGCTAGTTGTCAGCAGGCTGGGGCAGACATGGCGATGCCCCCAGACTCCATGGGGGAAAAGATCCTGTAAAAAGTTTCAGGTGGGAGAGCAGCCCCCAGGGGCCCTGTACAAACAGCTGCTCCAATAGGAGTTGCAGCGGCATGCACGGCACAGCAGTGTCCCTGCCCTCCTCCCAGAAGTCACTCCTTCTGGAAGTTCTGGCAGGAGCCAGAGTGAGGAGAAGGGGAGCGGGGAGAGAGCAGCAATGCGCCTGCTGTTGAAGAAGGGCTTCTCCCCCTCCCTCCACCCCATGCAGAGACCTACCATGGCATGATGCTGCTATAGCTCCTGCCATTGCTCCTGGGTGAAGGGAGGGTGCGCTGCTATGCTGCATGCCGCTGCAGCTTGTGCTGAAGCAGCCCCTTGTGCGTGGGCCCCATTGTGGACCCTATCCCCAATCCCAGCCCTGCCCCAGGACCCGCCCTCTATGGGTGTCTTTAGACATAACGCTGTTCAGTGTTCTGTAACACAGTGTCCTACCATCACAGTGTTTAGACAGACCGTCAACACAGTGTTCACCCCAAACACTGATTAAACTGCCAAGACCTGGCAGTTGTTCACTTCCAGTGTTTGGGGTGAACACTGTGTTGACGGTATGTCTAAACACTGTGATGGTAGGACACTGTGTTACAGAACACTGAACAGCGTTATGTCTAAAGACTCCCTATAGGGTCAGTCCTGGTGGTCAGCGCAACAGGTTGCCTTGCCACCTCTCACAGCATTGACCCTTCCACTCCCATTAAGCCCTGCACATACAAAGTGTGGCGCACCCAGTCTTCTGACTGCTCTAAGATGGAAGGGGAGAGAGGAGGAGCAATGAGGGGATTGCATGATCACACTTAAGACCATGTGACTTCAGGGCTCCTGCAGTGCTCATCACGCGGTGGGCCTGGCAAAAGTAGGAGCCACCAAGTTGCCGCCTTCCACAACCACCTGCTTGTGATTGCTGCTCCATAGTGTCCCCACTATTTGCCGATGCCAGGAGGGGCAGTCTCACTTCTTGGTCTATGTGTGGTCCTGCCCTTTGGCGCACTGTGCCATTGCAGTGCTCCCAAGGAAGTCAGTTTCCACATTGGAAACTGACTTCCGCCTCTGACCCTTTCGGAACATCACATGAAATACCACAGGGGGTGAAGTCACATCAGAAAGGGGGTGGGAGAAGCTCTTCACTAGACCCCTTTCTGCTCTCCACCCCTTGCTCCCACCTGAATTACATTCTTCTGGCACCAAATAGCAGTTCGAAAACTCCCCCACCTGCCACATAGAGACTGATGGGAGGGACAATACACAGTTCACAGCTGCGGGTTGCCCACCTTGAGTTAAATGCATTCTTCTTGCTGTTCTGTGTTACATACGCCATCACAGCAACCATGCATGCCAATTAGGCAACGAGTTGTACACATGTTTTGCATATACAGTCATGTGCATGCATATCATTTTTCACAATTAGTCCCTATCTGAGCATCTATCAGAAGAGCTATATTTATGGCAAAGGCTGAGAATATTAAACAAGACCATGCAAACATTGTCAGGAAAGATATTAACTAAGCTATTATGTAATAAAATTACATAAATGAGGGCTATTTCACATCAAAGCCTTACGTATGATTATGTTCCATTCGTACAATTTCACCACCCGCTTCTGCTAGCCCTGAATCTAAAATATGACACACTCATGGAATCTAATGGCAATTTATAATTGTCAGTATTTGCATACACTCCTAGACAATTCACCTGTTTGTTTGGAGGGGGGGTGGGTTCATCTCATTTTATTGCTCCAAGCTGGGGTAAATTTACATAGAAATCTTCCTGGGTTACATCAAAATCAGAGAAGGTTGAAAAAAATGCAGTGGAAAGTGTAGTCAACTCCATTATGACCTGTTGGGTACTTTTTTGAGGCAACTAAGCACAGCCACTGACAGAGACAGGATGCTGGACTCGATGGATCATTGGTTTGTAGGGATGGGCGAACGCGGTTCGGCAGTTCGGAGTTCGGCCCAAACTCGGTCTGTTTGGATGACCGAACTCGAACCCGAACGCGAACATACCGAACAAACCGAACACCGAATGGTGAAATGGCCGAACAGTTTGGTCAGTTCAGATCGCGTTCGGATGAGTTCGGGTGGCAAAAAAAGGTTCAGTGGAAGGTCAAACATTACAGGGAGGTGTCAGTCACTGAGAAGCAGACTTCCAGGCACCAGGGGTGGAGAGGCTTGCAAGAAACAAAACTAATTATCTGCCTCCCCACTTCCCAACACCTTCTGAGCTAGTCACTGTTCCTGAACAGCAGG
>QEPC01013938.1:2623323-2637638 GCA_003113815.1 Sphenodon punctatus
CCGAACCGAACAGCCTGTTCGGACGACCGAACCGAACAGCTGAACCCGAACTCGGCGAACTAGCCGAACGGACGAACCGAATGGACGAACTGAACGCAGCCGAACCGAACGGACGAACCGAACAGACAAACCGAACGCAGCCGAACCGAACGACCGAACCCAAACCGCGATCTGTTCGCCCATCCCTATTGGTTTGACCCACCATAGCACTTGTTATGTTCCTTTGTTCTTAACCTTTGATGTTGTGGTGTGGAGGGGAATCAGACTCAGGAAAAGGTATAAACCCCTTGAACTGGGAGAGTTGTACCTATTTATTTATTTATTATTATTATTATTATTATTATTATTATTATTATTTTATTTTGATAATAATAATAATAATAATAATAATAATAATTAAAATTAATAATAATATTATCATGGAGCTGAGAAGTTGTAGGTGTATGTGCCTAGCTTAGTTACAAAGAGAGGAGGGAGATTCTAAAGGATGAGACAGTATAAGTAGACTCATAACAGGGACCCGTGTTCACTGCATTTACCCAACTGGCAGATTTGGGGGAAATGTAGTAAATGTGAGTCCCTGAAGACAGACACTCAACTTCTGTGGGTATGAGCTAGGAAAAGCCTGATGAAAGAGGTAGGCTTTTGGGAGGGATCTGAAGGCAAGGAGGAGCAAAGCATATGTGCTCAGAGAGAGCATTCCAGGCATAGGGGGCAATATGGGCAAAAGTGTGAATTGTGAAATGGTTCAGACAGCAGGAAACTCTGGGGCAGATGAGTGTGGTAGCAGAGGAGGAACACAAAGTTGCCTGTGGGAGTGTAGTGGGAAATGAGAGAAGAAAGATTGGGAAGAGCAAGGCCATAAGGAGCACTGAAGGTGAAGAAAAGGAGCCCGTACTGGATGTGAAGGGGTGGGGTGGGGGGGAGCGATCCAGTGGAGTAAGCAGAGAAGGGGTGGAGCATGATCAAAGTGACAGGCGAGATGGATGACCTTGGCAGCAAAGGGTAGAACAGAAGTGAGAAGGTCAAGGTTCAAGCAGGGAGGGCCAGTAAGAAGGTAGGCAAGACAAGAAATAGTTTGTGCATGGGCTAGGATTTTGGCAGTGGGAGTGGTAAGGATTGGAAGGGCTGGATTTTGGCAATGCTATGCAGGGAGGAATGACAGGTCTTAGCAACAGACTGAATCTGACAGGTAAACAAGAGGGAGGAATCAAAGATGGATCCTAGGCTATGTGCCTGGGGATGAGCTAGATGGAGATACCATCAATGGAGATAGAGAGTGAAGGGGAAGAGGATAATTTAGGGGAGAAGACGGGTGTTAATGTTAATAGACATCACATGGTGATGTTCATCCCACCCTAGGGAGGGGAGCGTTTCTCCTGGCAGGGTGCACGCCGGCCGGGGGAACAAATGTTTTTGTAGCCTCCCCTGGCTGGGGATTGAATGAGGGCAGGGGGTGGGGAGCAACATGTGGCAGCTCAGCTGCATTCCTGACACCGCCCTGCCCCACCCCCCCATGATGGACAGCCATGATTTGCCGCAATGGCAATCTCCCTAATGCGATAGGAGCCGGGCCAGGAACACACGTCCCTGCCTGCTCTGCCCCAGCTGCGCAAGAGCCTGGCACGAACTGTGGGCCTGGCTTGTAATTGGATGGCGTTTGAACTGGGCCCACCAGATATGGTGGGCCCAGAACAAACATTGTAGTGTGAAGCTGGGCTGAACTGGGCCTAGCTGGGCCAGCGCAACGTTTGTTTACACCCAATGAGGAAATCAGTCTTGGACATGTTAAGCTTGAGGTGTCAGAGAAATACAAGTGGATATGCCAGAGAGACAGCTAGTGATGTGAGAATCGATAGTCGGGGAGAAGGTGGGAATGGAATGATAGAGTTGGGTATCATCAATATGCAGGTGAGCCGTGAGATTTGATAACTTTACCCAGTGATGAAGGGAAAAGAGAAGAGGGCCCAGGACATAGATGATCTTGGCCTCCAGGCCTCCATCTTGCCTTCACCACATACACTTGAGGTATTTTTAGATGTGACGGACTTTTCGCCTGCCATGCTTAAACCCACTCCAGGGTGAGCCCCCTCACCCCAGACTGGGTTCTGCCAGGCTGCTGGACAAACGTTCTGGAAGCCAGGGCTGGGGAAGGGTCAAGGAGAGGGAGGGGGACGTGCGGACTGGAACTGCTTCGGCCACGGAGGAGCATGATGGCCCTCCCTACCATCAGACGTGATGGCCCGCTCTACCACAGTCCGGGGTCGCTTACCCCAGACCGTGGCAGGGCTTAACACGGAATGTGCACTGGCTGGGAGCCCAGCGCACATCCCATGTTAGCCCTGCTACAGTCTGGGGTAACGTCTGCTTCCACCCATGATAGGATGTCTGAAAATACCCTTAGATACCCATCACCACAGAGCTTTTTATTCACAGGAAGTCCTCCATCTTAATAAGCCTCTGTAGGGCACCTTAGTTTCAGGTCTTTCCTCACATACATTCCAGTCCTCTTATAATAACATTATGAGTTTCTGCTCTCCCCTGGGGTTAGTCCCCAACTTATACAGTCTTGGGAATTTTGCACTGGCTTCCTGCAGTCTCCACACATTCTTTTTCATCCTCTCTTTTCTCTGGATTTCCTGTGTTTAAACCTGTTCTACCTGGGCCAATAGGTTCTCAAGAGCACTTGTAATAGGACTAAGGTGCTGTCTAACCCAGGATTCATCCTTCTAGCCTAAGACTTACACTGGCCAGCACCCTACCCCACAAGTCCTGTGGGACAATCTCAGCTCCAGAGCCTAGCTATGTTACTGCCTATTCCACATGAGTGCGGGGGTCTTGCACCCTGCAGTAGAAAAAGTGTGGTCAATGGCCATGAGTCCAGGAATTGCCAGGTTCTACAGACCATAATCTCTATATCCTGGAGAAAGCCCAGCAGATCATAGTTGGTATTTCACAGCCTGTGTAAAGAGCCTCAGATGATTTATGCAAGTGCCCAATGCTCATATCTTATCTTCTGCCGCTGTAGATGCTTCCAAATCTTACACTAGTTTAACTGAATCTGTTTATATACTGCATTTCTGCTTGTAAACAAGACCTGATGCAACATGTTGCTTGCACTGTGCAGTGGGAATACAGAACATCAAGGCACAGTGTGCTGATCAGACGTGATGCAGCAGTGAGTTGTCTATAGGGAGGAACTCTCAGCTACAACATGGTGTGGCAAGCAACATTCGGACAGCTAAACATCTTTACATCAAGGCACTGCCATGCCATCCTCAGACGACACAGAATATATCCTCATGCCACTGCAGTCCCTGGATAAACTATACCCTGACACTGTGTTTTATGATGGAATACACCCTAGCACTGCACTCCCTGGATAAATTATACCCTGGCAACTGAATTTTCTGATAGAACACACCCTGGCACTGAACTCACTGAATAAACTATACACTGTCTGGCACTGCACTTTCTGATAGGATGTACCCTAGCACTACACTTCCTAGATAAGTTTATTCCTGCAGAGCATTTGTACTACCCTGGAACTGCATGTTCTAACAGAATACACCTTGGCACTGAACTCCCTAGATAAATTATACCCTGACACTGCATTTTACAATAAAATATGCCATGGCAGTGCTTTCCTTCAATAAACTATACCTGACACTGTATGTCTTACTAGAATACACCCTGGAACTCCACTCCTTGGATAATCTGTACCCTGGCACTGCATTTTCTGTCAGAATACACCACATCACTGCTCCCTCTGATGGAACAATTGGCAGCAACACTCCACTACAATGTCATCATATCAACCATGATATAATATAGCACTTGGCAGGGCAGACAAAACACATGCACAGTATCAGAGCAGTTTGGACATATTGGCTAACACAGCATTCACTGTACAGCTCGGCATTCTCTCAACAGAGAGAGCAGCAGTCAGATCCAAAGTGAGACATCCCTCTTGGGACAAAAGAGAGCTAACGTCAGAAAAAGTGCTTCCTAAAATTCAAATATAGAAAGGGAAAAGGGGGGGTGAAGGGGAAGACATTTTTATGGAGAAGGAAAAATCTAGGGCATGACAATTACACAATTGGTTTTATTAGAAGAGATGGACAGGTTCAGGCATGCGATCATTTTAAAAATCTATCATCTGAAGCATGTATCAGACTGCTTCTGGGTTTAATCGTTGTTTGCATATTTACTCTTCTCATGGAACCTGGGAATTTTCCAGACAAACATCTCAAACGTCATTGACAAGATCAGAATTCGTTCCAACTATGGGCGTTTTTAGATGAGACAAAAAAGGCAGCTGATCCTTTAATCAGCCGCCTTACTTTGTTCTTGTCTAAATGCTTCACGCGGTTTGCAACCGCATCCTTCCGGTTTGTTTAAATCCTTCACCGGTTTGCAGCCGCGTCTTTCGCACGTCAAACCGGCCCTGCAATCCTTCCCCCTCACATCCGCATCAGCGAGCTGCCGTCTCTCAAGGTAGTGAGATGGCTTTTGCGCTGCTCGTTTAAAAGCGCCCTGAGCCTGCTTTTCTCTTCCAGTCCCGAGAGAGGGTGGTTGCTGTGTTGGTCCTGAGTGACAGAGGTGAAGACAAAGTCGTTCGAATGATATCATTTATTGGTCTTTGTCTCCACCTTTCTCTTCCAATGGAAACCAAAATACATCATCTCCACCTTTCTCTTCCAATGGAAGCCAAAATACATCCCCTTCCCGTTTGGTGATTGCAGTACCTGAGTATGATCATTACCCATTTTAAGTCAATGGGAGCTGAGCCACTGACCTCAGTGAGAACAGGATTACACTCATGATGTCTTTGGTCCAATGTGTTCCTATCCCACATGATTTGTATAAAGCAGTGCAGAAAAATACTCAGCTAAATTCTTCAGGGCTACTTACATACAAAGGAGATGGTCTGATATTGGGCATTTTTAGATAGACAGGCTACCCACTTCACCCCCAAGTGGCCCACCCACCTAAAGTTGCCCCGCCAGATGTGCAGACAGAGCAGTGGCAGCCCCACCACTGGTACTCCAGAATATCCTGGTGCGCCACTGGTGAAGCAGGCCAGCCAAACCCAGGGCACCAGCCCAAGTGGAGGTGTGGTCCATCAGACGCAAAGAACCACGCTACAGTTCCGCTTTCAGCTAGTCAGTGCCCCGGGCAACACCATAACATTGTGGACATTCTAGTCTGCAACTCTATGGTGTGTGTGTGGGGGGGGGGGGAGGAGAGCTGTGGGAACCACAGGCTGGGGAACCCAGCAGGTCCATCTAATCGGGACCTATGAGGGGCTGGGAGTGGGTGGACGCAGCGGTGCTCCCCCGGAGCAGCTCCAGGAGTGAGCAGCCCTGCATCCCTCTGAAAACACTCACTGTGTTTGAGCAGCTAGGGCATCCAGAATGGGCAGATTTAAAGCAGTGTCAATGGTCAGACTGGGGCAAACAACCCCCGCTGTCACCTTCAGCACCTCTCCTGCACGAGTCACCTTTCAGGATCTGCATCAATTTCATCATCACAATTTTGCTTCTGGTCCCACATGCACTGTGATGGAATAGCATTGATATATGGCATAGGTGAATGCACACATGTGCATGCATGCAATCCTCACACTCACAAACATTGCGAGCACACTCACATAAATGCATCCACACGGTACTCCCTTAAAGCACGTCTCTAGCACAAATTAAAACATATTAAAGTAACAAATACTGTTAAAGGGTGTATTTTTAATATATTAACTTGTCAGCTGATGGGTTACAATGCTTTGATAGACATGTTTCCAAGGCCTGTGTTTGGAAAGACTGTGCTGCCTGGTGGATTAAGCACAAGCTTATGAGTCAGAGGACCGGGTTCTATCCTTGGTTCTCCAATGGCCTGTTGGCTGACCTTGCACAAGTCCTGTCCACTTGGTCTGCCTCCATTTCTCCTCCTACCGGGGCCAATGACATTGACCACTTTTGTGAGAAGCTTGGAGATCAACAGATGAAAAGGGCTCTGTTTAAAAACCTGTACACTAAAAGGTGTAGCGATTACTAGAGCCAAAATGAAGATCTGTGGCAAATATTGTCTCCTCTCCAACAATTCTGCCCACTGTGACGTGGATATGAACTGATATCTAGTTCCTGCTTCTTTTCCTGAAACAAATATCTGGTTTGGTTATTTCCATTCAGTTATTTTCATTTCTTTTACTTCATTTTGGTTCTAAGTTGGTGCTCAGTATTATCATTCTTCTTCTTAATTATTATTTATTTATATAGCACCAGCAATGTACCCAGCACTGTGATCCATTAATTAGAGACAATGTCCCTGCCCTGAGAAGCTTTCAAATCTAAGGAAGACAAGGAAGGGAAGACAAAGGAGAGGGCACCGTAGGAAGGGGCAGGGATACATTCATGAAGTCGAGAAATCAGAAGTGCACATTTTGCTAAGTTACAGGGGGGAAGTAGGGTCTGAATAATAGGACAGTCGGGGGCGTAGCTGCCATGGAGCAAAGAGACACATTTGAGCCCAGGCCCTGGACTCTAGGGGCCCCCTCTGCAAGTGTCCTGAGCACTGCTGGGAATTTTTCAGAGTGGATGAAGGTGGGAGTAAGGCCAACACTCTACCCTGCGCACTCTGAAAAGTGGTGCTCAAGCTGCTTGTAAAGGTCCCTGCCAAGAAGAAAATTTTCAGAGTAGTTGGGGTGGAGCACTAGCCCAATGGATTGTTAAAACATCCTTCCTGGTAGGGTTGCTGCCATGTCAGGGGGGCTTGCTAGGAGCCAGGGCAGAACCACACCTTTTGCAGCTGGGTGGGGGGTGGGAAAGGCCCAGGCTGGCTGGGATCCCCCTTTGGATCACGACTGCTTAGGGAAAACCCGTCCTCTTGCCCTTAGGGGAGCCCATAATTGGGACATGAGCCCAGCCCGGGCTCCTCACAGCCTTGCTACCCCACTGAGGACAGTAGAAGGAACATCAGTCAGTGAGCAACCTGTGGGAGTGAGGAGCTAGGGAAATCCTGATGGAAGAGATAGGTTTCTATGAGTAATTTGATGGAAGTAGAGCAAATGCTTTTATTTATTTATTTATTAATTAATTTTTTATTTATTTATCAATTTATATCCCGCCTCTCCTGAATATAGTTCAGGGTGGCTAACAATTTCAGAAATATAAAAATACAATCATATATGTATAAACATTTTTTTAAAAAACAATCATAATATTATAAGCAATTAAAACAGGCCTAGGACAAGAGTAAAACAATAAATAATAAATAAGGGTGGGAAGGAGATAAAAACCCTAACCAACCCTCCCCCCTCTCCCTAAAGGCCTGGGCGAACAGCCAGGTTTTACAAACTCACCGGAATGTTAAAAGGTTTGGGGCCAGGTGAGCTTCCTCCGGGAGGGAATTCCAAAGGCGCGGCCTGGCCACCGAGAATGCCCTCCCCATTGTGGCCCCTTGCTTAACACGGGAGACCTCCAAGAAAGCATCCCCGGCAGACCAAAGGAGCCGCTCTGGGGCGTGGAGGGCGAGGTGGTCCCTGAGGTACAAGGGGCCCAGACTGTGAAGGGCCTTATAGATCAATACCAAAACCTTGAACCTGGCTCGGCACGCTATTAGCAACCAGTGCAGAGTCTGGAGCACAGGTGTTATGTGCTCCTGACGACCCATCCCTGACAGGAGCCGGGCCGCCGCATTCTGCACTAGTTGTAGCCTCTGACCCAGGAACAAAGGCAGCCCCACGTAGAGCGCATTGCAGTAGTCCAGCCTCGAGGTGATGAAGGCATGGACGAGGGAGGCCAGGTCCGGGCCGGAGACGTACGGGCACAGCCTCCGCACCAGATATAACTGGCGGGAAATGGCCTTCGCCACCACCTCCACCTGTCGCTCCAGGCGGAGATCTGCGTCCAGTATCACCCCCAGACTCTGAACCTGCTGAGCTATAGGAGGGCAAACCCCCCCAATCAGGGGGGCCGACACCTCCCTCGCTCTTCCCACCACCATCACCTCCATCTTATTGGGGTTCAGCTTCAGTCTGCTCTGCCACATCAATTCTGCCACGGCCTCCAAACACTGGGATAGCAACAAGACAGCAGGGTCTGGGTCAGCTGAAAAAGAGAGGTACAGCTGAGTATTATCAGCATATTGGTGACAACGCACCCCGAATCCTTTCACGACCTCCCCAAGGGCTGCATATATACGTTAAATAATAATGGAGACAGAATGGAACCCTGCGGAATGCCGCAGGATAAAGCATGGGGGCAAGATGTTTCAGCTCCCAACACTACCTGCTGGCTTCTCCCCGAGAGGAATGAGCAGAACCATTCAAGAACAGTCCCGTCCAGACCCCCCAGGTCACGCAGCCGTCTCAACAGCAGCCCATGGTCCACGGTGTCAAAAGTGGCCGAGAGATCTAGCAGGATAAGAAATGTCAAACATCCTGTATCCATCTCCTGGCAGAGATTGTCGACCAAAGCCACCAATGCCGTCTCGCTGCCATAGCCAGGGCGGAACCCAGATTGAAAAGTGTCTAGGAAACCAATGCTATCTAGATGCACCTGGAGCTGGATCGCCACCGCCCGCTCAATAACCTCCCCTAAAAAGGGAAGGTTAGAGACGGGTCAGTAACTGGCGAGTGCGTCCACATCCAATGATGGTTTCTTCATCAGGGGGCGCATCACAGCCTCCTTGAGGCTAGGTGACAGCCTCCCCTGCTGCAGGGATGCATTGACCACCCTCGCCAGCACCATCCCCAACATCTCCCTGGAGGCTTTCACCAACCAGGATGGGCACGGATCAAGTTCACAACTGGTGGCTCTCACAGACCCAAGACATCTACCGCATCGGCTGGTGTCATTTCCTGAAACTCCCCCCACAAAGTTGGACCAGACGGGGCCTCCATCACCTTGCGCTCTCTACCTCCTGCCCCCAACTCAGCGTCAAAGTTGGTCTGAATCCGAGCGATCTTGTCTGCGAAGCTTTTTAGGAAAGCACTGACATACCAAAGGAAAGTAACTGAAATACCCAAATGACTGAAACAACCCAAATAATTAAATCACAATTACCAGTGAGATAAAATATTGCTTTGGTGACAAACAATTATTTGGATATTAAGAGGACTATCCAAAATTGCAAGTAAAAGTCGTGAAGGGAAAAGCCTATTTGTTTTAGCGCTAGTGATTGTATCAGTTACTTGCATATTAAACTGCCACACAGAGAGTTAAAATACACCTTAACCCATTAACCCCTCATGGACCCCTTCGCTAACATCCATTCTTTCACACACAATGCCCAATCACCGCAGAGGGGCACCCAGTCTGCCACGCCTTTCTGGCACTAAGCCTTTATTTACACAGCGCACTTTGTATCAAACTGTTGCATTTTCCAGCGGATATATTTTCACCTTTGTTTACAGGCATGTGAGTTTCACTTCTTTGAACTGACACTCATCTTGGCACAGGGGCAGCTCTTGGTTGCTTGTTTGTGATTTCAGGGACAGCTTATAAGCGATACACAGGGTGCAAGTCACCTTTCACCTTTCCCTCCGGTCCTTTCCCATGGGAATATATATCTGTTATAAATGGGGAGATACAGGGCAGTGGCAGCTGTGATTAGCACCATCACTGAAGCTCGAGCAGTTGTGTTTTCCCGGTCAGGCTTCTACTGGAAATATATTCCAATCAGAATTCCAATTGGAAAAGGCGATTCCATTTTCGTGGAAATTTCCATGAAAATGGCATAACTGTTCCAATTCAGGGGTAAGCAGCACTGGGGCCCATGAGCCTGGGAGTGGTCCATGAGCCTGGGAGTGGTCAATGCTCATTGCTGTAGCTGCATCCCCTGCTACAGAGGGTCCCATTCCACCTTCTGCACCTGGGCCCCTTCCAACCTAGCTACACCCCTGCTCCCTTCCATTTGCCCAAACCACTGAAGTCTTTCTTCCATCATCTTGTCTGGGTAATTTCAGATGTTACGAAAATGCCTTTCACTACAGTGGACCACAGTGGATCCCCTGTGGTGGCGGCGTTCCCGTGAACGTCTGTTTGACCCCCGCCAGATGTTCACCACGGTGAATCTCTGGCAGGGGTCAAACCTAACCATGATTCTGGAGGTGAGACTGCCCTCACCTCCAGAATCATGGTTAGCTTGGTCACAATCTGGAAAGGGGCAAAAGTAACATCAGTTACCTTGTCCCAGTCTGGAATCGGTCCCCGAACTACGGTACGGGATTGGGCGCAGTGGCCTCATTGGCTGCTGCACCCACTCGTCTCCACGTGAGCAGGCGGCCGAGGGAGCGCAGGGAGGTGGGGCCGTGCGTTCGCACGTCACTCTACGCAGCCCCGCCCCCTCACCGATTCCCCACAGTGATGGAGCTGGCCCGTCTGAAGGACGGCCGGCTTCATCACAGACTGGGATCTGAGAGTGATCCCGGTCCGGGGTTCCAGGCCCGTCACATCTGAAATCCCCCTCTGTCTGTTTTGGGCTTCGTATTTCCAGAAGGATGTTGATGAACTGGAAAGATTCAGACGAGAGCAACAAAAGCAGGAGTGTAGCTAGCTACCATGGAGTGAGGGGCCTCAGTTGAGCCTGGGCCCCAGATCCTGAGGGGGCCCAATGCAGGTGGCCTGAGCACCACTAGGAAAATTTCAGACTGAACAGGGGAGGGAGGAGAGCAAACATTCTACCCCCACTCACTCTGAAAATTTGCCAGTGGTACTTTTACACTTGTAAAGGACTCCACACAGAAAATGTTGTTAAGAATGGGGGGGTGGGGGTCGGGGTGGGGTGTGTGAAGTGCTGCCCCACCCACCTTTGTGGCAAGATAATACATTTTTAAAAATAAAATAAATTAGATTGCTGCTGCTCCAGAGGCCCTGCTGGGAGCTTTCATGGGCAAGCCCTGCAACAGGATCTTATGACACTGGGTGCCTGGGCATCTAAATGGCAAATAAGATTTAATGTGGACAAGTGCAAAGTGATGCACGTAGGGAAAAATAATCCAAACTATGAGTACACAATGCTGGGTACTAAGCTAGGAGTTACCACTCAGGAAAAGGATCTGGGGGTGGCTGTGGACAATACAATGAAATCCACAGCGCAGCAGCAGTCAAAAAAGCAAACAGAACGTTAGGAATGCCTCTATACAAATCAGTGGTGAGACCGCACCTCGAATATTGTGTGCAGTTCTGGTCGCCCCATCTCAAAAAAGACATAGCTGAACTAGAAAAGGTACAGAGAAGGGCAACAAAAATGATCAAGGAAATGGAAGGTCTCTTGTATGAGGAGAGGCTTGGTAGGTTGGGGCTCTTCAGCTTGGAGAAGAGACGACTGAGAGGAGATATGATAGAGGTCTATAAAATCATGAGTGGTGTGGAACTAATAAACAAGGAGCAGTTATTTACCCTCTCAGCTAGTACTAGAACTAGGGGACACTCCATGAAACTCATGGGTGGCAAGTTTAAAACAAATAAAAGAAAATATTTTTTCACTCAGCGTATAATTGGGTTGTGGAATCTACTGCCAGAGGCTGTGGTAAGGGCCAGTACTATAGCTGAGTTTAAAAGAGGTTTGGACAAGTTTCTGGAAGATAGGTCCATTAGCAGCTATTAGCCAGACAGGATCAGGGAACATGACGGGAGCTGGGGGAAAACAACAGGGAATGGATCCCCCATTGTGACCTGTTGGGTGCTTCTGCCAAGCCACCAGGATTGGTCACTGCCGGAGACACGATGCTGGGCTAGATGGACCATTGGTCTGACCCAGTATGGCACTTCTTATGTTCTTATTCTCTCCCTGCCCTGGAGGGCCTCCCTTCCCCCGACTCTGAGAGGGCCCTTTGCCTATAGGGGGGTGCCTGCCATAATTGGGACACGAGCCAGGGCCCAGCACAGCCTTGCTACACCACCAAGGAACTAAAATACAAGTTGTTTGAAGAAAGGTGGCTGGAACTGGACATATTTAGCCTAGCAAAAAGAAGACTAAGGGCGGGAAGGACACCCTAGCAGTTTCAAACATCTAAAAGGATGTCATAAAAAAAGGCAGACATGATTTGTGCTTCACGGCCACAAGAGATAGGATAAGAAGTGGTGTGTTCAAACGACAGAAGGGAGGTTTAGATTAAATATTCGGGTAAACTTCCTAACTCTTAGAACAGTTCAGCAGTGGAACAAGCTGCCTGGAGAGGTTGTGGAATATCCTTCCCTGGTGGTTAATTTCAAGGAAAGGCTGGAGGCATCTGTCAGGGATGCTTTAGGTCAGGGGTGGGGAACCTCAGGCCTGGGGGCCAAATGCAGCCTGCAACAAGTTTTTATGTGATTTCTTTCCACTTCCTGGATCTGGCCCCTGGATCCAGTTCTTACCTCCAATCACTGAAAAATTGAGCTGCAGGATAGGAAGAAGGGATGAGGTCATGCAAACAAGGCTAGGGGACAGTTCCATGGAACAGATCCATGATTTGGACCTTCCTTTCCTTGGGTGCATCCCTTAAGCATCCACGCCCCAACTTCTGTGTGGCCCACGGGGCTTGTGCAAGCTTTCAAAGTGGCCCCAGGAAGGAGATGGTTCCCCACCCCTGCTTTAGGTTGAGGGTATCCTAACTCAGGGGAGGGTTGAACCAGATGGCCCTAGAGGTCTCTCAGAAGTTCCAGTTCTATAACTTATAGCTAAAATCTGCCACTGAACCTGAGAACTGGAAGACAGCAAATAATCTGCCAGCATTTAAAAAGGGCTTCAGAAGTGATCCTGGAAACTAAAAAGACCAGTGAGACTGATGTTGGTGCTGGGCAAACGGGTGGAAATGGTGGTTGTTAAGAACAGAATTATTGAGCATATTGATAAACAAACATGACATAATGGGGAAGAGTCAATATGGATTTAGCAAAGGGAAATTGTGCCTCACTAATGTACTGGAATGTTTGATGGTGTAAATAAGCATGTTGATAAGGGTGAGCCAGTTGATATGGTGTATCTGGATTTTCAGAAGGCATTTGATAAGATCCTTCACTTGAGACTCTTGAGGAAATTAAAGAGTCATGGGATAGGAAGCAGTTTCCTATTGTGGACTGGTAACTGGTTAAAGGATAGGAAACAAAGGGTAGGGCAGTTTTTGCAATGGAGAGAAATAAATAGTGGAGCACCCCAGGGATCTGTATTGGGACTGGTGTTGTTTAACATATATTCACTAATGATCTTGGAAAGGGAGTAAAGAGTGACATGATCAAATTGGCAGAGATGACACAAAGGGTAAAAATGGACGTGACAGTGGTGCGGTGGCAGCCGGACTTGGGTCAGGTTGGAAAGCTGCAGTGGACATGGGCCGGGCTGGGTCAGTCTGTAGAATAAACATGCCCACACCTGGGGCCCAAGGAGGACAGGGAGAACCACCAACGTGTGGCTGGCAAGCTACATCCCTGTGCTGCGCCCGGTGCCTCCCACCATAAAGAACAACCATGGCAGCCAACGACAGCCAGTCATGGCAGACCCAACCCGGGCTGTATCTGCTGGCCCGCGCAGACATGATAGCCCACTATGGTCCAATCGGGCAGGCCTTAGTCCAGGCTGTGACTTCAGAGGTTTCCTGAGGTCATAGTCTGAGCTAGCTGCTGGCATGGCTCCCGGAAATCCTGGGGCAACGTCTGGCGGTGCAAGCATGGACGTGCAGGTGAGTTCCGGGCCACAGCGTGGCAAAACAGGCCACAGCAAGCTGCTATCACGTCTGTTTTTACCCAAAGTTATTCAAGGGTAGTTAAAACCCAAATGGATTCTGAGGAATTGCAGGAGGATCTTGTGATACTGGGAGACTGGGCAAGTAAATGGCAGATAAAATGTAATGTTGACAAGTGAAAAGTTATGCACATAGGGAAAAATAATCCAACCTATACGTACACAATGGTGGCTTGTAAATTAGAGGTTACCACTCAAGAAAAGGGTCTTGGAGGGAGTCATTGTGAGCAATACATTGAAATCCTCAGCTCAGTGTAGAGCAGTGGTCAAAACCCAAACAGAATGTTAGGATTGGAAATCTTCGGAAAGAGAGAGAGAATGAAACAGAAAATAACATAATATGAACCTATGGTGCAACTACTACACCTTGAACATTGTGTGCAGTTCTGGTTGCCCCATCACAAAAAAGATCTAGTAGAACTGGAAAAGGTACAGAGAAGAGAAACGAAAATGATAAAGGGACCTGGTATGGAACAGTTTCTGTACAAGTATGAGAAGAGGTTTGTTAGGTTGGGGCTCGTCATCTTGGAGAAGAGACAACTGAGAAGGGATATGATATAAGTTTATAAAATCATGAGTGGAGTGGAACAAGTAAA
>QEPC01013938.1:2638015-2675370 GCA_003113815.1 Sphenodon punctatus
CCCCCCCCCCCCCGCTGCCTGTCAGTCTTGCACAGGGGGAATGTGGGAGAGGCTGGGCCTCTGCCTCTTCCTCATTCCCCCTGGCCGAGACAGTCAGGCAGTGGAGGGGGCCAGCGGAACCTCCGGTGACAGTGGGCAGCGCAGCGGCAGATTTAATCTGCTGCCGCAGTGCCCGCCCTGCTCGAGGCTCCGAGTCCAGCACGGGGCCAAGGCCAGTGGCGGCGGATCAGGTAAGTGCCCCCGAAATGGCTGGGCTTGGGGATGGGTGGAGGGGAGTGCGCCTCCACCCATTCCTGGCCGAGACAGTCAGGCAGTGGAGGGGGCCAGCGGAACCTCCGGTGACAGTGGGCAGCGCAGCGGCAGATTTAATCTGCTGCCGCAGTGCCCGCCCTGCTCGAGGCTCCGAGTCCAGCACGGGGCCAAGGCCAGTGGCGGCGGATCAGGTAAGTGCCCCCGAAATGGCTGGGCTTGGGGATGGGTGGAGGGGAGTGCGCCTCCACCCATTCCCGAGCCCATGCCCGGGTAGCGCGCCGCCCCAAGACCAAACAGTGGAGCGCCCCCCGAGCCGGGCAGTGCCCTAGGCCCGCCGGTGGCATAAGACTCCGCCCTGGGCCCTGCATATTCTAAGTCCGGCCCTGACTATGACCTGTTGGGTACTTTCTCGAAGTGAT
Source organism: Sphenodon punctatus (assembly GCA_003113815.1). Classification (NCBI taxonomy): domain Eukaryota; kingdom Metazoa; phylum Chordata; class Lepidosauria; order Sphenodontia; family Sphenodontidae; genus Sphenodon; species Sphenodon punctatus. Next base: position 2,638,687 of record QEPC01013938.1, read on the forward strand.
GAGATTGACCACTGTCAGAGACAGGATGCTGAGTTTGATGGATCATTGGTCTGACCCACTATGGCACTTCTTATGTTCTTAAGTTCTTAACTCACCTTTTTCATGATTCTGCAATCCTAAGCACCACTTCTGCTCGTCTCCTGATTTATTTATTTTACCTGCTCTTTCCCTGTTAGTCCTGTGCATCCCTTTAAGGTGGTTCCTAACACAGCATTTTTTCTGTCCAGGCTGGCCAACCCTTGATTCCACGCAGTTACACTGGTCTTCTAACAGTGACGTGCATCCTTGCTGTCAACGAGTGCAGTATTTCCTTATCACAATAGCACACAACCGATTGCTTCATCATACTGACTGGGAGGCAAATCCCTTAACAATTCTAGGGAATTTTCTGGCGATAGAGAGCCAGGAAGATATGCTTTCCGTAGCTAAATTACACAGAGGAGCCAACCATTAGCTTAATCACCAATAGGGAAGTAAGTACAGAGCTAAGCAGTCCCGCTAAATGACTCTGGCTATGCGTGCTGAAAACCAAGACCAGCAATTGAGGTGGTGACACTTATGGAGGTTTGAGTGTTTGTTGAATCCAAATACTCCCAGCACTGACATGTTAACATTTTAAAAACCTGCCTGAGGGTTGATTTTATACAAATCAGGAAAATAAATCATGCAACTAAATAAACTGCAAGAAACAAGAGCACAGACCCAGCCAAAAGACATTTATTCCCATTCCAAACTTTCTTTTGATTTAATAGCAGTTACCGGAATCAACCAAATATGTTTTCCAGCAAGCTCATGTCAGGAAGCACATAATATGGAAGGTATGTTGAGTCGTATCTCTAGCATGTCCCATATATTCCTCATCTGTAAGAACAAGTCCTTGCACTTATGTAGCCTGTCAAAGTTCTTTACAAATGGCAGATAAACTTGCTCCCTTCCCCCGAATTGGAGGGGAGCACCTTTGTCCTGCCCTCCTCCCCTCCATTGGGCAGTCTGTGGGCTGCGGCAGTCACTGGGTCTGTTTAAAATGGATCCAGGCAAGGCTGTAAGTGGGCGGATGTGGGGGTGCACTCCCGGACCTGTTGCAAGGCTAAGTGCCCCAGCGTCTGTGTAAAAACACCTACAGAGTTTGCTCTAAATAGGTATCATGTTGCATTGTTTAATTTGCCACATTCGATGGGCCCAGTGGAAAGTTGGGAAAGTTGGGAAACTTTTTAGTTGTTCCAGCATAAATTGGGAAACATCTCCTTATGAGATGGGGTAGGGGGTAGTGCAAAGGCATAGGGCAAGGCCCAGCGTTCAGTCCTACCCAGGAGTCCAAGGGGTGTGGCCATTAATCTGCAGAACCCGAGAAGTTCCAGATTAGGCATGGCGCATCACTTGCCTCTGCTCCTGCGGCCTTACTAAGGGACACTAGCAGGAATAATGCACGCACACGCACACACCTGCCCAAGCCAGGTATCTTGGGCATGCAACTGGAGGAGTTGGTCATGCAAGAAGGTGGAACCTGTGCTGCAGCATGGGGCCTCCTAGGGTTAATGTTTAAGCTCCATAGGACCAGATTTTATTATGGGGAGGGGGTCGACCCCCTCCCCCAACTGAATATGTTTAAAGTTAAATAAAGAGTGTGGCCTTTTACACTGAACCAATCGTATCCTTGCTGCCTTCCGGGGAATGGCAACAATGGAATGTGCATTGTCTGCATTTTGCAATAGTAACGAGGACGCGAAGGTTTAAATGACTTCTCCAGATTCATGAGTAAGTCAGTGGCAGAGTGAGGAAAATGTAAAGCTCTCCTGGGCTCCCAGTTCTGTGCCCTATCTATTTAAAAGCACCGCCTTTTCTCTGTTGCTCATACTTTCTGCTTATACTTTCTTGCTCATGCTTATGCTTTCTTACTGTCAGGAGCAGGGAGTGATCAACAGGGAATGGAGTGTCCATTGTGACTGCTGATACTTCTCCCATGCAACTGAAATTGGCCACTGTTGGAGACAGGGTGTTGGGCTTGGTGGACCATTGGTCTAACTCATTTTGAAGAATTTTTATTTATTGTTAGCCTTCTGGTCATCACAATATTAAATTAGACTAGGACATAAAACATAACAAACACTTTAAACAATGACTAAAAAATAAAATCACCTAGCCGGCAACAAAGAGAGAATATACAACCAAGAACAAATGCTATTCACAATTCTGCAAACAATAGAATTAATATAAATTAACTCCATAGTCACTCAACCATAACTCCATATAGATCAACCATAGGACCAAAGTTGATGAGCAATTTGTGGTAGTTCATAAAAGGAACATCATACCTATTTTTAAAAAACAAAGCATGATTCCAAAAATCAATTGCACAGCCCCTGTTGTAAAGGAGTAAATTATAATAACCCTGGTGGGATAATAAAGTACAATAACTAAAAACAAAAACAGTCTTCGTAGTCCTCTTGAAGACTCTACTCCTAGATAAAACCGAGCTCGTGAATTTGATCTTAATCTAAAACATTTGAATTTACTTAAAACATGGTAAATAGAAATTCTCACTACAACTCAGTATGGCACTTCTTATGTTCTTATGCTCATCCAGGGCATTGATTCAGAACTTCTTCCTTGTACAAAGCTCCCTCCCAAATCCATGTGATATGGATTGTTAAAGAAAAGTCCTGCTGCCTTCCATTAATATGCAATAATCACTTCACAGAGATTGTCCCATTCCTCCTCACCAATGCATGGTCTATGTGTTGACTTGTAGCCTTCCCTAGCCTAGACCTTTCTGACTCAAATTTATTTTATTTATTTATTTTTATAGTTGTACCCCACCCTTCTCACTGATGGCCACTCGGGGCGGCTTCCAATATAAATTACAATAAAACAGCAATATCAAAAATAACAATATAAATATAAATATAAACATAAAACATATAAACCAGGTCTGTGCATAAATAAAAAAAAAACCCCACCTTCCCCCCAACCCAACTAACCCCTCCCCCACCAAATGCCTGATGCAAGAGCCAGGTCTTACAGTTTTGTCAGAAGGCAAGGAGATGTGGGCTGAGGTGAACCTCCGCCGGGAGGGAATTCCAAAGCAATGGCGCAGCCACCGAGAACTCCCTCCGGTCTGTTTGCACTCACTGATAGCACAGGACCTCCAGAAGGATGGTCCCGGACAACCGCAGGAGCCACCCTGGGGCCCAGGGGATGAGGCAATCTTTCAGGTAAGCAGGGCCCAGGCCGTGAAGGGCTTTAAAGGTCAAAACCAGCACCTTGAATTGGAAGACAATAGGCAGCCAGTGCAATGCTCGGCACACTAGTTGAATGAGCTCCCTGAAGCCCGTCCCTGTAAGCAGGCGGGCTGCTGCATTCTGCACTAGTTGCAGCTTCCAAACCATCACCAAGGGCAGCCCCACGTAGAGCGCAATGCAGTAGTCTAGCCTCAAGGTGACAAATGCATGGATGACCATGGCGAGGTTGGAGTCCGAGACATATGGGTGAAGCCTCTTTACCAGATGTAATTGGCGAAAGGTGCCCCAGGTCACAGTCAACACCTGGAAATCCAGGCGTAGCTGTGAATCCAGGAGCACCCCAAGGCTCCGCGCAGATGGTAACAATGGAGGATGAATACCCCCAATAATGGGGGCAACTTCATCCCCCAGGTCACCACTCCCCCCCCCGCCCCGCCACAAGCATTATCTCTGTCTTATCATGATTGAGCTTCAATTGGCTCGACCTCATCCAGTCCTCCACAGCCGCCAAACATCAGGAAAGCAAGGAGACAGCAGGGCTGGGGTCGGATGAAAATGACAAATACAGCTGGGTGTAATCAGCATATTGGAGACAACGAACCCCCCAGCTGCATTTGACCTCCCCTAGGGGCTTCATATACACGTTAAACAAGAGAGGGGACAGAATGGAACCCTGCAGGACCCCATACAGGAGGCCCCCAGGGGACGATGAACAATCCCTTAGCACCATCTGCTGAGATCTTCCAGCAAGGTAGGAAAGGAACCACCGCAAGACGATCCCGTCCACCTCGGCTAGGTCCTGCAGGTGGGTCACCCACATCTTATTTTATTTATTTATTTATTTATTTATTTTTAAATTTATATCCCGCCCCTCCTGCCCACAGGGCAGCCCGGGGCGGCGAACAACATTTCATTTAAAACAATAATAAAATTTTAAAACAATTTAAAATACCCTACATGGGGAAAACCCCCATCCCTATCCCCAGCCCCACCCCACCCCTACCCCCCGCCAAAAGCCTGACGGAACAGCCAGGTCTTACATATACGCCGAAACAGCAGGAGAGTGGGCGCCAGCCGAGCCTCCTCCGGAAGCGAATTCCACAGCACAGGGGCGACCACCGAAAAAGATCTAACATCGGTGGCCACCCGCCTCGCCCGGGGAACCTCCAAAAAGGCTCCCACGGACGATCTCAAGGGTCGCACGGGTACATGGGGAGTGAGGCGATCCCGCAGATAGGCAGGGCCTAGGCCGTGAAGGGCTTTAAAGGTTAAAACCAGCACCTTGAACCTGGCCCGGTGCTTTATAGGCAGCCAGTGCAGAGCCCGGAGCACTGGTGTCATGTGCTCCCTGCGACCCGCCCCCGTCAGGAGACGGGCCGCGGCATTCTGCACCAGCTGCAACCTCCGGACCAGCTTCTCGGGCAGCCCCACGTAGAGCGCGTTGCAGTAATCCAGCCTCGAGGTGATGAAGGCATGGATGACAGTGGCGAGGTCGGAGTCTGAGAGATACGGCCGAAGCCGCCGGACAAGATGTAACTGCCGAAACGCACTCCCCGCCACGGCCACAACCTGAGATTCCAAGCTGAGCCGCGAATCAAGGAGCACACCCAGACTCCGCACTTGAGACACCATGGGGGGGCGAACCCCCCCAACAAGAGGAGATTCAACCACCCCCAGGCTCCCCAAGCCCTCGCCCACCAACATCACCTCTGTCTTGTCAGGATTCAGTTGCAGATGGCTCAACCTCATCCAAGCCCCCACAGCTGACAGGCACTGGGAAAATAAGGAGACTGCATGGCCTGGGTCGGTGGAAAAGGAGAGGTAGAGCTGAGTGTCATCAGCATACTGATGACACTGCATGCCCTGAAACCCCCTCACGATCTCCCCTAACGGCTGCATATAGATGTTAAACAAGAGGGGGGACAGAATGGCACCCTGCGGGACTCCACACGTGAGGTCCCGGGGGGAAGACGTACACTCCCCCAAGACCACCCGGTGAGTTCTCCCGGCCAGGAATGAACGAAACCAGTCCAAGACCGTTCCGCCAATTCCAGCACGGTCCCGCAGGCGAGTCACCAACACCTCATGATCGACTGTGTCGAATGCAGCCGAAAGGTCTAGCAGGACCAGTAAGGTCTGACGACCCTGGTCCAACGCCAGACGGAGATCGTCAACCAAGGCCACCAATGCCGTCTCCGTACCATACCCAGGCCGAAACCCAGACTGGGAGGGATCAAGGAAACCGATGTGGTCCAGATGCTCCTGGAGCTGTCGTGCCACAGCCCGTTCAATAATCTTCCCTAAAAAGGGAAGATTAGAGACCGGCCGATAATTGGCAGGAGCATCAGCGTCAAGAGATGGTTTCTTGAGCAGGGGTCTAACCACAGCCTCTTTTAGGCAGTCAGGCACCCTGCCCTCCCGAAGGGAGGCACCAACCACCCCAGCCAACAACGGCCGTAACGTCTCCTGGCTGGCTTTCACCAGCCAGGACGGGCATGGATCTTGCTCACAAGTAGTGGCACGAACAGATCCCAACAAGGAATCCACATCGGCAGGCGACACCATCTGAAACCGATCCCACAAAACAGGACAGGACGGGGCATCCATAGCCCCAAGATGATCCTCTGCAATAACTGTGGTGCCGAAATCGTGGCGGATGCGAGCGATCTTATCTACAAAGTACTCGATAAACCGGTCACAGCGGTCACTGGATTGCTCCAGGTCCAGGCGGAGACAGGCAGGACTGACCAAGCCTTTCACCACCCGGAAAAGCTCCGCTGGACGTGACTTTGCAGATGCAATAAGAGCAGCAAAGAACTGCTTCTTTGCTGCCTGCACCGCCACAGCATAGGCCTTTAAACTGCTCTTATGCTGCGATCGATCATACTGGTCGCGAGTCCGGCGCCACCGTCGCTCTAACCGCCTGCTCTCCCGCTTCAAACACCGCAGACCCTCAGTAAACCAAGGAGACCTGCGGGAGACTCGAGAGGGCAGCGGACGCCTGGGAGCCACCCTGTCTATGGTCTCGGCCAACAAGGTGTTCCAGAAGGCTACGAGATCATCGACAGAGCGGGTGTCAAGGTCCAGGGGAAACTCCCCCAGAGCATTCCGGAACCGATCCGGTTCCATAAGTCTCCGGGGGCGGACCGATCTAATAGGTCCTGCACCCTGCCGGGGGCTATCGTGCGCCAGGATGCACGTCTTAAGGAGGTAATGGTCAGACCATGACAAAGGCTCTACAGCCTTAACTCCTACTAACTGACCCCCCGCCTCAAGGCCGGTGCAGAAAACCAAATCCAGTGTATGTCCCTCCTCATGTGTGGGGCCACAGATGATTTGGGACAGGCCCATGGTTGTCATGGAGGCCATGAACTCATGCCTCGCTCCTCCAAGATCGGTGTCAGTGTGGATATTAAAGTCCCCCAGGACCACCAATCTAGGGGTCCGGAGGATCACATCTGACACCAAATCAGCAAGAGCATGTAGGGATGCCGCCGGGCAGTTGGGTGCACGGTACACCAGCAGCACCCCTAATCTATCCCCGGCCAAATCCAACACAAGATGGAGACAATCAACACCTGGTGGAGCCTGCACCGGATATCTCCTAAAAGACAACGCATCCTTGATAACAATGGCTACACCGCCCCCCCGTCCCTCCAGCCGAGGCTGATGCTGCACAGAGAACCCAGCCGGAACAAGATCAGCCAAAATAGGACCCGATTCATTGTCCAGCCAGGTCTCTGTAATACACACGAGGTCGGCGTCCCACTCCGGGATTAACTCCCGGATGGTAGATGACTTATTGACAACCGACCTCGCGTTCAGCAGCACCAGACCAAGGCCTGGGGTCTCCTGGGCCTCGACCCACAACCCACCTGCATGGGGGTTCGAGAGGGGAATGGGCACAAGGCACTGCCCCCTCTTCGCTGATGGAACATACCTCCCCCTGGGACCATATCTCCCCTGACCCGTAACAACCCCGATAGCTGCGGAACCCCTCCCCTCCTCAGAGAACCCCGTTAGACACCCACCCTCCATAGGCTGCCCCGCCAGGCCGGCGAGAGGAGCCCCACCCCCCCAAACTCCCCTACCCACCTCTACAACTGGTGGGCAACCCTCCCCCCCTGACCCTCCCCCCCTGTGCTCTCACCACAGGAGCTACCTCCCACCCCCCTAACCAACCCACCCCAACCTCCCACCCCAATCCATGGAACTCCCCCTCTCACTGGGAGTCCCCTTGAGCCATGCCCCCCCGTCTCACCGGGGGGCAAGGCCCATCTCCCCAGGACTCCCCCTCTCACAGGGAGTCCCCCAAACCCTCCCCAAGGGCCACCTCCCCTCCTCTCACCAGGGGGGTAGGCCCTATCCACCCTAACCCACTCCCCATGCCCCCCACCCTCAACCCACACCCACTGCATCCCCACAAGCCCCTTAAACCCACAGGTTAAAAAGAAAATAAAAACCACCCCCCCGTAACAACAGTAGCAGTAATATTAATGGGGTGGTGACAACAACAACAAAATAAAATAAGCTGCACAGCTACAGATGTCTGTCCGGCAGAGGGGCCCCCGGCGTCCCGGCCCAGTGAACGGCCCCAGTCAACGGCCGACACCCTTTGGGTGTCGCCCTTTGGGCTGGCGCCCACAGGGCCCCGCCCTGGCAGTTTTTACCTGGGGAAGGAGGAGGGAGAAGCAGAGTGACAACAGGCTCCTCCAATCCAACAGCCCCAGCCCCAAACACAGCAGTGCATCTTGTGGTTAACAGTGTCAAAAGCTGCTGATAGAATTAGTAGAACCAGCAGGGTCATATGACCCTTATCCTGTTTTACCAGGAGATCATCGACCAGTGCCATAAGCACTGTCTCCATACCACAACCCGGACGAAAGCCAGACAGCATGGGATCAAGAAAACCGATGCCATCCAAATGCGACTGCAGCTGACAAGTCACTACCTGTTCAATAACCTTCCCTAAAAAGGGAAAGTAAAGTTAGAGACAGGCTGTAACTCACCAGGGCACCATCGTCAAGTGATGGTTTTTTGGGGAGTGGCAGGACCACAGCTTCCTTGAGGCAGTTCAGTACCCTACCCTCCCAAAGGGAGGCCTTGATCACCCCCGCCAGCACCAGCACCAACATCTCTCTGGTGGCTTTCACCAACCAGGACGGGCAAGAATCTAGTTCACAAGAAGTTGTGGTTTGCGAAATGAGTGTGATTCAGTAGCAACAGCCTCTGTGTTTTCAATTAAGACGCAAAGGTGCCATATCATTAATTTAGAGATTTAGAATCCAGAATCCTCTAAATCAGGGATGGGGAGCCCTCAGGTCCAGGGGGCAAATGCAACCTGCAGCTACTTTTTATTTCTCCCCTTTCCAGTGCCTGGACAGTGGATATGGAGGGCCCTAGATCCAGTTCCTGCTATTAAGTCCCAAAGGTCTGAGTTCAGAGATGAGGTCATGCACACAACGCTAGGGGAGGATAGACCCATGGTTCAGACCCACGATCTGGATCCTCAGTGCACCTCCTAGTCCTAAGCCTCCAACTTCTATATAGTCATTGGATGCACTAATTTTCAAAGTGCTCCCTGGGAGGGAAAACGTTCCCCACTCTTGCTCTAAACAGTTACCATTTTCTATTAGGGCTAAAGCTGAAATGAATGGACATTTTCATAATCAGAAATGTTATTTGCATTTACAGCTAGCCCACAGAATATCTGAATGAGTATTCATCAGGGAAATAATATTCATGTGACATCCGTTTACTCAGGAATTTCATTTTGGTTCTTTGAAGTCACTTTGGCATTGGGGTTGCTTTGTTTTGGTATTACAGTTGCTCAGGGCAGTGCCAAACCAGAGTAACCGAAATACTGGAATAACCAGAACAAAATGCCTGAAATGGATATTTATTTCCACCAACAAAGCAGAAACTGGAATGGTGGTTCAGATCCACTTACTGCAGCTGACTTGAAGCAAACAGAACTATCAGATACAATATTTACTGTGGATATTCGTTTCAGCTCTAATTAGTACTTGTCAGGGGTGCCTGCAAAAATTAAATTTAGGAGGGTGGGGGTGCAGGAAAGTCCCTTTGTTCCTCCCTTTCCAGCACGGTCACACCCCTTTCCAAACACCATGAAAAGGGGTGTGGAAGGGGCAGGAAACCACCTTGCCTATTCCTTTCTGACACCACCACGCCCCCTCACCAAGTGTTGTGACATCACGGCATTCAGAAAGGGGGGCGTGGCCACTTCAGACAGGGGCAAGGCAGCCCCTTCATTTGCAACACGGCCCTCTGGCCAAAGGGGTGGAGCCACTCCTGGCACCCATAGTAGGACCTGTCCTTCTCTGTCCATCATTCTCATTCTCATTCTCATTCTCATTCTCTCTCGCTTGCTCTCTCTCTCTCTCCTGCCTTTGGAAGTACCAAATGCCATCACAGGCCATTTTTAGACAAGACAGTGTTTCTACTGGACTTGGGGTGGGGTGTTAGACGTTCACCCCCGTTACTGGAAGTCCGCCACGTGCCATTGGAAATAGTGGGTGCCATGCTTGGAACTGTAGACTTGTAAGTTGACCAGGTGTCATTGGAAACAGGCTTGGAGATCTGGACTTGTAAAACCTTGATATTGAGGTTCCCTAGTGCCCACTGTTTCCAATGGCGCTGGGCTGAATTCCGGTAGCAGGGGTGAACATATATCACCCCCTCCCCCCCTCCATGCGAGTTTGTTTCTTCTGGACTCAGAGGTCCGTGAGAAACGTTGTCTCATCTAAAAACAGCCACAGTCTGAAAATTCACTGGGACTCTCATTCTTCCTTTATAACAAAGTGTTATGTTCAAATGCATCTCACATGTGGAGAGTACAGGTCTTCTGTGTTTGGGAAGGAAGGGTGGGTAATAGCTACTGAGGCTGTGTGATTGCCGTTTTCACCCAGAGATATTTCCTGAGTGCAGTCCCATCAATTCCTGTGTGACACTGATCAGTTTCAGTAGATTCTTTTTCTTTTTGTGGGTAAGAACCATAGAGACTTCTTTACCTTTGTCCTTTAGGGAGAAATCACCACATTCACACTGAGGCTGCTGTGGGTTTATTTACATGAGTGAGGTGAAGAGGGGTTGACCTTAGTTTCTTTTTGCATGAGACTGGAAGATTAGCAGATTTACTACCTATTTAGCTGTGCGTGTCCTTTGGCTGCATAGCCTGTGTGTTGTATCCAAAGAGGCAGAATTCAAGGCAACTTGATAGCATCCCCGTCTAAGCAAGCTTTGGGTGACTGACTGGCCAGCTAAGCATGGATGTGTAATGGGTATGGAGCAAAGCTAGAGTCCTTAGTCAGCACATATGAAAAGTCCCCTTCGCCGCCAAAATGGCGGCGACGGGGTGATTGTCGCGCCCCCCCTCCCCTGTGAGGGGAGACGCAGAACATGGCCGGTGAACGGGGCTCGATAGAGAGCCTGTTCGCGCGCTTTGCCTGGGTTGCCAGGGGCAACCGTCCCAGAGCGAGGTGGTGCATGCGCACCTCGTGGGACCTGGAGGCCACGCCCCTTTTAGGAGGGGCGTCTCTTCTGTTAGCCGCGTGGCGCGGCATTCCCGAAGCGGAGGGCAGTGAAGCAGCAGCAAGTTGGATTGCTGCTGCTCCCCCCCGAACGGGAAACAAAGAGCGGGAAATCGAGCGCGGCGATGGGGCGCTCCAACAAGAACCAAAAGGGGGGAAACAAGAAGAAGAAGGCCCCCCAGGCACGAGCCTCTCCCGAACCCACAGGTGAAGCGGGGGAGAGTATCCCAACCCGGGCCGCCCTGATGGAGCGGCTCCGGGAATGCGAGGCCCTATTAAGGGCCCGCCCAAGTTCCCAGATGGAACCCCCCTGGAGAGAACGGGGGGATGGGCTGGGAGACACGAATCCCGGGGAGGGAACGAGTGGCCTCAATCCTCAAGGGGGGATGGGGGGGATCCCCCTCCCCCCTGAGGTGCGAGAAGGAAGGGAGGATGCCCCACCTTGCACGAGCAGTGAAGGAAGGAGCTGGGCAATGGAGGAAGCCCCCATGGGGGAACATAGAAGGGGCATTAACACCCAACGGGGACAGGAGGGACCTCCTGCCCCCTCCCCTGGGAGGAGAGAAAGAAGGATGGTGGGCCCACCAGCCCGATATAGGGACAGCCAATACGAAGGCTGTCCCTATCAGACCCACACCCAAACCGGTTTGGAGAGTGGGTATGATGCGGACCTAAGACCCCGCCAGGAGTACAGCCAGGGCCATATTGCCCAAGAGGGAGTGAGGGGGGACTGCCCTATTCCTCGGGATCCCTCTGGAAGCACGAGCCTGAGAAGGCAGAGGGAAGATCCCAGCGGAATAAGGGGAGACCATGACCCGCATGATGGTACTCATGGGGTCACCGACAGGGACGGGGTACCTGGTCTAGCCCAATACCGGGAGCAGTTGGGTCGGAGTGGTGACCTGGGCCTAGGGCCCGCGAGGGGGGGGCCTGCTCCCATTCTTTTTTCCAGGCTCCCGAATGAGGATAGCTCGCCCCCAGTGGCCAGACGGCGAATCCAACCGGACGAAGGGGCGGAGGAACGTGGAGACGCGGCGATTTGGAGAAGACTATGCGCCATTGAGGAGGAGTTACGCGGAGAGAGAACAACTGAGGCCGCTAGACCCAGGGACAACCGAGCCCGACTGGCTCCAATCGCACCAACCCAAGGTGAACAAGTCACAGGGGAAGGTAGTGGAACGGTTGGGGTTAGGCGCCTCGGCAGCGAAGTACAGGGGCTCACAAAAAGGGGGGAGAATAGACCAGGACAGGGTGTAGACTCCCCGAAACTGATGTCCTTGAACGGGGCTTGGGTATGGGTGACTCCGGCCCCTCCCCCATCAGCTAGTTCGACGGGTCACCCACGATTGTGGTCTGACCCGACCGACATACCCCAGAGACCTGCTGGCCCTGTGGGTACCCAGCTGTTTGCAGGCGCAGGAATAGATCAAACCCCCCACGGGACAGGAACCCCAGCAGTCACCGGGATAGCCGGGGAGCACTCGATTACACCTGGGGCGTTAATACAAGGGCAAATAGGGACCATTCCACCCCCACCACCTGGGGGGGCCATCCCCAGCGTTGCTGCGCCATTTGGGGCACATTTATTGCCCTCTGTCAAAGAAAAATTTTTAAAGGGGGAGTACGTTGATATTTATGCCCTATTATTCAGTGATCCAATTGTGGATCACTCGGAGCCCGAGGAAGGAAAGGAGAAAGAAAAATTCAAACGCCCAAAAGCTGATCGGAATTGGGCTAATTGGACCTCAGCTTTCGCAGTATATATGGGGGTGATCCTACAGGCGGACCCCAGCAGAGCGCTAGAGCTCCATAAGTACGCTGACATAGTTCGGCGTGCCTATGGAACGGGACCGGTGGGCGCATGGCTGCGGTACGACGAGGCGTTTCGCCATAGAGCCGCCACTACGCCCGGGCTTCGGTGGGATATCCATGCACCCGACCTTTGGTTGGAGTGCATGGTCGATGTCACAAAGGCACCCAGAGCGGACAGTGGGCACCCCCTGGTTCGGGGAGGAGTAGCCTGGGGTTACGATTCCTTTCGGCCAGAAAGTCGCACAGGGGGTCAAGGCACACCTGGCACCTGTTGGGACTACAATAAAAGGGGCCGGTGTAACCGCCAATCGTGCAGGTTCCGGCATGCATGTTCAGGATGCGGGGGTGGCCATCCAGCGAGTAATTGCTTTCGGACCGGGCAAAAAGGAGGAAAGAAAGGGTATGGCACGGGCGGAGGTACCGGGAAAGGGGGGGCTAGCTCCCCCGCCGGACCACGCAACACAAAAGGGCCCGACCCCAATTAAAATTGACGCACTCGAAAGAGCATTACAACGTCACCCGAACAGGGCGGAAGTTAATTTTATGGTTAAGGGTTTTAGAAACGGTTTTATAATACCAGCGTTTAATGTTGGCCAGCTTCCCGAAGCACGAAATCTTAAGTCAACAGTAGGGATGGAGGACATGGTAAAGGCCAAGATCAAGAAGGAATGCCAGGAGGGGAGAGTAATGGGACCTTTCGAACGCCCACCTATGTGGAACTTCGTAATTTCCCCATTAGGTATCGTACCAAAGAAAGCAGAAGGCGAATTTCGCCTGATTCATCACCTATCCTACCCACGGGGTAGTTCGGTCAACGACGCCATACCCAAGGAGCTCTCAACCATCAAATATACGTCTTTCGACGAAGCAGTAGTTAAAGTTCGAGCTGCTGGTAGGGGTGCACTCTTGGCAAAGTGCGATGTGAAATCAGCATTTCGCCTTTTGCCGGTGCACCCTAAGAGCTTCCATCTCCTTGGTTTTCAATTCCAAGGAGGGTATTACTATGACCGAGCTATGCCAATGGGCTGCTCAATCTCCTGCTCCATATTCGAACGATTCAGCACCTTAGTAGAATGGGTTCTGGTCCAAAGGCTGTCGAGTGGGGCAATATCAAAATATCTCGATGATTTCCTTATAATTGGCTCACCAGGGACAAAAGAATGTAGCACCGCCCTGCACCTATTCCAAAGGCTCGCAGCCGAGTTAGGCTTGCCACTGGCCCCAGAAAAAACCGAGGGCCCAACGACCAAGCTCACCTACCTGGGTATTGAATTGGATACCGAAGCCATGACCTCCAGACTACCAGCAGAGAAATTAGTGGGTATAATGAGCAAAATTGACGAATGCCTTGCAACCCATAAAATCACCGTAAGGACTCTTCAATCCTTGATTGGGAGTTTAAATTTCGCTTGCCGAGTAGTGGCACCAGGAAGAGCATTTTTATCCCGGCTATACGAAAAGCTAAGGGGGGAAATGCCCCCCCACTTTCGAGTAAGGGTCACTAGCGAAATGCGGCAGGACTTGGGTGTATGGAAGGCATTCCTCAAGAAATTCAATGGCATTAGCTTTTGGAGGGATTTACTGCTTCTGCAAGCTGACTTACAGGTTCAATCGGACGCATCAGGCAAATTTGGTTTTGGTGTATACTTCAGAGGGCACTGGTGCAACGCACCATGGCCCGACGAGTGGCATCACACGGGGGTTACTAGAGATTTAACTTTTTTGGAGTTATTCCCCATAGTAGTGGCGGTCCTCTTATGGTCTCGGCAATTCACCAATAAGACAGTTGTCTTTTGGTGTGATAATTCTGCTGTAGTCCATGTTATTAACTCACTCTCCTCTCGTTCATCCAGAGTTATGCAGTTGGTCCGGGCACTAGTGCTGGCGTGTTTGAAAGATAACATCCTTTTCATTGCACGACACGTGCCTGGAATCGATAACGGGATTGCAGATGCCCTTTCTCGATTCCAGGTGGACCGCTTCCGGGAATTGGCCCCAGAGGCTCGTGCCGAACCGGACCTGCTACCCGAAGGAATCTGGAGCCTTGGGAGGTAGAAGTGCAGTCCACCGTACAAGGGGCATTGGCCCCTCGAACTCAGGCTGCGTATGGTAGGGCTTTCAGGGAATTTCAACAATTCAGGGTAGGTAAGGGTTGGTGGACCGGGTTCCCCATAGAGGAAGCTGAAGTCCTTCAATTTGTATTGGACCTACACAAACGAGGCTTAGCCGTCGGGACCATAGCCGGGAAGATCGCGGCCATTAACTTTGCCAGCAGACTGAATGGATTTCAGTCTCCTGACAAAGGATTCTATATAAAGCATATGCTGGAGGCTTGGAAGCGGGATCAATCCACGGCCCGTAAATTGCGATCCCCCATAACATCCCCTATCCTTACCCGGGTGGTTGCAGTCCTCAAGGATGTTTGTTACGACGCTTATGAGGTGCAACTCTTCCAAACAATATATGCCATCATGTTTTTTGGGGGTTTTAGGGTAAGCGAAGTCGTTGCTAATTCAAACAAAGATTTGTCCCGGAACGCCTTTCACGTTGATGATTTGGAGGCAGTGCAACCACGAATAATACTCCGACTCCGTCGGTCAAAGACCGACCAAAGGGGACATGGCCAGAGAGTCGATCTATATAAAGGGGGACCAGACAGTATATGCCCGGTAACTCAAATGACAAAATACATGGAGGTTAGACCAAAAACCCCCGGCCCATTATTTGTTCATTTAACGGGTATACCAGCTACGGCATATCAAGTTATAACAATATTACGAGCTGCCATAAAAAGGATTGGCCTCCCGGCTATGGATTTCGGATCCCATTCCTTCAGGATTGGGGCAGCAACAATGGCTGCAGCAGCAGGATTGCCCGAAGTTGCAATCCAGCGTGTGGGAAGGTGGAGGTCACACACGTACAAGAAATACATTCGACCCTACCACAGCTAACAACTCCCTGTTTATTTTACCAGGACCCTGGGCCTGCGGGTTTACACGAGAAGAGGTGTGGATCATCGGCCACAGCCTCGTACGATGGGCTGAAGCAGCTGCCAAAACATCTACATGGGGATCTCAGCTAGGCTTAGGCACCAAAGCACAGATTAGATGGATGGGCAAGAGCGGGATGAGATGGAGGCAGCTTCTCCCATTGTTGAGCAGCCTACGCCATCTCCCCCCACCGACAATGATAGTATTACACCTAGGAGAGAATGATCTACCCGACAGGAAAGGGGTTAGTTTAATAGTTAATATAAAACAAGATTTACTAATAGTTAAACAATGGTTTCATAGGGTTAAAATTGTTTGGACAGATTGGGTGCCCAGGTTAAAATGGAAGAGAGCCCGGAACCCGGGAAGGGTTGACAAAACAAGAAAGAATGTTAACAGAGAGATAGGAAAATGGCTGAGGGATTTAGGGGGGACAAACATTAGGCACGTGGGAATAGTGCACAGAAGGCCCGAATTATACAGGGAGGATGGCGTTCACTTATCTAGCTTGGGGAATGAAATATACTTGGCAGCCTTGGCAGGCCAGCTGGAGAGCTTAATGT
This sequence comes from Sphenodon punctatus, assembly GCA_003113815.1. NCBI lineage: Eukaryota > Metazoa > Chordata > Lepidosauria > Sphenodontia > Sphenodontidae > Sphenodon > Sphenodon punctatus. The sequence continues at coordinate 2,654,841 of QEPC01013938.1, forward strand.
TTGGCTAGGAGGTGGGGAGTCGGGGTGGTTCTTGACCACCCCTTAGTGGCAGGGGTCCAATATGCCAACAAGTTTAATAAATAGGTTAATAAATAGTTAAGAGTCATCTCAGTAAGAGATGGGGAGATGATACACTGTGTAATGCAGGGCACTGCATGCTTGGTGATCAAGCTCCCTGGAAGTGGTGTCTTAACCGGGGCCAGCAGGGACATGCGCTGTCTTCAGACCCGGTGGACACATTACTTCTTACTCAAACCCACAGTGGGTTGTCCCCCCCCTTCGGCCTTGCCCTGTCGAAGGAGGGGAGGAAAATGCTAAAAGGATACTGTCAACGGAAGGCACATCCGGGCAGTACCTGAGTTAATAAGTTCAAATAGTTAAATGGCATATTGGACCCAAATTGCAGATAGCAATTATTTCCCCACCTGCCTAACGTGGCATCTTTGAATAAAGAGTGCGGCCAGTTTTACACCAACTTATGTTTCTGTGTCTCATTGGGGTGCGCCGACAAGTGCATATCTGGCATTATGATACTGCACAGCTCTGCTGGAGATTCTTCTAATCTAATGAGCTCAAGGGGCTGTACAAACCTGTCTATAACTATTCATTGTACAGTGCCAGATACACTTCTGGCACTATATTATTATTATTATTATTAATAATAATAATAATAATAATAAAATGGATTTATCTTCCTAGTTCCATTCCTCCCCACGCAGTAGATAAGGGTCATTACTATCACTTTGCACATGGGGCAGCTGAGACAGAGAAAGAGAAGGCGTTACAAGACATAATGACAAACGTTAAAAATCTGACGTGTTGAATTCGATGATGTCAGTCATTCTGAGTGTCTAGCTGTTTGCACAGACTTTATGCAGCTGTGCATTTGTAGCTTCTTGATCGTCTCCTCTTGAGGGTATCCCTCGGTGCAATGCAACTGGTTGTGGAAGAGATAAGTCAGCCCCAGGCTGGGAGAGAACAGGCATGGCAGCAGCCCCAGAATAGAAGCTGCTGGGATTGTGTGGGTCAAGCTTCATTCCAAAGAGAATCCAGCTGTAAAACCACACACCCCCCTTTACAGTCAGCTCAGTCCCCCACCTGTTTGTTGTTCTTTGTTCCATTCTGCAACACCCCCCACCCCTTGCCAGAAACCCCATGGAAATGCGTAGGAACTAGAAAACTGCCCCTTACCAAAAATCCATGTCTCTATGGTTCCTGTGCCAGAAGTATGGTGGGACACATCTCTAGATGTGTCATCATCAGCAACTATGTACTAGCCACAAATCTGTGCTGTCCACAATCATGGGTGTTTCCAGATCTGGTACTAACCACTCATTTTTGGCTTTAAACACGCATTTGATGGTTATGTCTGTTTCCTCAAACACTTACTTAACATGGGCTGTTTGCCCATGCGTGTTCACAGACAGCAGGTGGTTGCTGCTTCCGCATAGCTGCTGTTACGTCTAGAAATGATATTCACAGCCCCACTGCCCATCTGCAGTCAGCCAAGAGACCACCAAGACATAGTTTCAGGAAGGGGACATTGCGGGGACACTCTGTGTCTCTCTATAATTGTACTGGTCCTGGAAGGTGCGTCACAGTTTAAATGTTACTTGCCATTTTCATGGGGTTTTTAGCTAGTGTTATGTCTGAAATGTTCAGAAAATTCTGCACAGACACAGCTTCGTATGTGGTCCCTGCAGTTGCACGTGCAGTTAGGTGTACAACTGTTTTTTTGTTGTTGTGCCTGTAGTTTCTGTGGTTGTGCGACAAACTGTGTTAGTTTGCATATGCAAATTTACACCAGAAAATGAGGATTCTGCTGCTTGAATATCTGGGCCTAAATGACTGACCTGTGGTCATACCAGGAGTGTGTGGCAGAAGGCAGCAAAAGAACCCAGGAATCTCAGCCCTCTGTCTAAGTCACCAGACCATTTTCTCTTCTTCCTTTACAAACTCTCACCATGTGGTTTCTCTTGGGCAGCCCCAATTTCCCAGTAGAGAAGAACCAGGGGATTTCATAACCTAGAGAGGAAAACTCACTGGGAAAGCATTGCATCTTGATGGTGCCACTTTGGACCTTGCTCTCCTTCTAAGTGGCTTATGGCAATGCCACAGGGTCCAATTTCCGGAATGCATCTAGCTTGCAAAGCGTTGGGTGGAGTGGGGCTAACAGGACCTGTGTGTTTAAATAATATGCTTAATGCAATAACACAACCAGATTAAGGCTTTTAATCGGATTGCTGAGATTAAAGCAACCCCAGGGTCAGTGGAAGAGAATCAGGCCATCTGTTCCAGCTGGCTATAACAGCCTGGAGGGAAGTGAGGGAGAGGCACATGGGGTATCTTGATTCCCTTTTCCTCTCTGCAGGCCGGGGGGGGGGGGGGGGGGGGGGAGAGGGGGATGTGCATTTCCCCCGTCATGCAAAGTCATCATTCAGACAATAGCAGAGTCCTTCCTTCTCCATCGTAGGTGATAATATAGACACATATAAGACCAAAGGTCCTTCTTAGCCCAGTATCTTGTCTCCAACAGTGCCAGCCACACCAGGTGGTTCAGAGGCAGCATACAACATAAGAAGTGGTCCATTCACTGGGTGTCTTTAGACATAACGTCAACAGGTGTCTGAATATTTGTTTTGACCTTGATATGAACACCGGTTTGGCCCTGTGTTCACCATGTGGCGTTGCTTAGACACACAGCCCATCTTGGGGCAAATCGGTGTTTTGCTCGCCACCCATTCTCAGCATGCAAGCGCTGCTGCCTCGTTCCCCATGTTGTACCTGCTAACACGCCCCGCGATATCATTAGACACAACGTTGGCCACGTGTTCAGTTGAAACATGCAAATTGTCCTTGTGATGCAAGGGTGTTCACATCACGTGTTCAACGGGTGGCCAAATTGATGTTGGGATTGTTCTGGTGCTTACACACACCAACCAAACACGTGCTTAGCGGTTTTGACACCCGATCTTTGTTATGTCTAAAGACGCCCACTGTCTTCTGACAGTCAGAGCTTTAAGGGCACGATGACTGCGAAGTTGCATCCCTTGATCATATTAGCTAATAGCCACTGATGGATCAATCCTCCAGAAGTCTGGTGCTACTATCCACTGCTTCCCCCTCCATAATGCCATTTCCCACACACCCCAATTTCTTTGTCGTGGGACTTTATTTTAAAAAATTGCAGAATATGCAGGACTCTGCACATAATCAATGCTTACAAAGTAATTCAGGTGATGATACCTTTTATTGGACCAGCTTCTGTTGCTAAGAGTAAGCATGTTTGGGGGCCAAACAAGGCCCTTCTTCAGGCATGTAAGAACTCAGAACTACAGAATGAGCAAATGCAAGACAAGATTTTGTCACAGGGGCCATTTTGAAAATTAGTACAATCTCTGAAGGCTGTTTATTTATTTATTATATAAACTTATACCATGCACCCTCCTGCAAATAGCAGCACGTAGCCGCTCGGGGCAGCTCACAATATAAAAAAATTTAAAATATAAAATACAATAATACAAAAAATAAACAAGCAAAAACAACACCATAAAATGATGAGGTACTAGAAAAGTAACCCCGCCCCCTCAACTCCCACCCCTTATCCATCTCCCTCATCGAAAGCCTGGTGGAACAGCCAGGTCTTACATTGTCATTGAAAGGAAGAGAGGAGTGAGAGTACTGAAAGGATGTGCCCAGGTAGAGGAAGAGGGTCCAGATCATGGATCTGTGTTCACTATCCATGGCCTTTTTCACACAGACACTCTTAACACTGATAAAATGGGTGTTTCATTTTATTATACATGGTACAGGGCACCCATAGCACACACCCGAAGCCCTGCAACATGTATAATAAAATGTAACACCCATTTTATCGGGGTCAGAGTGTCTGTGTGAAAAGGGCCTAAGTGTGCATGTCCTCATCTCTTCTTTACCATGAGCTCAGTTTTTCAGTGCTTGGGGATATAGGGGCTATCGTTTTGTCACAGTATTTTTTACTGAATATCACTACAAGGGTATAGAGGGGGTAATGAAAAAACAAAACAAAACATGGAAAGATCACCAAACAATGTCATTTTTGCTACCTCAGCATACACAAAGGCATTCAACTACGAAAATGTTTTGCGTTTAATATGATCATCCATTCTAGATATACAATTAAAGTCAATAAAATGAAGACTACTCCCTTGGATGATGAATAAGTTTAGCTGTTACTTTAAAGTACAAAATGGTTGCTGTGCATCCAGGGTGTAATCCTGACTCCACTGTTGTCAACGTCAAAGGTCCCATTGACTTCAGTGGAGTGTGAATCACAGCCATACTTAGGGTGAAAAGAAACGTGGCATTGGCCTGTTATGGCCCATCTGGGCTTGAGACTCAACGGCACGTGTGGTCCCACGCCACCAGATGTGGGCTCGCTAGGTACACAGCTGGCGCTACACAAATGCTAATAATAATAATAATTATTATTATTAATACTGTCCCGGGAGGGTGGGGGTAGGGGTAGGCAGCTGGTCCGGCATCCCGTGCCAAGGGCCACTCACGTGAGCCACAGCAGGTCAGCATGTTTGTTCGGCCCCACCATGTACATCAAGGTGGGGGCTGGGGTGCTGGGAGCAGGACAGGGGCAATGGCTCCCACCCAAATGTTTGTTGCAGTGCCCTTCCCCCGCTCCCCTGGTCATGCAGGTGGTGGGATGGCTCTCCCTGGGGCAGGCACATTTGTTCCGTATCGCTCGACGACCCAGAGAGTAGCAGCTGCCGTTTTCTGCCTTGGGCTGGGCCAGGGAACTGCCCCGTTGCCTGCACATTTACCCTTTGAGTTTTCTATGATTCTGAAACAGCCTGTTGTACATCGTGGGGTTGTCATACCTCTTTCCACACCTGTCATCTCACAAGACATGTTTGTAAGAAAAGAAAGATTTCTCACAGTACACCCAATTACCAGGCACCAGTTGACATCGGAAAGCAATTATAGTCGATAGCAATTCATGAAAACGTACAAGTCAGAAACCAAGTAGTTGAGATGGTATCTTTTATTGGACCAACTACTGTTGGTAAGAGTGTGCAAGTTTTCAGACCAGACAGGACAACTCCTCAGGCACGTAAGAAGACAGAACTATTGAATGAGCAAAATGCAGGACAGGTCTATATACCTTAAGAAGGACCTTGGGTAGCCTGAAAGCTTATGTAGGGTAAAAACAAAAAGGACGTTAGCCTGCTGCAGTCCAGATTCAGTCCATGCAGCCCCCACTCACACTCATATGTTTTGTATCCAGCCTAATAAACAGGCAGCCCCTGGCATCTCTATCATGTGCTTGTGAGCTGCCCCACTGGCAGCGACAGTGAGAGTGGAGAGAGGGGCAGGAAGTGATTGCTCCTCTTACGCTAGAGGATTTCCATCCCTTTCTCTATGGTGCTGGTGGACCTGTACACGCGGAGGCACTGCCCACAACCTAACTGACAGGATGTGGACACGTGGGCACACATTAGCCAGTATTAGGGATGTGCGAACAGGATGGAGTTGAGATGTTCGGCTGTTTGGCCATTCGGACTAAAAACTTAGTTTGGGTACGTGGGTCCGGTCCGGCGGAGTTCAGACCCCCTGAACATTTGGCGGAGTTTGGCACTGCCGGGAGGCTTAGGGTGCTCCAGGAACCCCCAGGGGGGCCCTTGGCAGCATGGCAGGCCATCGGAGACCCAGCAGTAGCAGCAGCAGAGACCGGGAAGGCTTGGTGTTTGGCACCCCGGGTTTCCCAGGCAGGCAGGCTTGGCGCTTGGCCCCTGGGGGTGCCCGTGGGCCGTGGCACCAGGTCTGGCTGTCAGAGTCCCAGCAGCAGCAGCAGAGACCGGGGTGGCTTGGCGCTTGGCACCCCGAGTTGCCCAGGCAGGCAGGCTTGGCGCTTGGCCCCTGGGGGTGCCTGTGGCACCAGGGCTGGCTGTCGGAGACCCAGCAGCAGACACTGGGAAGGCTCAGCGCTTTGCCCCTGGGGGTGCCCGTGGCACCAGGGCTGGCCGTTGGAGACCCAGCGACAGCAGCAGAGGCTGGGAAGGCTTGGGGTTTGGTGGATGGCCTGGCACCCCTACTTGGCCGGGCATTGAAGGCTGTCAGGCATCAGTGGAGCAGTGGCAGGCATTGGATTGCCCGGTAGCAGAACCCATTTTACAGTAGAAGCAGCTGCGGCAGCAGCAGACAGGCAGCGTGGCATGAGCAGCAGAAGGCAGGCTGAGGCAGGGTTTGACCTTGGCAACCTGGGCGGGCAGACAGGCAGCATGGCATGAGAGGCAGTAGGGAAGGCAGGCTGGGACCTTGGCAGGACACTCAGGTAGGGTGGCGAAGACTGCAGTGCGCGCGAGAGAGAGCCAGTCAGATAGGCGGGCCGAGATCATCTAGTCAGAGGCCGACTGGCAGGCTTAAAGCTTCCCAATGCCACCTGGTGTCATGCGGTCAGTCAGGTAGGCCGGCTGAGGCCGTCTAGTCACAGAGGGAGAGAGAGAGAGAGAGAGAGAGAGAGAGAGAGAGAGAGGCAGGGTGGGCGACGGGCATTGGGAGGAAGGGACAGCACCTCAGTAGCAGCAGCCCAGATTGAGGCGGAGCCCTATCCCAAGACTGCCCATGGCATGGGATGGTGTGTGCCACTGCACCATCAATCCATGTCCAGGGGCAGCTCGGGGAATCCAGGAGCCGAAGGTTCACCTTAATGAACAGCAACTGCTCCACCAACTTGGCCCCCAGTCTCAGGCGGTGCGGCGAGCAAATGTCCCCCACTCGCTGGGGACACTCATTGGTGGGCAGGACAACAGACCCTTGGCCACCCTGGACAGGGCCGGCCACACATCCCTGCGACAGCTGTGTCACCACCATGTTCTGCCCCTCCCATCAGCGCTGTCAGTGGTGCAGCAGCAGCCAGTTGAGGCCCAGAAGCATCAGTACACCATGGAGGATCTGGGGTGGGGGCAGCTGCCAAGTCCATCGGGAGCTGCAGGACATGGAGGGCAGTGTGGCTTTCAACTGAAAGCCACGCGCATGTTTGGGGAAATGACTGTGCTCAATGGGCAGCCCTTCTCGGTGGTTGGGGACATGGGGTTTAGGCACCTGATTGGTTTCCTGGCCTCCCAGTTTAAGCTGCCCTCGCACACCACCCTGAGTCGGCAGGTGGTGCCAGTCTTGTACCGGGCTTTAAAGGAGTGGGTGAGGGAGCAGCTGGCAGGGACTGGGGGTGCCACCATCCACTTTACCACTGACCTGTGGTCGAGCAGAAACGCGCTGCACGCCTACTTGACAGTGACGGCACACTGGTGGCAGGACCCAGAGGCAGCATTTGGGAGTGGCAGGAGGGGTCCCGAAGCAGGGTATAGGTGGGCTCTACTTCAGGCAGAAGTCATGGATGCCACGGCCCCTACACGTATCGGAACATCGAAGCAGCCATGACTGCCATGGTGAGGGAGTGGGTCATGCCAGGCACACCCTTCACCAAGGGATGCATGGTGATGCACAACACGGCCAACATATTGAGGGCAGTCCATGAGGGGGCTTCACCAGCATCCCTTGCGCTGCACATACCCTTCACCCAGTGGTCAGGGATGCTCTGGGCTTGGGGGAGAAGGGGATTTGGGCAGGCACCCTTAGCTCCCTGATCGAGTGGGGGAAGAAGCTGGCTGGTTTCCTTAACTGGCGTATGACCTCCTCCGGGCAAAGCAGGCTGAGCAAGGCTCCCCAATGCACCAGCTGGTGCAGGATGTGTCCACCCGGTGGAATTCCACGTTCCTGATGCTCGAGCGGCTTCTCAAGCCTTGCATCAGGTTCAACTGGTGACAGACAGCGGGGCTCCTCCAGGGTACAATGGGGCAGAATGGGAGATTCTGGCACACACGGTCTTTGTTCTGAGACTGCTCCTGGCCATGACAGAAACCATCAGCTCCTCCATGGCCACCATCAGCCAGGTGACCCCTCTGGTCCAGAGTCTCCTCAGGAGACTGGAGGAGATTCTCTAGGGGCAGGATTGTGGCCTTCAGGGCAAGAAGCTGGTGGATGAGGCGGCTGACCTGGTGCAACAGCTGAAGGCAGGGCTGAAGGCACGGTTTAATGAGCTCCTGAAGTGGGCGGAATACGTGTTGGCAACCATGCTGGACCCCCGGGTCAAGGGCCGCATGGCACTCCAGACAGCGCTTTATGGCCACTGGAAGGGTGAGCTGGTGGAGAGGGTCCAGCAGGCAGAGAAGGCTCTGGAGAGTGCATGGCAGCAGCAGGAGGATGCCCCTGGGGATAGTGGGAGTGGGAGCAGCCACCCCTTTCAGCTGGCAGGGTCTATCCCTGCCCCCAGCCCTAGAAGTAGCAGCACTAGCAGTAGGCTGAGCATCAGCAGCACCCCTATTGCTTCTGGATGATGTGGATGGACAGCCCTCCCTGCCTGGAACGTAGGCCCCAGAACCCTGAGGGTGGGTCCTGGGGCTGGAATGGCAGCTTCTGGATGAAGTGGAATGACAGCCCTCCCTGCCTGGAACATAGGCCCCAGAACTCTGATAGTGGGTCCTGGGGCTGGAGTGGCTGGCTGTTTCTTGATGTGGTGGAATGACGGCTTCCCGTGAGCAGAATAATGGCCCCAGAACCTTGATGGTGGGTCCTGAGACAGGAGTGGCAGCTTCTGGATGACGTGAATGGACAGCCCTCCCTGCCTGGAATGTAGGCCCCAGAACCCTGAGTGGTGTGTGTGTGTCCTGGGGCTGGACTGGCTGCTTCTTGATGCAGTGGAATGATGGCTCCCCTTGACTGTAATGTAGACCCCAGAACCCTGATGGTGGGTCCTGGGACTAGAGTGGCAGTTTCTAGATGAAGTGGAATGACAGCTCCCTGTGAGCTGAATGATGCCCCCAGAACCCCAATGGTGGGTCCTGGGACAGGAGTTGGTGGGCAAGACAAGAGACCCGTGGCCACTTTGGACAGCGCCGGCCACACATTGGTCTTGCCGGACCAGTAGGCCAAGGAATCGCTGCTGGGTTCTATGCATGGCTCATCCTCCAGGTAGCTCTCCACTGCTTCTGAGGCGCTGTCGTACTCCCTCACATAATTGTCCTTGGGCACCACCTCCACCACTGCCCTCAGCCAGGCTGCCTGCCCTGTTGTGCACAAGCCCATGCTCGCCAGAGTGCCCTGCACATATGAGCTACTGCTGCTGGCAACAGGGGTGCTGCTGCTGCTAGGGCTGGGGGCAGGTATAGACCCCGCAAACTGAAAGGGGTGGCTGCTCCCACTATCCCCAGGGGCATCCTGCTGCTGCTGCCATGCACTCTCCAGAGCCCTCTCTGCCTGCCAGACCCTCTTCACAAGCTCACCCTTCCAGTGGTCATAGAGCGTTGTCTGGCGTGCCACGCTGCCCTTGACCCTGGTGGGGACTATAACAGGCTAACATCTCACTTGATAACACCAATACTCTCACCAACAGAAGTTGGTCCAATAAAAGATACTATCTGAAATACTTTGTCTCCATCTCTTACATTTGGGACCAACATGACAACTGTACCCTCTCTCTAGACTACTATGAAAGTTCTCAACAGGCATGGAATTCATGGAAATTTGCAAGATTGTGACCGCTGTGACAAAAGCATATGTATCATATGTAAACCTAACCATTCATTTGCCACAGCAGGTACAACTGAAAGCGTAGTCTGCTGCAGTTCATTCCATAAATGGCTTCATCCATATCATGATTTAGCAACACCCTGAAGGCTAACTCTTGGCACCCAGGCTGTGTGAACTGTGACTCAGCCTGGAAGTTACAAAGCAGGAAGGACAAGGCTGGAAATGTGGGGAAATATTGATCAAGCTAGTGTGGGTTACTGAAATCGGTATGGAAAGCTTGTGTTACATGAAATAGTACAGAGCAAAATAAGTGTGCTTCCCAGGATACAGACAATTATGTGAATGAATGGGCAAGTGCTTTTTCTTTTCAGGGGGTCTATAGCCCTTTTAATAAAATGAAATAAACAAATGTCTGTTTTCTTTACTTATTAATCCAATTCCTAAATAAGATAGGGTGGTGGAGTGAGCTAAACCCATCCAAATCTAACATTTGTCTACACCCATGTGATATGAAGGCTGATTGTCTGTCTTGGGAAAACATATTGCTTTAGTCAAACCCACCACCTTTTCTCTTACACGCACACACAAACACACACTCTATTTTCCCATGTCTCTCTCTCACTAGGTCAGTGGTTCTAAGGGTTTTTGCCTGTGCAACTCCATTTTGAAACTTCAATACAGTCCTACAACCCTAGCCAGCAAAGCAGACATACAAAGTCCATCAAATATCAGTCAGGATGGAGACCCCCCCCTTCCCAGATGGTGTGTTCCCATTTGAGGTCCCAACCTCTGCTCTAGGATCCGTATCTTCTTTCCATACAGTAACTAGCCCCTGCAACCTACAGTAGTCACAGGAAACATCTGTCCTTCCAGAATTTGATCTACTATTTAGTTGTTTGCCAATGGAAACTATTAGAAAGGCCATTCTGATAACTTTTCATTCTACAACACGAATCTACTTCAGGAAGTCTATTTTACACGGTGTGCTCACATGTGCATCTGTGTGGATTCCAGTCTTCTCATTCACCTTTTCCTCAGTGCTTGTAGCGATGTCTTTCTTTTTACCTAATGGTTTTAATGACAAAAATCCCAGTCAGTAACATCGGCGCATGTAGCTTCTTGGGGGCGGGGTGGAGAGGTTGAGGTATCCTGTGCTGCCCCTCATCAGACCCCAGGAAACCCACTCTCTTGTACCCTTTCTCACTCACTGTCACAGAAAAGACACCAAGCAGACTCCACTCCTAATTCACTTTCCCAACTCTCTGTGCTGCTGCCTCCCAGGCTAGCGTGCAGTGCAGTGCAGCTGGATGCGTGCCCCCTACTGGCAGGTGACTTTCAATGCCTGAAACCCTAGAGCCCTAGGGAATCAAAGGGCCAAATGAGGTCCGTGGCAAACAGCCCCCGACTTTTCCAATTCCTTGATCTGCTTCCTGGGTCAAGTCACTATCCTCAAGCACTGGAAGGGGAAGGGAGTGGAGATGAGGCCAGGCACTCAAGGACAAGGGAATGGCTCCATGGCAGAGATAGATGACCCTGGACCCTCCTCTTCCTTCCCCCATCTTGAGCACACCCTTTCAGCATCCTCGCCCCTAACTCCTACTAGTCCCTCAGAGCTTGTACTAATTTTCCAATTGGCCTGCGGGAGGGAAACGATTTCCCACCCTTGGCCTAGAAGGTGGGCTAGAGATGGCCAGGATGTCAGTTTCAGTCCACTGGTCAACTGTGAGGTCGTTCAGGCCAGTAGTGTAACTGGCTTTGAAAAAGGATTGGATTAATTTTTGGAGGCCAGGTCCATAAAAGGCTACTAGTTAGGTTAGACAGTAGAACAAGACTTTTAACTGGGTATTTTCAGACGTTATGAGATCACGCTCAACCACGGGGAATTTCCACATGGTGATCGTGGTCATCACGTCACGTCTGTTGGGGGGAACGGAAGCTCCACGCCAGATGTTCACCCCCGTGAATCACAGGGGGTAATCACATTGACCATGCAAACAGAGGTCCTGCCCGGACCATCTCCGTTGGCGTGTTCAATGTGATTCCCCCCCATGATCAGGGGGATCATCTCGTCTGTCCCCCTACCACAGCCCGGAATCAGCGGCGGGATTCCGGGCTGTGGTCAATGCGGGTGGGCCCTGCGGCTGCATTGGCCGCAGCGCCCGCATTGGTCACAGCGCCCGCCCGTCTTTTAAGAGGGCGGGCGGCCTAGGGAGCATGGGGGGGCAGGTCTGTGCGGCCGCAAGTTGAGCCTCGCGGCCCCTCCCCGATTTCCCGCCGGGATCAGCCGGCACGTCTGTTGGATGTGCCAGTTTGATCCCAGCGGGGGATCAATGGGTGATTCCGTGACGGGGCCAATACAGGCCCCATCACATCTGAAAATACCCACTGTCAGGAGCTAGGGGAGTATGGCAGGAATGTATGACCCTACTGTAACCAGCTGCATACTCCACCTGAGGCGACCGAGGCTGGCTGCTATTGGAGACAGATTGCTGGACTAAAGGAACCATTGGTCTGACCCAGTAATGGCATTTATGTTCTTATGCAGTGTGGACCACTTCTCCCTTCCACGCCACCTCCTTGTGTGCTGTAGGGCAGGAGTAGTGTTCCGGTCAGGGACTTTGCCTTGCTCAGTGGACTGCCTAAGGTTGGTATCCCTGCATGATGGACCCCAGGTGGCACAGTATGGCCAGTAAGCAGATGCGGGGGAGGGAAATAACTACATTGCAGGTGAGCAGCCCACCTGTAAGAGGCAGAGAATTGAGGCAGCCCCCAGTGGCAAAAGTTAGTCAGAGGCAAACAGGGCAAGTTTGGGGGTAGGAGGTCTTAATTTATATCCCGCCCCTCCTGTGGGCAGGACCGGCGGGATATACATTTTAAATAAATAAAATAAAAATAAATTAATTAAACTCTTCTAAGACCAGTAATAAGTAGAGCTGAAATGAGAATTTCTCAGTACTCAACCGTGGTCTCGAATGACTTTTTGTTCCTCGATGTACTAATAATTTGCTTACCAGAATCCCGCTTATTGATTTGTCTTTTACCGCTTTGCTATTAATTTCAAATCCCAAGAGGTAATACTGACACAATACCGCATTTCTTCTATTTTCCCTGCACTCCATTTTCCCTTGCACTTCCTTGGCACTCATTGGCTGGTACGCCGATTCATTTGCAAATCTGCAATCTAGTTGCAGATTGGTTAAAGCAAAGCGCACAACATAGAACAACAACTCTGATTGGAGGCACTGGAGTAGAGGTTAAGGGGTGGACTATTTGCACACTGATTGGCTGAGAAATGCAGAAACAACAAACCTGGCAGTAAAACAGTACCCTCGGCAATGTAGTAAGTGATAAATGAACGATACGCGGTGAATGGAAAGTTGGTAAATCGGGACGGTATTTTGCAGTATTGTGAGAATTGAGAAATTGTATTGGTTTCGGGAAATTGATCCTGGTTCCCAATATGGCAAAATCCCAATGCTGCGATAACAGAAGCCAGAGATTCAAAGAAAAGGTTGATGTTTCTAGGGAGGCAGTCTGGTAACAGCCTGCTTTCAAACCTGCTTTGCCTTACAATGCTACCCTGCCCCAGCCCACACTCCTGCCTTTTTGTCCAGTTGTCCCGTGACAATGCTCTCTGACCCTCTGACATACAGGGACTGGAGTTGGCTGCCTATGTCCCCAAGCAGATCACATAGAGTTTAGATAACACGAGTTGGTTTTTTTTTTCCTTTCCAGTTTCCTGTTGATCTAATCATGCTGATAGGGAATCAGTAGGTAGCTGTTTGCAAGAATGCACAGGGCTCTCTTTTAAGAAGCATCTGATGACAGGGACGATCGGGGAGGCTAGTTTTCTATGATATTTTTGAGGGGTCAAAATATTGGTGCATATATGGGCCCTATTCCTCAGGTTGAGCTTTTGAGGAGGAAAAGACAGTTTATACCCTCCACCCCATCACCCTGATTTTAAGACTGGTCCCCAAAGCTCCTCATGGCAGCTGGACTTTGATGAAGCTGCTTGACATAGTCTATGGTATGGATTGGAAGCAGGGGAGGGGAGGGCTACATAGGCAGAGGCAGAGCAACGTGACTCACATCCCTTTGTGACATAATCCCAGCCCCTATGGAGTGTCATGATGCTCCAAAGAGGCGGAGCCACATTGGAAAGGGGAGGGGAAGTCCCTATGGCCTGCTCCCTTTTTGATGTGACCACTCCCTACTGCCCTCGACTAGGGTTGCCTCCTTTTGCTGTTTTGACCCTGACCTTTCCATTTTAGCCTATGAAAGTGTCAGGGTCAAAATGAGGATGGGGACTGGGGGCAACCCTACGAAGCCCTGATTTCGCTAAGTTGCACCTTGGGTGACCTGGAGAAATCGGGGCTGCCTCCGGCGCCTGGAGACTCTGAGTAAATACATGATGTTTCCACCAGGCAGAACCCGGAGAGATAGCAACCCTAATTGCAAGGGTGGGTGGTGGATAGCGGGGATAAGGTATTGCCAGCTGGCTATTTCAGCCACCATTATAGAGTTCCAGACTGAGTATTGAGATCTGTAACTGATTAATAGAATCACAGAATTGGAAGCGACCTCAAGGCTCCTCTAGTCCAACACTTACTTTGCTGCAGGAAATCCACAGCTACAACATCCCTGACAAACGGCTTTCCAGCTCCTTCAGTGACAGAGCCTCCAACCTCCCTAGGCAACTTGTTCCATTGCCGAACAAACAGATCTTATTGTTAGGGAGCTTTTCTTGACTCCAGGCTAAGCATCTTGTTATAATTTATAACCTTCCTTACATTGATTCTCACAAAGACACCCTGCCCCAACGAACCCATTGAACACCAAGCTCCCAGGCAGAGCAAGAGGGATTTATACTACCAAATTCCCAACAGACCTTACAGCAGGAGTGGGGAACCTTTTTCCTCCTGTGGCCATTTTGAAAACTAGTACAACCTCTAAGGGCTGCATAGAAGTTGAGAGTGGAGGTGTTTAGTTGGTGTGTTTAGGGCTGTAGCGGAATGTTGCAGCGGTAGCTATTTCCGCCGGAAACAGCGTTTCCACAATTAGTGGTATGGCTTGGCAGAGGCTTTCATTCCGCTAGTTTCATTCCGCTACTTGCGCAGTTCCGCTAATTTCATTCCGCTACTTCCACAGGCTTCACAAAATAGCAGAAACATGACATTTTCACTATTTTCACCGTTCCGCCAGCGCCACAAAATAGCAGAACAGCGGTTTTCCGACAGTTTCTGCAATTTTCCCGCAATTCCGCAATTTGCAGAATGCTGGCGGAATTAGCGCTGTCCTCAGAAAAGCCGCGGTGTGGCGTGGGCAATTCCGAAATGGCGGAATGGAATCGCGGCACGGTAACAGCTGCTGCCGCATCAGCCCTAGGTGTGTTCAAGAAAAGGAGGTTCCAGATCATGGATTTGTGCCATGGATGGATCTGTCCCCTATCCTTGTGTGCAATGTGTGTGCCTTTATCTCTGCTTCTTTACCTTGAGCTCAGTTTTTCAGTGCTTGAGGATAGGAATTGGATCCAGGGGCCACATAACTGGAAAGGAGCCACATAAAAAACATTCCACAGGTCACTTATGGCCCCTGAACCTGAGGTTTCCCACCCCTACTTTACAGGTCCTCTGGATGTTGCCTAAATGGAAAGCCACTCTGCTCCGAACCCCCACCAAAATCAAACAAACCTCCCCAAAGCCCTGGATTTTTGTAACTCCTGGCCAGGGAGAAACACTTTTGGCAGGAGGGCTGAAATGTAGTGGATTTTGTAGACACAGGCAGACTCGCTCCCCTCCCTCCAAATGATCATCTCAGTTCCTCCCTCCTCATCTTCAAAAAGTACCTGAAAACTTTTTTGTTCTCAAGGTGCTTCTAGAAGATCCACTGCTGGTTTCCTTTCATGTATTTTCTCTCCCCTTTTACTTTCCTCTTTTTAACTGTTTGAAATAGTTTTAAAGTTGTTCTGGTGTTTTATTGTATTTTTAGTGTTGGGGGAAAACTCTGAGCGTCATCAGGTGTAGGGGTGCTAGATACATTTATTATTATTATTATTATTATTATTACTACTAATAATAATAATAATTAATAATGATTGATGTGACTAAATATTCATCTGGCTTACTTTAAGAGTTGGAAAGTGATGACCTTAAATGGCAGACAGATCAGACTCAGAAAGTAATAAGGCAGGATCCCACCCCATTACAACAAGGGTTTGGTCTTCTGCAAAGTTTCCATGACTCATGTCAAGCACTCACAAGACAAGGACAATCGCTAATAATTGATCACACATCAGCCTCTGCATTTCCTCTCTGGCCCCACCCAGAGGCATTCAAGGCTTCATGGAACATTACCTTTCAGTAGCAGAGAACATGACTGAAGCTTTAACCTTTATAAAAACCACACTAAATTCTGGGCCTAGTTCTCAGACAAAGCCCTGTGTTTATTCAGTCACTGGTGGTTTCTACTTGAAAAGGAAGAGTAAGCTTTCCAAATGTAGAGCCCAGGCATGTGTGCAAATATAAAGGAGCAACACTTAAGGGAGCGAGCAATAAGTCTACCAGGTCTTAATTTGGGAGGGAGGTGGGGTTTGTCAGGGCTCAGCCCTAGTAATTAAATTCAAGGGTGGGCTGAGTCCTTGGAAATATTTCCACTAGGCAAATGCACCCAGAAAAGTGAACGGCCAGGGAAAGGCACTGCCTGGGTGACACACTCAGGCTGTTTTTACACAGATGCGCCCCCCTCCCCCCACACACACGCTGGTTGTGCGGGAAGGTGTTCGATGTGTGGGGGCATCTGTGTAAATTCTGCAGCGGTGGGTGGGTGGGTGTTTGCCCATGTGAAGAGCGCACACACACCCCTCCACCCATCACCCACCCACAGAACCATCAGTCAAACTAGAGGAGGCTCCGTGGGTGAAGATGGGTGTGCGCCCATGGGAACGGCCGCACACACCCCTCCACCCACTGTAGCAGCACACCTATCCCCCCCCCTCGCTGCCCATGTAAAAAGGGCTTCAGAAACACAGTTACCAACATTTATTTATTTATTTTATTTTAACAATTTGTATCCCGCCCCTCCTGAAACCAGCTCGGGGCGGCTAACAATCTCAAAATATAAAATACAATCATAAAAAATATATAATATAAAATACTCATAAAACCAGAACAATTAAAACACGGCTAGGGAACAGTAAAACAAATAATACAATAAATAAGGGTGGAGGGAGATAAAAAACCCTAACCCACCCATTGGGGGTGTAGGGGTGGCAGAGGAGTCTCCGGGGCTTAATCGGGGGGGGGGGCTTGGCAATTAAATTTAAGGGGGGGCTGAGCCCTGGGAAATATTCCCACTAGGGGAGTGTAACCAGAAAAGTGAAAGGTCATTTCAGGGTTAGAAGAGCCAGAAGAACCCTGCATGGTTTATTTGGCTTTTATTAATGATTTCTGTGCCCCATCCCCTGTGCTGGCCGTCATATAGATTCAATCACAAGAACTCCTGTTTTATATTCAGCTGTAGAGCGGCAGGTTAGTCTGGTGATTAGATCACTAGCTGGAGACCAGGGTTCATTTCCCTGTTCTGTCAAGTTCTGGGCTTGTGAGGCAAGTTTTGGACCTGACAATTCATTTCTTAATAAATTAAGCACTGAAGGCAACTGAGTTTGGAGTATCGAATTAGACTGTATTCCTGCAACGTGCAAGAGTCACTTGAATTAAGTCAGAGAAGAAGGTGGTTTTTTTTAGCTATTATCATTAACTGTGAATCCAAAAAGTATTTGTTAATGCTCATTATTTATCCTCATAAACTTCTTCTCTGGGATTTTGTTTTCCTGCCAGGAAGCTTTAATTCCTGTCTTCAAGAAGCAGGATGGATTGTTTCAGTTTTACCCACTATATTAAAATTAATAATACCTCCTTCCCAGTGCTTCATTTCTACGAATAGAGATGCTGGGGCTCAGGCCTGTCCCAGAACTGCTCCCCAACCCCCAACACACTTGACCACAGAAGCCATGGGTGGAGGGGATTCAGAGGGCGGTGGAGCTGCCCTGCTATACCACGTGACTCCACCAGCTCCTGTTCCGGCCCCTACTCTGCCAGTCCTTGCTTGGGGCCAGATTGCATACCTCCCAATAGCCTCTATTTAGGAGAACAGTCCTTCTTTGGGTGCTGAATCCCACTGTCCCTCCCCTCTTTCAGGGCGTCAAAGTTCCTAGTGTTCGTTCAAGCCATAGACATTTCTTTCCTGGTGACCTGCCAGGAAAAATCCTTGAGTAGACAATGGGGAGATAATGGAATAAGACACTAAGTGGAATTACAAACAGGAGAGCTTCCCTTTTTCTACACTTGGAACGTTCAGCAGAAAAGTATGTAAGGGGGTGGAGCTTGTTGAGGTGCCAGAGCTTGTCCCTCTGGCTGTAGGAAATGAAACTGAGCTTGACGGGGGTCAGGGTTTCAGACTGGTTCTGCCACCACCAACCACCAGTTGCTTAGCTCCATCAATCAGTCACCCCAAAACCCTGTCAAGGGAGAGACTGGAAGTGAGAATGGTGCTTAGCACCTGGGGAAAGGGCAGGGGAAGAAAATCCTCCAATCAGTCCAGCTTCTGGCTGGATAACACACTGCCCAAAGGCATACACAACCAGAGGGCTTCAATGGATCTACTCCGCAGCAAGTGATTTGTAGATTGTGACCCAAGTTTGAACCAAAATGAAATTTCTGCAAGGCTGTGAATCCAAATTCAATTATTTGCTAAAGAAAACGCATACTCAGCCTGGATCTGCAAGTTCAAAACTCCCTGTTTGACTCATCCGCTGGTGTGTATGTTTTTCCACACCAAATATCTTTGGCAAAAGCTTCTGAATTGGGACAGGTGCCTGCTACTCAGTAAAAAGAGTTTAGAATTATGCAGCTCAGGTCCCACCTGTCCAAGATACAAATGGAGTTGCCCAGAGCGTAACACAGTTCATTAAGTGCGACTCAAGATGAACTAGACAAATTCTCACTTGGTAGAGGGCCCCAGCCAACACTCACTGAAGAGTCTGAAATGGGTGCTGGGTGGGGCCTCGTTGCTCAGGATATGACCAGTCTCTCAAGGACACAGAAAGATTCCCACATGACACAACCCAAGTTGCTTGGACTGAATTTCTTCAAGTTGTTGATTTTGTTGTGTGTCTGGGAGATGAGAGGTGGAACAAAAACTTTAAAGTCCCTGAGCAGTGAAAGTCCATGTCCAAATCTGTCCAGAAGATGAGACAGAAGGTGCTGATGAGACACTATAACGAGACATGATTTGGAACCAGAAATCTGAGAGAAGGATCCAGATATCTAAGAAGGTTTTTTAGTTCCTGTGCCTGGAGGGAATCAGGCAGATGTGGGGAATCTGGGAACAGTCATAGTGAGTAAGACAGAAGTTCTCAGCTTAACTGGAGTCAGAGGGTAGTGGCCTCCATGACTTCATATTATATAAAGGGTGGGGAGTCCCAGGAAAATTCTGCCTAAATGAGCGGGAGTCCAATAGGGTTGTCAGTACAGAAAAGGAGGAGTGAATTTCCAGTGAACATCATGCAAGTAGTAATAGGCACTTGGGTAGCAGGGAGCCTAGGAGGGACTAGGGATAGGACTATCGGCGAATTATCAGTTACCAGTTTTATTGGTATTGGATTAATCCGATATCTGATTTATGGGTATCGGAATATCATTTTTTTAACATTGCCAATTTTTCGGATCTTTAACATTGCGGCCATTGTTAAAATGGCCGCAATGTTAAAGATCAAAAAAATCAGCAATGTTAAAAAAGCGATATACCGATACCGATATTATCAGTATTATCGGATTAATCAAATATTGCCAATTATTGGCATTATCGGATTAATCCAATACCGATAGTCCCACCCTAAGCTAGGCTGGAGTGGGCCCTGGTGCAGAAGATGGAAATGGAGCACTCCTGCTCTCTCTCCCAGCAGCAAGGGACACAGCTGCACCCGGGGCCAGTGCAAGGATTTTTGCCGCCCTAGGCAAACCTCTGTGATTGCACCCCTCACGCAACCAGTGCACACACTGCGCACCTCACATGCAACCCACGCGCATGTTATGCAGAACCCCCACGTGCTTAACACATACGTGCACAGCCTGATTCTCAGGCACTGAGGGGTTGTGGTAGTCACGCTCCCCTTGCATCCTGGCTCCCCATCCAGCTGTAACACTTACCAGCGGTGGCAGTGGCAGCTGGATCAGGAATGGGAGAGACACCCCCTTCAACTTGCAAGAGAAGCATCAGCAACAGCTGGATCAGGGGCAGAAGAGATGGCGATGGAAGCTGGATTGGTGGTGGAACCACCCAGGGCCGGCCTTAGCGTAAGCGGGGCCCAGGGAACAAATGAGGGGCCCCTATCTTCTGCCGGTGGCATACCCACTGGCAGCCAGTGAGCCTAGGGGTGCTCCCTGGCTAAGGGGGTGCTCACCCACCCCCAGGTGGTGCACTACCCGGGCCTGGGCTCAAGGATGGGCAGAGGGACACTTCCCTCCACCCATCCCCAAGCCTGAGCAGCCATCGGATCACTTACCTGGTCCACTGTCGGCACTGCTGCTACCATTGTCATCATCACCACTGCCGCCACCTCCGGCCTAGACCCTGTGCCGGGATCAGCGCTTCAGGCGGGGTGGGCACCACGGCAGCAGATTAAATTTGCCACCGCACTGCCCGCCGCCACCAGAACTTCAACTCCCCCCCCCCCCCACTGCTTGTCACCATCTCGGTCAGGGGAAATGAGGGAGAGAGAGGCAGAGGCCCCGCCTTTCCCTCATTTCCCCTGGCTGAAACAGCCAGGCAGCGGAGGGGTCCAGCATCATGAGGGAGAAGCAGGGCCTCTGCCTGCTTCTCCCTCACTTCCAGCGGAAGTGAATGAAGAAGCAGAGGCCCTACCTCTCCCTCACTCCGTGGGTCCCCCCCC
>QEPC01013938.1:2731626-2747993 GCA_003113815.1 Sphenodon punctatus
CCATTCCCTGCAAGCCCCCTCCTCCCCTCCACCCACCCTTACACAGTTCCTGCAAGCCCCATCACTCCACATCCCCCAACCTCATCCACATTCCCTGCCTTCCCCCTGATCAACTCCCCTTCTCCTGCTCCCTCTGGAACTGCCGCTCTTCCATTAACAAAGCCCCCTTCATTCACAACCACTTTCTTTCTCACCGCTTTCAACTCCTTGCACTTACTGAAACCTGGATCTCTCCCTCTGACTCTGTCACCCCTGCCACCCTCTCCTCTGGAGGCCTTTCGTTCGCTCACCAGTCCCATCCTGAAGGCCGGGCTGGTGGCGTGGGCCTTCTCCTTGCCAAACCCTGTCGATTCCAGCCCCTCTCCGCTCCCCCCTCCCTCTCCTTCCCCTCCTTCAAGGCTCATTCTATGCGTCTCTACTCCCCCCCTTCACCTTCATGTCGCTGTCATCTACCGCCCCCCTGGCCCCCTTTCCTCTTTCCTCATGAACTTTGAATCCTGGCTTACCTTCTTCCTCTCCGATGATACCCCCGCTCTCATTCTTGGTGACTTCAACATCCATGTTGACACACCTTCCCAGACCTCTATCTCCTGCTTTCTCTCCCTAGGCTCCTCCTTTGGTCTCCGCCTCTGGACTGATTCCCCCACCCGCACCGATGGCCACTCTCTCGACCTCATCTTCTCCAGAAACTGTCCTGTTGCTGACCTTTCCTTTGACCTTTGTCCCATGTCCGACCATTACCTCGCTTCCTTCAACCTCTCCCACCAACCCACATCTTCTTACCCAGCTCCACGCCCCTTCCATGATTTGCAGGCTATTAACCCTTTAGAATTTGCTTCCTCTCTCTCCCCCCTCCTGTTTTCTCCTCCTCTTCCCCTGAAACTGCCATCTCTTCTCTCAACACCTCTCTCGCCATGACCCTCGACTCTCTTGCCCCCCTCTCCTCCCGCCCCGATCAACCCCCAAACCCCTGTCCTTGGCTCACCCCTACTATCCGCTACCTCCGCTCCTGTGCCCGAGCTGCTGAATGCCTCTGGCACAAATCCCACTCCCACCATGACTTCCTCCACTATAAATTCTCCCTCTCCTCCCTCTCTTCCGCTATCTCCCTGGCCAAGCAACACTACTATGCCTCCCGGGTTGAATCCTACTCTCGTTACCCCCGCTGCCTCTTCTCCACCTTTGAGTCCCTTCTCAAGCTCCCCTGCCCCCCTCCACCCTCCCTTTCTGTTCAGGCTCTCGCGTCATTCTTCACCTCAAAGATTGACAAGATCCACCAGGACATTGCTTCCCACCCATCTCCTCTCCCCCGCTTCCTCACCACCCCTCCCCCTCCCCCCTCTCCTCCTTCCCTCCTGCCTCCCTTGAGGAAATCTCCTCTTTGCTCTCTTCCTCCAACGCCTCCACCTGCCCTCTCGACCTAATCCCCTCCCACCTCCTGACCTCCATTGCTCCCATTGTTGCCCCCTCCCCCTTTACATGTCATTAATCTCTCCCTCTCCATTGGTTCCTTCCCCTCCACCTTCAAGCATGCCACTGTCTCTCCCATCCTCAAAAGGTCCACCCTCGACCCCTCTGACCCCTCTAGTTACCGGTCAGTCTGCCTCCTACCTTTCACCTCTAAGCTTCTGGAATGTGTTGTCTACTCCCACTGCCTGGATCTCCTTTCTGCCAACTCCTCCCTCGACCCTCTCCAATCTGGCTTCCGCCCCTTCACTCCACTGAAACTGCCCTGGCCAAGATCACCAGTGATCTACTTGTCGCTAAATCTAAGCACCTTTACTCCATTCTTGTCCTCCTTGACCTCTCCACTGCCTTTGACACTGTCGAGCACTCACTCCTACTGGACTCTCTCTGCTCCCTAGGTGTCTGCGGCTCTGTCCTTGACTGGTTCTCCTCCTACCTCTCTGACCGCTCCTTTAATGTGTCTCTTCCCAATTCCAACTCCTCCTCCCTCCCCCTTTCAGTTAGAGTTCCCCAAGGCTTCCCCAAGTTGGAGTTCCCCTTGGCCCTTTCCTCTTCTCTATCTACACCCTTTCCTTTGCCAAACTCATTGCCTCCCACAGCTTCCAATATCATCTCTACGCTGATGACACTCAGCTCTACCTCTCTACCTCCTCTCTCTTCCCTTCTGTCCACTCACGCCATGTCAACTGTCTTGCTGACATCTCCGCCTGGATGTCCCAATGCCAGCTCAAGCTCAACATGGCCAAGACTGAACTCCTTATTTTTCCTCCATCCTCTTCCTCTCCCACTTCCCTGTCCATCNCCATGGTCATCTCTCGCCTTGACTACTGCAACCTCCTCCTTACTGGCCTCCCCCACTCTCACCTGTCCCCCCTTATCTCCATCCAAAACTAGGGTCATCCACTCAGCCCGTCGCTTTGACCACGTGCAGCCTCTCCTCTCCACACTTCACTGGCTCCCAGTCCCTCTTCCCAAACGCATCCTTCACAAACTCCTGGTATTTACTTACAAATCCCTTCATAACCTGGCTCCCCTGGCCCTTACCTCTCAGCCCTAGTCTCCTTACACACTCCTGCACGCACTCTCTGCTCCTCCTCTACCCCCTCCCTTGCTCTCCCTCGTCTCCCCTGCTCCCCTAACCGCCTTCGTCCCTTCTCCCTTGCTGCCCCCCATGCCTGGAACTCTTTCCCTGCCCACATCCGCCTTGCCCCCTCCCTCCACACCTTCAAATCCCTCCTCAAAACCCACCCCTTCCTTGCCGCTTTTCCCAACGCCTGTTAGAACTTTCCTTTCAATAGTTACTGTCTGCTCTTCCCGCAGACCCCTGCCTAACTGCAACCAAGCCAAGCACGTGCACCTGAGACTTCGCATCCGCTTGAATGTTATTTATCCCTTGTCTCTCCCTATGTCCCCAATCCTTGTCTCCCCCTCCATGTCTATTAGATTGTAAGCCGTAGGCAGGGACCGCGTCTATCTTATTGTTCTGTAAAGTGCCAGGTACACAGCTGGCACTCTACAAATGCTAATTAATAATAATAATAATAATAATAATAATAATAATTAATAATAATAATAATAATAAGGAGAATTAAATGAAATTTTAATTTATTTATTTGTTCCATGAGTAGGGCTAGGGTGGGGGGGTCCGTGGCCGCTGAGTGGCACAGCTACAGGGTGCCCATGCAGGTGGAGTGCATGGGGAGGGGCTCAAATGGGCAGCTCCCTGGGTGGCCGCCACAACCACGCAGGTATCCGCTACGCACCCACATTGCCACCAACCGGCCACACACACAGTTCGAATGGTAAGGCCATCCCCTTCTTCCCCGGTCCACCAACACTGCTAAACAGAGGTCCTGCCCAGGTGCCTACCCCTGCCATGATGTACAGATGCGGAAAGCAAGGAGACAGCAAGCCACAGCAGACATTAACCCCATCCTGCCCATGACCAGGGGTGCCGCTGGATCCGCTGCCAGACACAGCCAACAACGGAAGCAGACCTGGCAACGGAAGCAGGGAAAGTGGTCACAGAACCCCACCCCCAACAGACAGAGGAGCGGGATATACCCCAATCCAATCATACAATTTTATTTTCTTTCATTTTCTTTCTTTCTTTCTTTAATTTATTAACACTTATACCTGTCATTCCCTGAAGGCTCAGGACAGCTTACAAAAGACATAAAATACAAGTTAAAAACATTTAAAATACAATCCCCTCCCAAAAACCAACCCACTCCATCCCTCCAACAACTTCCCGCCTAATCCCTCTCCCCGCCCACCAATTGCTTTAACAAAAAGAAAAGTTTTACACCGCCTCCAAAAGACGCTCAGGCCTGGACTCAATGGACCTCCGGGGGGCAGGTAGTTCCACAACACTGGGGCAGCAACCGAGAACTCCCTCCTGTGCACCCCTGCCGACCAAACAAGAGTAATAGGGGGAATCCTCAGGAGGGCACCCCCAGCCAACTGCCAGGTTGTGATGGAGCATGTAGGAAAGGCAGTCTTTCAGATATGTTGGTCCCAGGCTGCATTCAGCGGTCAAAACCAGCACTTTGAATTGTGCCTGTAAAGCTATAGGTAGCCAGTGCAGACTCTGGAGCACCGGTGTAATGTGGTCCCGGCAACCCACCCCTGGAAGAAGCTGGGTTGCCACATTCTGCACCAGCTGCAGCTTCCAAAGAGTCATCAAGGGCAGCCCCACATTGCAGTAATCCAGCCTCAGGGTGATGAAAGCATGGATGACAGTCACCAAGTCCAAATCAGAGAGAAAAGGCCGCAGCCTCCTCACCAGGTGAAGTTGGTGAAAAGTGCTCGTGGCCACCGCCGCAACTTGACAATCCATGCACAGCAAAGGGTCTAGAAGCAATCCAAGGCTTTGTACCTGAGGGACCAAAGGGGGCCAGACCCCATCAATAACAGGAGTCCCAATTCCCCCCAGGCCACAGGGCCAACCAACCATCATCACTTTAGTCTTGTCAGGATTCAGCCTCAATCAGCTGATCCTCATCTAGTCCCCGACAGCAGCCTGACAAGATAATGACACAGCATTAGATTCCAAAGCAACAACAAAACTATAATAAACACAGAACAGGAGCACGGGAATGAAGGCAAAGAAGTAACAGCAGGAACAGCAAGGCCACACGCTGCACAAAGCACAGGCCACAAATCACCCGCACAAGCAGCCCATAGGGCACAAGGCCTGGGGAGGGGGGTGTCAAGTCACCCATAGGGTATAATTTGGGGAACTCTGCCCCTACCATGGAGAGACACCACACCGGCAGGGTAGAGGTCTTGGGGAAGCCCCACCCGTGCTACATGGTGGATGCACACAAACACAGATGTGGGGAGATATGGCTAGGGAGGGAATAAAAAGTTCAAGCAGGGCACCGGCAGCTGGGAGCCAGGAAGCAGGTCTCCGGGGCCTCACGTGTGGAGTACCGCAGGGTTCCATCTTATCCCCTCTTTTGTTCAATGTGTACATGCAGCCTTTGTGGGAGGTTGTTAGGGAGCATGGAGTGGGATGTCATCAATATGCTGATGACACCCAGCTATCTCTCTCATTTTCCTCCGACTCAGGCCCGGCAGTCTCGGTGCTTACCCGGTGTTTGTCCGCTGTGGGGGACTGGATGAGGGCGAGCTGCCTGAGACTAAATCCTGACAAGATGGAAATGATGGTTGTGGGGAGGGCCGAGGGAGTGGTGGCCCCCATCATTGATGGGGGTCCACCCTCCCCTGGTTTCTCAGGTCCGGAGTCTGGGGGTGCTCCTGAACCCACAGCTTCGCCTGGATGCCCAGGTGGCGGCTGTGGTGAAGGGAGCATTTCGCCAGTTATATCTGGTGCGTCGGCTTAGGCCGTATGTCTCGGACTCGGATCTGGCTACAGTCATCCATGCTTTTATTACCTCGAGACTGGATTACTGCAATGCGCTCTACGTGGGGCTACCCTTGGTGTTGGTTTGGAAGCTGCAGCTGGTGCAGAATGTGGCGGCCCATCTCTTCATGGGGACAGGCCGACGTGAGCATATTACACCAGTGCTTCACTCTCTGCACTGGCTGCTGGTAGGTTTCCGGGCCCAATTCAAGGTGTTGGTGTTGACCTGTAAAGCCCTAAAAAGCTTGGGCCCCGCCTATCTGCAAGACCGCCTCACCCTCCAGGTCCTGGAATGACCCCTTGAGGTCCCCCGGGTTTCCCAGGTGTCCACTATGAGGAGGGCGTTCTCCGTGGCTGTGCTGCGGCTGTGGAACTCCCTCCCATCGGAGATCCGCTTGACTGCCAGCCTCCCCTCTTTCCACAGACAATGTAAGACCTGGCTGTTCCGCCAGGCCTTTCCCGAGGGAGATGGGGTGGGTTAGGGTAGAGGGGGATGGGGTTTTATATTGTTTTTAAAATTGTAATTATTATTGGTTTTTTTAATATTTTAAAATGTTTTGAAAATGTTGTGAGCCGTCCCAAGATGCCTGAGGCAGGAGGGGGCGGCATATAAATTTTAAGATAAATAAATAAATGAATAAAATAAATCCCAGCCCAGACACCACTCAGAGGATGGAAGTCCAGAGCGCAAAGTTCCACAGACAGCACTCCGTATCCAGGGTCTGGCACCAGGAAGGTCCCCCCACCCCCTCGCCACACAGAGGGCGCACACAAACATAGGAGGGGGAGGGGGATATATGGTTCGGGGGGGCGGGCTCAAGGATGTGGGCTGGGTGGAAGGGTGAAGCCAGCATTCTCAGCCCACAAGGCCCATCGGGGATGCAGTCCCCAGTTGCATGTGAAAGGACACCAGATATAGTGGGGTTCAAAAGGATCACCAGCAGCCAGGAGGGTATCTCCTGCTCATGTGAGTCCATGTACTATCAACCTGTGCCTCTGTGTCCCCCTCTGACCAGTTACAGCTACAGATGCGCTCCGTAGAGCGTAGCAAGTTCTGGGTAGTCTATCGCCATTCCACCACGGGTGATGGGGGGAAAGGTTACATGTAAACACTTATTCCCTTTATAAGAGGGGGTATGGCCCCTACAGTAACAGCACAATCATGTCCCCAGCAGGTTCTGCATCCCGTGTACACATGGTCGCTATGTATGCACTGTTTTAGACATGTGGGACAGCAGTTCTCCATGGTACCGGCAGACCTGTGCCATGCCATGGGTGGGCACCCTGGTTCATACGAGCAGAGAATATTTGGGTGCCCATTGTCACGCACCTTGTTTTTTACTTGTCCTGTATGCCTATGCGGCACTCTGGATTTTCTGGTAGTGCTCCATACGTCGCATGGGGTGGCTGGCCATGGGAGCATGTTTCCCTATGTACCACCTTCACATGTGCAGTTGGATGCGTGGGGGCAATGCGTGGATGTGTCTCGTTTAAAAACACCCCAGCAGTGCTTTCTTGGAACCTCTCTCTATCTCCTTGTAGCAGTTCCCAATGGGTCCTTGGTGTTTATCTTTCTCATCCTAGTTCGGTTTTCCGTCCTTCCCGCAAATCCAGAGAATTCTTCTAGTTCTCTCCAAGTTCGGATGCTCTGAAGTGTATTTTAGGAACAGCATGCTGGGCAGAAGCCAAACAGTAGAATAAAATTATTCTAACCAACGGGAGCAAGTAGAAAGCAACCCAAAACTCAGGGTAAAAACAAAAAACCACAAAAGAATCTCAGAGCAACTGCTTGTTGTTACTTTTTCCTTTGGCTTGTATGTTCTTCAGATGAGAGAAACTCTTCCTAATCCCAATCCAAAAAGGAACCAAAGAACAGCCTTTGGCCATGTTGAGCCAGATGATTTCCGACTGAAAACTGGTGAAACGTCTGTCACAGAAGCATAACTTTGACCAAAAATGGGGGTGGGGCTGGTAGAATGGTGGAAGGACAAACCTCCCTTATTTACCATGTCCTTGGCAGCTACAAGTCCTGGCAAGAATGGCAGCTCCCCCACATGGCCCATGTTCTAAATGTCATGCAGGAAGGTGAAGCCCCGCCCCTTTCCCCCTGTCCCAAGGAGCAGCCTGTGGTTGAAGGTGGGGTGGGGATGACATCTTTCCTATCTGGGATGCAAAAAAATTAGTAAAGGATGAAACTATTGCAATTCATTTACTATCTCCCAGATCCTTAAATTTGGGGTAGGAGGCAGAGGGGAAGTCACTATGGCCGTTTTTACACAGACATACACACACACCTCTTCACCTATAAAGCTCTTCATAACCTCGCTCCCCCCTACCTCTCTGCACTTATCGCCCTCCATACTCCAGCCTGTGCACTTCGCTCCTCCTCTGTCCCTTCTCTCACCCTTGCACGCCTTCCCTGCTCCCCTAAGTGCCTTCGTCCCTTCTCACTTGCTGCCCCCCATGCCTGGAACTCCCTCCCTGTCCACATCCGCCTTGCCCCCTCCCTTCATACCTTCAAATCTCTCCTTAAAACTCACCTCTTTCGCTCTGCTCTGTCTGACTCTTTATCCTGCTGAGCCACTATTCCTATACCTACGATCGGTTTACCCTTATCCTTGCAACATGGACCTGCCTGCTGTCATTCTCATCGTAACCAAGCCAAGTACGTGCACTTGAGACCTCGCATCTTCATGAATGTTAGACCCCTTGTCTCTCCCTCTGTTCCCCTTCCTAAGTCTCTCCCCCAGCTCCTGTCTCTCAGATTGTAAGCCCTAGGGGCAGGGACCGTGTCTATTTTATTACTTTGTAAAGTGCCATGTACACTGCTGGTGCTATATAAATGTTTGTTAATAAAATAATAATAATAATAATAATAATAATAATAATAACAACAACAACACCTCGTGCTGGGTGTGCGGGTGTTCTGCCGGTGGGGGTGTCTGTATAAACGGCCAGCGGTGGGTATGGGGATGGGTGTGTGGTCGGTGTTCACCCGTGTGAACACCACGGGTGATGTATAGGGGTGCGTGCATGCTCCTGCACAACACCCACCTCCACTCATCTCCACCCATGGAGCCCTCCGGAAAACTGGAGGAAGCCCTGTGGGTGGAGATGGGTGGAGGTGGGTGTGTGTCCGTATAAAGGGACACCCACCCACCTCCACCCACCACGCCAGAACACCCATCCCCCCACCCACACTCGTTCATGTAAAAACGGCTTATCATTACCCCCAGGCTTACTGAATTTGGTGGAGTCGCACTTTTCAGACTTTTACCTCTTGAGTCTCTTACCTTTTTTGGAACAAAAAAAGAAAGGGCCTGAAAAGGTCTAGTGCCTCTGGGTGGCACTGGGATAGGAACTGGGGGGTGTTATAGAACTGCATTTGCCTTAAGTTTCTGCATCTCTTATCGCACCGACAGGCCGTCATTTTGTGCTCGGTTCCATGAGACTAGAACAGAGAAGACACACACTATGTATGCTTCTGTCCTGAACATTTTTGTTTTTGTTTTGTTATTTCTTTCACCAAAAATAGTAATTTTGACCTCAGGAACTGCCTGCACTTTTGTATGGCGCACATAAAGGGGGGCTTTCAATGAAGCCGTGTTTTCAAGACAGATACACATCCTGCTTTTGAACTCAGGTGTTGGCATGCAGATGGTGGGTGCAATCCTCACTCAGTGAAGTCAATGGGAGTTTTGTCAACAGCATCAGGATTGCACAGTATGTCATTTCAATTCAAACCTGAGTGCACACCTGAATGAGACGTGATGGGTCCGTGCACAGAGGGTCTTCCACCATCATAGCTGTGATCTGGTTTAATTTGCTCATTTTCACAGTCAGATATCAAAGTCAGCATAAGTAAAATCTACTACTTTCATTGTATATTATTGGCCAACTGAACAGGGATTGCATCAATATGAGTGTTTGGTTTTTTTAAACACAAGGTATATTTTTCTGAGATCAAGAAGCTAATCTGCGAAGGGATTAGGGAGACAAAGAAGTGTATGTGCAAAGGAACATGGTTGCAATAAATCATACATCAAGTGTCTAGGGCTCTCCTGCCCCACTCTCCCACTCCTTCTCCCGGAACTAATCCACACAGATTCCATCTCCACCCGTCAATTGACATAAGCCCTTGTGTGGGAGGGCTTTATCCCCTAAATGAGATCCCCATCATTTTAGATTCTTTTCTCCAAGCAAACAAGGTGTTGATAGGGAAGCAAAACATTTAAATAAAACAGAAGAAAAACAGGTCAAGCAAATTATGAAGAGGTCTGAAGCAGAAAATACAGCAAATGCTAGAACAGGGTATGTGGCCTTTATGCAGCAGGTCCTTGTCTGAACTTAGGGTGCTTGGAGAAGAAATTCAGATGTGTCCCCTGGTGATCTACGCTACAGGAATTAGTATTCCAGGATCCATGTCCTAGTACAGCATGGTCCTTCAGTAGGAGAACAGTCAAGGGGGTAGCTAGCTGTAATAGGGACAGGCACTGCAGCTGCACAGGGGAACCCAGCCCTGGGGGGCGGGGCGGCCCACGTATCCTAGTGCAGCTGCATCTCCTGCTTCTGGGAGGGGAGGTGGGTTGGGGGGCGGGGCTTCCATCTTCTGCACCTGGGCCCATTCCAACCGAGCGACTCTGAGAACAGGAATAGGGCTGAAATGCGAACGATTCTCGCTGTTCTCAGTGCGAATCAGGGTTCTCAGCTTGTTCTTGCAAACGAGAAAGAGCCGAGAAACTGCCTGGATTCTCAATGACTGAGAAGAGGAAGACTATCAAGACAGCCCTGAGACCTCCCTCCCCACGTGCTTGAAAAACAGAAAACCGGCCTTTTACAGTCCTACAGCCTCCCCTTCCAACATCATATACTCACCTGGGTGCTCCAGCCAATGCATCTTTCGTCGCTCCACTTCTCTGCAGGGGGATGGGGAACACAAGGAGGAGGCAAAACAAAAACAAAATCACTGTGCATGGACAAAATGGCTGCCGGGGGCCATTCAGCACATACGCAATTATTTTAATTTTTTTTACAAGATATCTTGCCAGATCTCGTACTGGGGCAGAGATCTCGGTGCATTCTTGCGCCTGTCCTGAAATCTCACGAGAAACAAAAGGGCGTCTCATTTCAGCCCTCAGTACTTTTCATTCCGAATGTGCCCTTTCCTCCTGTGTACTGCTCTACAACAAACAGGAATCTGTGATTCACAAGCGTTTAGCTCTAGCTTTCTTCTTCAGCCAGGGAGTCTTGCCTTTGATTCCAGCAACTTTAGGATCAAGTCCCAAGAACGTTCTCTCCAAGTTCTGATGCTCTGTCAGATCTTAGGAACAGCACACTGGGCAGAAGCTAAAGAGAAGAACAAAACAAGTCTAACCAACAACCCAAAACTCAGAGACAAAAATTCAGAGCAGCTGCTAGGGGTGGGACTCTGGGCAAAATTTCGGTTTTGGTTACTTTCAGTTTTGACTCTCATGTTATTTTGGTTCTTGTTTCAGTATCGGTTGTATCAGATCTTTTGCATTGATTTTTGTATTGGATTTTTAACATTGCAGTTTTCCCATTGAAGTCAATGGAGACAAACCACAAGGTTAAAAATCTGATACAAAAATCAGTGTAAAAGAACTGATACAACCAATACTGAAAAAGAACCGAAATTTTGGATTAATCCGAAATGGCCATTATTGGGTACTTTCGGTTCTTTCAGAAACCAAAAGTCCCATACCTACTGCTTATTAGTGTTACTTTATCTTTTGGCTTTTAGTTACTTTCAGTTTCAACTCTCATGTATTTCGGTCCTTGTTCCTGTATCAGTTGTATCGGAGCTTTTGCACTGATTTTTGTATCGGATTTTTAACATTGCGGTTTTCCCATTGAAGTCAATGGAGACAAACTGCAAGGTTAAAAATCCAATACAAATCAATGCAAAAGATCTGATACAACCGATGCCGAAAAAGAACCAAAATTTCTGATTAATTTGAAATGGCCATTATCGGGTACTTTCGGTTCTTTCAGAAACCGGTTCTTTCAGAAACCGAAAGTTCCATCCCTACTGCTTATTAATGTTACTTTATCTTTTGGTTTGTATTCTCTTCAGATGAGATATGCCTAACTCTTCCTAATCCCTAATACAAAAAGGAAGCAAAGATCATCCTTGGACCAGTCTGGACCACATGATTTCCTTCTGCAGATTAGCATAGCTCCATTGAATTTGGTAGAGTCCCACTCTTCAGACTCTGGACTCGCAGGGTTGCCAGGTAAAAATTTCCAGGATGAGGGACATTATGGGATGTGGGGTTCTGCTCTGTGGCAGGCGACAGGGATGCAAGGATCTGCTTTGAGGTATGCTGTGTGGCTGTGGGTTCTCAATTAAGGAACACTCCCGTAAAATAAGGGACATTGGCAAATTTGCACAAGTACCACCTTCACAGTGGAGTCTGGCCATTTTGTTGGTTTTTTCCTATGTGTGTGAGTCTGAGACACGATGCTTCTTATTTATTTAATACATTTACTGCTGTGCTTCAGAGGAAAAAATTGTGCAGCCCTTGAGAACAAAATGTTCAAAGACTAAAGTGCCCCAGAAGGAGTTGATTTGACTCCGCTTCCACCACACCCAGAAGGGTCTGTATTATTTTTTTAAAATCCCCTTTTTATGTAAACACAAAACAGACTCTCCCCTTACCCCAGATTCTTGGGACAATGTGGTACTGGGATCGGGGGCTTGTCAAGCAAAAGCAGGTCCATGAAGCATTTAGCCATGCACTCCAGCGCCAGTTTCAGATCAAACTAGTGTAAGTCACTGGTCAGCGATGTGTCATGTGTCTCTGCCTGATCTGCAGTTGATGTGCGAGTTTGGGACAAGCCATTACAGTAATTCCTAGTTCAATTAACACTTTTAGCTCTGGTGGCTATTTCTTCAATCTCTGTTGCTATCTAAAGCAGGCCTATAAGTACATGCCAGGTGTGCCCCCTGCCACCCTGGTCATAATGTGCCACTCACCATGAGTGCTATGTGCAGCACATGATGGTATCTAGATGTACCTTGCACATTTTCAAACAAGGCAATAGTCAGCTGGAGTCCACGTTCAGTCTGTGTAGCCCCCACGCAGCCCTCACTCACATATTGTTTGCCGCCCTGAGCTGCCTTTGGGTAGGAGGGGCAGGATATAAGTTTTGAATAAATAAATAAATAAATAAATAAATAAATAAAATAAAATAAAATATTTTTGCATGTAGAGCTAATAAACGGGAACCGCCCTGTGTGTATTCATATGCATTGAGGGCAGACCCCAATTATTCCGCTCACTCACATGTTTAGAGCAATAAACCTAATACACAGGCAGGCTCTGCACTCCGCCCACCCCCATCCCCCCTTCTCAGTATCCCACACTCTGTCATGACGTGTAGCCTCAGCAGGCTACGGGAAGAAGAAGATGCTCCAGTGGTTTCCTTCCTCATGACTGTTCTTACCTGGGAAGACAGTTCAGTGCTGACTATCTCTGCCCACCCACAGGTGTTCATATCTGCCAGCACTTTGCAGCTGGAAGCAACCTTTTGCTATGCAGAGAAAGTGGAGTTTATTAGATCTGTATTAGTTGAAAATGTAGCTGATCATAGTACAAAGACCTCTTACTGGCAGCTTTAATACAGTTATAAAGACAGAGCTTGTGATACAAAAGATGTGATAATGCATGTTCCCATGGCTGTTAATGAGCTGGAAATAGCCCTCTGGCAAAGTTTTATTTATTTATTTTAAACATTTGTTAGTCGCCCCCCATGCCTACGGCATCCTGGGGCGACGTACAATTCAATAAAACACTCATAAAAATAACAATTTTTTAAAACCCTTAAAAACACAACAATATAACCCAAAACAGGGTTGGGAAAAATAAAATAGAAATAAAAGAAAGGGAAGTGTTAGAACTCTAACCCACCCTCCCCCACTCCTCCCCAAAGGCCTGGGCGAACAGCCAGGTTTTACAAACTCGCCGGAACATCAAAAGGCTCGGGGTCAGGCGAGTTTCCTCCAGGAGGGAATTCCAAAGACGCGGCCCGGCCACCGAGAAAGCCCTCTCCATTGTGGCACCCCGCTTAACACGGGGGACCTCCAAGAAGGCACCCCCAGCAGACCGAAGGAGCCACTCTGGGACACGGAGGGCAAGGTGGTCCCTGAGGTACGAGGGGCCCCTGAGGTACGAGGGACCCAGACCATGAAGGGCCTTATAGATCAATACCAAAACCTTGAATCTGGCTTGGCACGCTATTGGCAACTAGTGCAGAGTCCGGAGCACAGGTGTTATAGGCTTCTGACGACCCATCCCCGTCAGGAGCCAGACCACCGCATGCTGCACTAGCTGCAGCATCCGGACCAGGAACAAGGGCAGAGAGGTACAGCTGAGTATCATCAGCATATTGGTGACATCGCACTCCGAACCCTCCCACGACCTCCCCCAAGGGCTGCATATATACATTAAATAATAAAGAAGACAGGATGGAACCCTGCAGAATGTCACAGGACAAGGCACGGGGGCAAGATGTTTCCACTCCCAACACCACCCGTTGGCTTCTCCCCAAGAGGAATGAGCGGAACCATTCAAGAACAGTCCTGTCCAGACCCCCCCAGGTCTCGCAGTTGTCTCAACAACAGCCCATGGTCCATGGTATCAAAATCGGCCAGGAGATCTAGCAGGATAAGAAATGTAGAACATCCGGCATCCATTTCCCGGTGAAGATCGTTGACCAAGACCACCAACGCTGTCTCAGTGCCATAGCCAGATTGAAAAGGGTCCAGGAAACTGATGCCATCCAGATGTGCCTGGAGCTGGATTGCCACCGCCCGCTCAATAACCTTCCCTAAAAGGGGAAGGCTAGAGACAGGTCGGTAGCTGGCAAGTGCATCCACATCTAATGATGTTTTTTTCATCAGGGGGCGCACCACAGCCTCCTTGAGGCAGGGCGACAACCTCCCCTGTGTAAGGACGCGTTAACCACTCTCCTCGGCACTGTCCCCAATGCCTCCCTGGAGGCTTTCACCAACCAGGACAGACAAGGATCAAGTTCATAACTGGTGGCTCTCACAGACCTCAGAACATCCACCGCATTGCCCGGCGTCACTTCCTGAAACTCCCCCTGCAAAGTTGGACCAGACCGTGACCTCACGCTCTCCACCTACTGCCCCCAACCCGGTGTCAAAGTCACTCTGAATCCGAGCAATCTTGTCTGCAAAGTAGGTGACAAACGCCTCACAGTGGGCCTGGGACAAGTCCCCGTCCAGGGGGAGGGAAGCCGGACTGACCAGCACCCGCACCACCTGAAACAGCTGCGCTGGGTGTGACTTTGCAGATGCTATGAGGGCAGCAAAGAATTCCTTCTTTGCTGTCCTCACAGTCTCAACATAGGACCGTAAATGGGTCCTATGGAGAAGCTGGTCGGAGTCAGTGCGAGTCCGACGCCAGCGTCACTCTAGCCTCTTGTCTACTTGTTTCATACACTGCAGCCCCTCAGTAAACCAAGGGGTCCTGCGATGATGGGACAGAGGCAGGGGGTGTCTCGGAGTCACCCTGTCAATGGCCTCCCCCAGCATGCTATTCCAATGCTGGACTAGCTCATCAACAGAGGGGCTGTCCATGTCCAAGGTTAATTCCCTCAGGACCTCTTGGAACCGCTGAGGTTCCATCAGCCTCCGAGGGCGGACCAATCTAACTGATCCCATCCCCTTCTGGAGGTAGCGGGCTGAAAGACTGGTCTGGAGTCTAATGGTCCGTCCGTCCATGACAAGGGCATAGATCTAACCTCCCCCACTACTGGACCACCCGCCTCAAGGCCAGAACTAAAGATCAGGTTGAGGGTATGCCCGCCCCCCCATGTGGGTCAGGTAGTTGACCACTTGGGACAAATCCATGGTTGCCATGGTGGCCATGAATTCTCGCTCCACTCCTACAAGGCCGGCATTGGCATGGACGTTGAAGTCCCCCAGGACCAAAGTCCTGGAGGAGCCCAGCGCCATCTCCGAGGCCAACTCTGCTAAAGCGGTAAGGGATGCTGCCAGACAGGAAGGGGCCCGGTAATACCAGCAGCACCCCTAGCTTGCCCCCAGTCAAATCAAACACCACATGGAGGGCCTCAATACTTGCAATCTCTTGAACTGGATATCTCCTGACAGGCCAGTCTTCTCTGAAAATAATTGCTACGCCACCTCCCTGGCCACCTGTGTGGGGCTGGTGCTGCATGGCATACCCGGCCGAAACGAGATCCGCTAAAGTTGGTCCAGTCATCTCATCCAGCCAGTTCTCTGTAATATATGTGCGGTCCACAGCCCCACCCTAGATCAGATCCTAGACAATTGGGGCCTTGTTGACAATTGACCTCGCGTTTAGCAGCAGCATCCCCCCACAGTTGGACCTAGCTCCTCCCTCCACCCCAGAGTGGGGATGGCACGCCGCACCTCCTGCAGGCACCTGTGGTATTTCAGGGGACAATAGTGCACTGCACCATGGCCCTGTGAATGGGTGACGGAGGGGGTCACAATAGATTTTATGTTCTTGGAATTTTTCCCTATTGTACTGGCGGTGCAATTGTGGGCGTCTGCGTTCGCAAACAAGACAGTGGTATTTTGGTGTGACAACCTAGTGATGGTTCACATCATAAACTCCATGTCTTCAAAATCCACGATGGTCATGCACCTGGTCAGGAAATTTGTATTGCAGTACCTAACGTTTAACATCATGTTTACTAGGGGCGGGAAAACCGGTAAATCCGGAATCCGATAATGCCAGTACTGGGCGTACCGGCATTATCGGATTCAACCCGGTAATCCGGTCCGGTTACCGGATTCTGGGTACCGGATTTTTTTACATTGCAGCCATTTAAATGAATGACTGCAATGTAAGCAATGAAAGCCCCACCAAAAAGTAAAAAAAACCAAAAACCCTCCCCGAGTCCAGGCTGCGCGGGTGGAAGGGGGGACACCCCCCACCCACCCTGCCCAGCCTGGATTTTTGTTTAAAAAAAGAGCCCACCCCCCAGCACCAGCGGC
>QEPC01013938.1:2750031-2775067 GCA_003113815.1 Sphenodon punctatus
GAACTGTTCGGCCATTTCGTCGTTCGGTGTTCGGTTCCGTTCGGTGTGTTCGTCATTTTCGTTGTTCGGTGTTCGGTTCCGTTCGGTGTGTTCGCCATTTCGTTGTTCGGTGTTCGGTCCGTTCGGTGTGTTTGTGTTCGTGTTCATGTTCGGTTGTCCGAACAGGCCAAGTTCGGGCCGAACACCGAACTACCGAACCGCGTTCGCCCATCCCTATTGTCTGGCTAGCCTTGGGCGTCTTGTATTGCAAGGAGCTAATGTACTAAGACTGGCCAGAGGCTTGCTGCCTGGCCTAAGAACTGACTGGCTATGTAAATAAACTGTGTTGATGCGAATTCCCCAAGTGACTGTGATTTGGACCTAATCCTTACAACAACTACCCACGGTGAGGTGGGAACCCTGATACAGGCCCATAAATCTAAAGGGAACATAGCCCTTGCAGTCTCTTTCAACATAGGAGCTACCCCTAGCAGTTCTGGTGACTATTTCTTTTCAATCTCTGTTGCTATCTAATGCCCCATGCACATGCCAGGTGTGCCACAGGCTACCCCCTGCTGCCCTAGTCATAACGTGCCACTCATCATGAGTGCTATTGCAACACATGATGTTACCTAGATGTGTGGACACCTAGTACGAATGGCTATTAGTATTAATGGCTATTTACACAATGCAATCAACACCCAGGCTAACAGGCACACATACAAGTAACCTGCTATGCACACAATGCTGAGTTTATGGAGCAAATTGCATACTTTATTGAGCGCCTATAGTTAACATTGAAGGCAAAAGTAACAAATTCAAGGTGAAAGTAATCCGTTTTTTTATGTTGTTACTATCCGGTTTCTGGCTCACAGCGATGTAGGGGCAGCAGGGCTGGCGCAAGGAGTTTTACTGGAGCCTGGATGGCAGGCAGAGTGGCTCAAGCCTTGCATTCAGCACATCAGGTTCTCTGGTTGACTTTCCCCCCGTGCCAGGCAAGTCTTGACTTGACCACCACTCGGGCTACTATAGCCCCTCCAGCCCCCGCAAGAGCAAGTGCTTCCCACTCCCCAAAGTGGCTTAGCGCTATGCCAGACTGCCATTCTCCATGGGTCCTCTTTCTTCCCCCCTTTCCTGCACCCCCACTTCCCACCCCCCCTTCTTTTCCCTTCCCACCCCAAGGTGGTTTAACATTGGATTTAATTGTTCAAACATCTTTTTTATGTTTAATAATAAATAATAATACAATTATAAAATATAGGAAGGCACAGGTCCTGGGCGTCGGGGCACTTTTTGCTGGGGGGTTGGTGTGTGCCCATTGCAGTCTCAGTCCTGTAGCAAGGCAACAAGGAAAGCCATTAGTCCTCCCCACTCCCGCCTTCCGTGTCCAGTGTTCCAGCCCCACTACAGTGGCCCAGAGGTGGGGAGAGTGAGGTACAGTGAGAAGAGATGGGGGGAGGGGGATGTGCTGTGGCCAGGCTGGAGTCCCAACTCTCCCAAAGTGCTATTCTGTGACCTTGGATAACACTTCAGCTCTCTATGTCTCTGCTTTCCCTCCATTAACTGCCCTATCCGTTTAGTTTGCTTTGTACTAACATGGTACCCGTGAGGTCACTTTACTACATTCACAGACAGAAATGCACTGACAGTGATACTGGCCCCTAGTCAGGCCACCGTTGCTCCCCCAACCGCCCTCATCATACCTCCCTTCCTCATATGCCACACACAGATAGGCCCCTCTGAGCTGTGTTGATTGTTACATCATCATGACAAAGTCATGAGAACTGACAATCCTGTGAGAACATGGATTCAGATACAAAGACAGAAGCACAATGTTTGTTGAGGAGTGGATCAACGTTCATCTAATCTGAAGCATAGGATTTGTGCTGGGGCACTGAGATCAGACATGTCTCATGTCCTGGGCTGGACTTCCAAAGGTATTAATTTGCAGATGACTCACTGGGTCAGCTATGCTGTCCTCCTGTAAACTGATGCCCTGTTGACTTGGCTGGATTCATTTTCCAGAAGCAAAGTGGAAGCCTCGTGGATTCAACAATTAACCACTTGAGTACACTATTGCATTTCATTCATATTAATTATTATTATTATAAACATTTGTATAGCGCCAGCCGTGTATCTGGTGCTTTATAGAACAAAGATAAAGACGCGGTCCCTGCCTATGGCTTACAACCACATGCACCGTGAGGTAGAAAAGAGCTGAATTTTAGGTAGTGCCAATGGAGTTGAAAGCAGGGACCATGCAGGCGAACACAACAACTCTTCTATGTGCTCAGCAATCTTGGATATTAGCATCTGGTTTATTGAGAGAGGGACTGTTGTTATTGACAATGGCACAGAGATTTACTGTCTGATTCAGAAAGTAACACAGGACCTTTAACCTCCCACTTGGCAGCCAATATGATGGGCAGGTAGGCAAGGACACAAATTAACATGGCATTTAATGGGTGGCACCTGCAACATGACTGTGCTCCATTTCACAGCATTGCAGACTTAGCAGTGTACCCAGAGCAGCAATTGAAGTGAATAAGCTCTCTCTTTGTCAGAAGAACCTACCCCCCCCCCCCCAAACTTTGTGGATGATTTCTCTATTAGGTACAAGTGCGAAGAATTTCTAGAAGTCTTGAAATAGGCTTTCAGCCCTAAGTCAGAAAGATCCTTCATTGAGCTACACAACTTCTTTATCAATTACTTATAAACAGAATGGTATTGTGGAAGCACAAGTAGACCCCCAACAAAGTCTGACCTCCATTGTACTTGGAGGAAAGACATAGAGCGAGATGGTTCCACTCTAATGAGTAGTGATACCTTTTCACTCAATGTACAATTAACCTGTGTTGATCAAAGATGTTGTGAAGGCTAACAGCATAAATGGATCCAAAAAAGGATTGGATAAGTTTTCAGCATATAGTTCCATCAATGGCTATTAGTAAAGTTGTTCAGAGGACGAGACCTCTGACTGTCGGCAGCTAAGAGTGTCTTGCAGAAAATGGATCACTCCTTTATGACCTGTTGTGCACTTCTCTTAAGTGACCAACTTTGGCCAGTTGTCACAGACATGATGCTGGGCTAGATGGACCATTGGTCTGACCAAGACTGCTACTTCTTGTGTTCTTAAGTTAATATACAGAAATAGGCTAACGTGTTTTTGTGCCTGAAGCTTCTTGAAGAAGCCTTCCAGCCAATTCCAAACATGCAAGTAGAATGGGAGAAGAAAAAGGGTGTTTGGTTCAGTTGGTGATGTCATGGTCAACACAGCTCAGAGAGGCCTATCTGTGGGTGACACAAGAGGAAGGCGCAGCTTGAAGGAAGCATGTCTAGGGTCAGCATGAAGGTCATGGTGGGGGCAATGGTAGCCTAACTGGGGGGCCAATATCTCATATCACTGTCAGCACATTCCTGTCTAGGAGTGTAGTAAAGTCAAAGTGACCTCACAGGTACCATGCTAGTACAGTCTAAACAGACATGGCAGTTGAGGGGAAGCAGTGACAGAAAGCTGAAGTGTTATTCAAGGTTACGGGACAGCA
Organism: Sphenodon punctatus; assembly: GCA_003113815.1. Classification (NCBI taxonomy): domain Eukaryota; kingdom Metazoa; phylum Chordata; class Lepidosauria; order Sphenodontia; family Sphenodontidae; genus Sphenodon; species Sphenodon punctatus. The sequence goes on from QEPC01013938.1 coordinate 2,753,556, forward strand.
TTTTGGGAGAGTTGGGACTAGAAAGCTTCTCCAGTGCCCTGATTGCTTGACCACATAAAGTCTGAAGTTCAGAAATGTTTTCAGGGGGCCCCAAATCTTCAATAAATTCACTGTTTTGCAGAGTAGGAGTTTGGAAATACAATCATCTGCTGTGACTAGCCTGGGGCAGCAAAAGAATTAGATAAATGGGAGTTTTGTAAAAATCCAAGTTCCCAATGTTGGGATCTCCCTGTGTAGAAATGTGCTAATTAGCACTGGCTAGAACTAACTCTGGATACGTGCCAGAAGGATGTTTGCGTGCGAGCCTTTTCATTCTTACCCTGTGCTGCGAATGGCGCGAGGAGATTGCAGAAGCGCTGCATGCACGCCACACGTGTCATGCAGCTGCTGGACTTCCCTCTGCAGGGTTTGTCTGGCTCTGATGCTCCCAGCACCTCTCTGTTTTACTGTGCAGGGGATCTTTCTGTACAGGACATGATAACAAGCTTTAATTGCTATTGACTGAAGAGAGCAGATCCTTCATGCACAATTCAGTCTCACTTTGCGCCCTCATGTACCTTCTGTATACAAGACATTTGGCCAGCCTCTTGGCCCCTACGGGATATAAAAATGCAACATCTCTCCTTCCTACACCCCCATAGCAATGATGAGCCCTGTGGGGATATGGGACATGTGTGAACATAGCTAAGATCAACAAAAGAGGTACTGTGTTGGTTGGTAGCGACTTGATGGAAGCAGAATGAATAACATTGAACAATAGAGTCCATTATTGTTGACTATATCACGCAAAACACCGTGAAGGAACGCACACGGAGAGTGTTTGAATGGGGCTTGTTTTAAAGATCAGACTATACTGGCAGCTTGTTTCTTTCAAATGTCAAGTCTTAGAGTGCCAAAATTCAGTTTTGAATAGAAAGGATATTTTTTGTAATAGGGTTTTAAGTTAGCACCAGCCAAAAAAGTACAGGGGTATGTAATCATAAAGTATTGCGCTATAAGCTGATGCTAACTAGTGCAGGCACCAATGGAGAAAAGGATGGTACCCAGCCCAATGAAGAATAGGAAACCCTCCAAAGCTTTATGGGTATTGAAGGAACTGAGAAGGGGGGTTGATGGAGTGAGGAGCTCTGAAGCAGAACTCTCCAGCCAGGCAAAGGATGGAAGCTGGCTGGAAGGTGCATTACTGCTGAGCTACCTGATATTCACCTCAAACTTCTGGATTGCAAAAGACTGGAGGAATTTGGGTGCAGGCTCGGTTGGTGAGGAGAGCAACCCACAAAGTAACACAGGTGGAGACTGCCTTTTTGTTAGGCCCAAGTGGGTCCTTTGAACTATTTCAATAAGAAGGGTTTATTTGCATACATGGACAATACCCAACGGGACATATGGTGGCTTGGGCTGACTGAAGGGGAGAATGGAAGCCAGAATTAAAAACACCTAATTTATTTCATAAGACCCACCTCAGGATCAGGCCTGGTTAAGCAAACTTAAGGCTACAGGCTGAGATACAGAACTTTTTCTAAAAGGAACTGGAGACATTAGGTGTCACCGGAACAGCTGAGTCAATTCCCATGGACTTACTAGTGACACCTACAAGGTCTGGACAGTCATCATGGTGACAGGTTTCATTCAAGTACGTAGCTCTAATAGGGACAGCTGGTCCAACTGCCTAGGGACCCAACCGCCAGGTGGCCCACACTCCCTGATGCAGCTGCATTCCCTGCAGAAGGGAGGGAGTCAGGGGGCCCCCATTCCATCTTCTGTACCAGGGCCCATTCTAACCTAGCTATGTTGCTGCTTTCATTTACCAAAGAATGTGGAAATGTTTTTGATTTTTCATCTCCATATTATTGGAACAAGTGGTTCAGAGGTGGCCTTATCACAGGGCAACCTGAGGTGACCAACCCAAACACTGCTATTTTCTCTACTTCCGGGGGCCCCACAGTAGGCCTCATTTTCCCCATGGCAGGATGCAGGGTCTCCACTCCCTCCCAGTGGGGCCCAAAATATGACCATCTCTAAGGCCCCACAGAGGGTGCTCCCAAGGTGGCATGGTGATAGGGGAGGGAGTGGAGTCACCAGGGACCCCACATTTTTTCGTTTTCTGGGATCCTGCAAATTTTGAGGCTGGCCTGAGGTGACTCTACTATCAAGAACAGTACATTTTTGCTTGGAACAACCAACATAAGCCAAGCTCACCTAGTCATCAAAGGATCTGTATAGCAGCCTGTGGCAAAATGACACTTTCACTGAAACTTGCAGCTTGACATAACTGATGGATTCATTCACTAAGCCTTAATTCACTCAGTGAAACTACCAGAGCTGAAAGCGAGCCCCTGCAGAATGGCCATCAAATGTCCAGTACCTGAATCAACCCTACAACCTCAGGTACCAATAGGTACCCAATTGCAACCTGATTCAAGTACCCAATGTCTTGGAATGTCGACTTCCAGTACCAATATTTTGACTTTATTTGTCAATTTACTGAATTCTGACACCTATCAATCCTCTGTCCCCCAAAATTGACTTCCAGACCCAGAAAGTAAAATTCTGGTCCTGTAAAATCAACTTCTGGCTCCGATTTTTTTAATTTCCGTTCTGATTTTTTAGTTTTCTGATTCGATATACCAATTGGTAATTGGAAAATTGGTAAAGGTAATCAGTAAAAAAAATTCAGAATCCAGGTACCCACGGCACCCAGTATGTAGCTGGGTAACCCATTGGGTACCCAATGCGGTACCCAAAAAATGTGGGTGGGTATTACCCATGGGTACTAAATTAAGTACCCTTTTCAGCTGTGTCTTTGGATACAATCTGGCCACTTCACACATGTTTAATTTCTGAAACAGAAGAGAAAACAGGTTTGGCTTTTGACCTGCATGCAAGAAACTGGAGCCCTGGGCCCTATTTCTTCCCAGGAGAGTGTGTCTAGCAGCTAAAGCAGGGGTGTAATAGAATGGGCCCTGGTGCAAAAGATGCAACCCCCCCCCCCTCTCCCCCAGCTCTTTCACCCAGCAGCAGGGGATACAGTTGCCCCAGTGAGTGTGGTTCCCTGTGCTCCTATTATCTCTTTTATGCTCTTGGCTAGAGCAGAGTGGCTGCTAGACAAGGGTCCTGGATTCTGCCAATAATTCATAGTGTTGATTTGAGACAGCCACTTCACTTCTGTGCCTCAGTCTCTCCATCTGTAAAAGAGGAATAACACTGCATGTACAGGTGCCAAGGAGACAGGAGGAACATCTGCTCCCTCCTAGATGTTTGGCAGACCCCTTTAGTTCAGCACAGTGGCACAGGGTGACATGTAATGGTGTCAAGGATGCCACTCATCCACCTCTAGGTGCTCCTCAAACCCTTAGCTCTGTTTTCAGTGTATAGTCACCAATTTTGAATGCAAATGTCATGTTAATTGAAACTTGAGAGTAGTTTGTGGTCTTAGTTCTTCTTATCATATTTTTAATTTTGCAACAAGTGTGTGTGCGTGTGTGTGTGTTAATAAGAGAGAGAGATAATGAATGCTGTCATTGCACGCAGCCTTACATACTCACATCTCAGTTTTTGCTTCTTAATATCAGATGGACATTTCCCAACCTTTGCCCATTCATCATTACTCAATCTGTGCCAACATCCACAGTGGCCCCTACTGGCCACGACCAAGTAGCAGTCTAGTCTGGTAAGAAAAAGAACAATTGTTTGCCCATGGCATTCACCATTGGCTTGCTGCTGTCTATTCCCCGCATTCAGAACATACCATTGGCCCCATGCCACCATGAAGCTCCTGGGAAGCCATTAACATTGATTTCAGAGCAAAAACCTCTTCTTGTACTCTTTCAACACCAGCCAAAAGATTGGTGTGATTAAAAATTAATGTATAATCAAATTAGGCTTAATAGGAAAATCAGGGCAATCTTTAATAAAGCTGACCGCATGCTCCTTTCATAGGGGACGGTGCAGCAGGAAGACTGTGTTCCTGGAATTATTGGCGTGTTGGGTGTAATTCGCACAACAGTAAAGAGAAGACTGGTACTTATGGGAGAAGATATAAAAGATTGCAGGGAAAGAGAATGGAAGAGGGAGATCAAGTGCACTTAGACCCTGTAGGGAGGGAGCTTCCTCCATATTTACATCACCAGGAAAGGTTGCATGCTCAGCCCTAGGGAGGGATGTGTCATTATCCTTGTTAGAAGCAGAGCATTCAGCCCCCGGGGAGGGAGCACCCTGCATTGTTATCCTAGGAGAGGCAGCATTTTCAGCTCTTGGGTGGGGGAATTTTGTCTGGCAATGAGGCACCTGCTCAGCCCTAAGGGAGGGGATCACCTTGCATTGTTAAACTTGGGAGGTTCCTCACTTAGTCCCTGGAATCAGACCTTTGTGCTCTCAAGCAACCTCCTCCAGCCAAACCAAGAAACACTGCAGACTCCAGAGAGGCTTCTCTGAGAGAAGGAGAGTGAAGGAGGAGGGAGATTTATAGGCTAAGGCAAAGTGAAGAAACCTGAGGAGAGCTGGGTGTCCTCTCAGTCATATGATGATGAAAATTTCACCTAGGTGATGGGTTTGAAATGAGCCAGCCAGACTCACAAACATCCTCCAGGCTGGGAGATGTTTGGGCCTGTAGTCTTACTTGAGGCCTGTTTCTGTCCAACTGTCTCAGGCACAGTGTCATGGGTCTAAAGGCAGCAAGAGATAGAAGGGACATATCCCCTGAAGACTGGGTTACAGTTTTGACCCTGAAAGTCCCACATAGGTTAAAATGGAAGTGTCAGGGCCAAAACAACAAGACATGGCAATGTTAACCACACTCCCCTATTTAATATCAGATTTCCATGATCCCCCGAGTATTGGCATGGCCACTGCAGAGGCTTATGGGGGTCAAAATTAAGGCGTGTTCTGCCCTCTGTGCCACTCTTCTCCACACTGGCATTTGAATTTCCTGAAGTAAGTGGAGCTGCTATCATTTTGGGAGGGTTAGGAGGTAGGTCTTGGGGGATCAAGGGGCAGGTGCTATCCCCCTTCAATTTTGACTGCTTTTAATCCACTACCAGCTGTAAGTGGAATGCAAATGTTATGATTAATTATTTATGTAGCTTTTTCAGTGTCCCCGTCTTTCTAGCTTCCTTTATTGGTGAATTTTCATTTGGCAACCCTCGTCACCACAGTCCTTCCCCTCATATCGGAGTTCCTCAGCAGGCACGTCTTCATCCTTGAGGCATTTGGCAGGGATAGGGGTTGGATGGATGAATTTGCAGGTAGGGTTGTGGGGATGGTGGGAGTTTTGAGGGGTGTGTGTGTGTGTTATATACATTGTTTTATTGTTATTATTTTATGGATTGTGAGCTGCCCTGAGCCTTTGCAGGAAGGGTAGCAGATACATCTAAATAAATAAATAACTGAAAGGGTCCTTGCCCTTGTAGCAGGGTTCCTGGCCAGGTGGTTGACACCTCCCTGGTTTACCCTGGGTTTCAAACCAGAGTAGGGGTGAAATGAAAATGGAAATCCATTCTCGTGTTTTATTTGTATTTTTGGTTTGTTTTATATGTGTTTTATATAGTAAATTTAAATAAATAAACAGACAAACCCCGGCAAGATCGTGTGTGTTCTCGCAAGGGTTCTCCAGAAAGGCAACAAACGCGCAAAAGGCAGCCGTTCTGCACATGCGCAGGCCCCAGTGGCCATTTTTTTGAATGCAGAGAGCTTTTTTTTTTTTGAGGTTCCTCAAGAATCTTGTGAGATTCTAAAAACCCTAAAAGTGCTCTGCGCACACGCAAAATGGCAGCCAGGGCCATGCATGCACAGAGCAGGTTTTCGACTGCACAATCTCAAGAGTGGCTCGAGAATCAGCTAATTCTTAACCCATTCTTGTTCTTGAAAAATTTTCAAGAATTGCAAGGACGGGTTTCAGCCCTAATCCAGAGTCTCCAGTCTCTGGGGGAAGCCACAATTTCTCTGGGTCAGACCAGGAGCACATGTGACTAGCCAGAGAATTTGGGCTTCCGGGGGTGGCAGAGAGCAGCCAATCAAAAGGGGACAGGCCACAGGGATTTCCCTGCCTCCTTTCTAATATGGCACCAGGCCTATGGAGGGCTGTGATGTCAAGACCCTCCACAAAGGGACGTCACCCCACCCACTCCAATGCGATCCCTCCCCCTACAGGTTTCCTCCTGCAGGGCAGCCCTACTAGGTAAGTAGTTGAGTGTGGAGCCAGCCTCAACAGGTAGTTGAGTGTGGAGCCAGCCTCTGGAGCAGCTCCTTCCCTATTCTGCTTCCTACAAATTACTGGACAAGGTAGCTCTGCAGGGAGAAATCCTTTCTCTTTTTCATCTTCTCCCTAATGCTGCTTAAGGTTCACCTTCCTGCATGGCTGATCTCTGCGTCTAGGTTTTGCAAGGGCAACTCCCCAAGAGAAACCCCTTCCTTTCTGCCTGGCATCTCTATACTGTATCACACATTCTCCCTTCCTCTCCTCCAGGTTCCTGATTCAGATTTTTGGAAGAACCAAAGAAGTGTGGGAGACCCCAGAGAATCCATCCTGAGTGAAACCATGTTATTGACAGGACCTTTGGGGTTTAATAAGTACTGTTTGGTTTATAAGGGTGAGTGGAACCCCTAGAGTCCTAGGTCCTCCAGTTACCAGAGAGAACCGTGCAATCCATACATGACTCATAAAACTCAGGAGTGAATCCAGAGGAACCTGGGATCTTTACTTGCCAGGGGTAAGACGGAATGGGCCCTGGTGCACAAGATGGATGCCCCACTCCCCCAGGCCCCTTCTCAGTGGCAGGGGATGTAGCTGCCCCAGGTTCTGTTGGCCCTCATGTTAGTGGGACCCAGTGCAACTGAATCACTTGTCCCTAGTATAGCTACTAGCTAGTGCTACTCCCTTGTTGCTTGCATTAAAATTCCAGGCAGATTCCAATGATTCTTCACTCTCTCATGCCTAGTGTGCACACGAAGTTCCAGTGCATTGATTGCCACAAGTATGGAAAGGAAGAGCTCTGGGAGGCTGGGAAGCTTGGACGCTTTCAGCAACAAACGTCGGCCCACTGGACGGTATCATCTGAATTACTCTGTCTCTTGTCTGTCACAACTTTGGAGAGACGTGCAGGGTTACTGGCTGGCCACGTGGGTGCTAATCGAATAGTGCAAGATGCACTCTGTCAGCTAGCGCTTGGTGTTCGGGACACTCGCACCCTCAGATGTTTCACCCCATAGGAAGAGGCTTTCAGGGCGGATGGGGAGCGATGCTGAAAATAATTTGGAGGCCAGGAAGGAGGCCCAGGAAAGAAGTTCTGTTCTGATGTTTCCGAGCAAGAGAGATATGAGGGAATGGAAGCCTCTCCTGGCAGGGACATTAGCAAAGTCTCTGCAAAATGAGTTTTGCACCAGAAAATCAACATGGAACGGAAACAAGGCATTCAAAGCAAGGGTGTGCTTTAGCGAGACACAGAGCTGAAGTGGTTTGACAAGAAGCGGAGTCGTTTCTAGAGAAATGAATCCATTTCCTCTTATCTCCCCTTGGCAGGGCTTCACTGTGGAAAGACCACTTGCGGCGAGCGTGCAGTCTCCTGCTCACCACCCCCTGCCTGCTAACAGCCCCCCCCCGAACAAACTCTGTTCCGCTCATCACAGCGGATTAAGAAATGCTTGGAAGGCCATTCAGTGTTTCTACGCTTTCCCTGCACTATCAGGGCCTCTGGAAGATGCGCCCTCCCCATACACAGGAAGGTTTGTCTTTCCTAGAACTTTCCTGCTCAAGACAAACCCACACAGCAACAGTTTTGCCGTTTGCCTCCCACCTTCACTTGGGTTGTTCATCCAGACTGTAACCCTGCATTGTACGTAAACCCCTCCCCCATTTTTAATGCATTGATAGTCACCGTACTCCTGCGAGTAAGAAAGTGCTATTCATTCACATGGAAACAGAACGACTAAGGCCATTTTAGACGAGATGCACCCACACAGGTCCACCCATCTCCCCGACCCGAACGCCTGTCCATGGCGGGGGGGTGTGTGCGTGCTCCTGTGACCTGTGTACCACCCACTCATGGAGCATCGGGGGGGAATCTGGGATGCTCTGTGCAGGAGGAGGCCAAACCATGTGTGGGCAGGGGCGTAGACTCATCCTGGCCCGTTTGATTCTCCCCCCCCCTCACTGGACATGCGTGGGCGCTCCACACAGCGCACACAAACACGCACACCCCAAGCCATGCCTGTTTAAAAACAGCCTGAGTGACCAAGGCCGCTTTTAGACGAGCGGCGCTCGATTGCACATCGCCATGGCGCATATTTTGAAATGCCCGCATGATGTAATTTGACGAGACGGAAGTGGCTTATTATGCGCATATTATGGCGGTGGCGCATTTTTAAAGTCCGTGAATTAAATAGCTCACAATCGAGCGCCGCTCGTCTAAAAGCGGCCTTACTCAGGGTTATACAAACGGTTTGTGGTGAAGCTGGGAGTGTAACCCAGGGCTCCTGAGTCCCCAGCCTTTATCTCACCTGCTGAACTGCTGTTGCCACTCATCTACCTTGCCTAGATTGGGGGCAGGGAGTCTCATGCCCATAGGCCAAGAGGCCACAACCTTTTGTTTTACAGTCCCTTTCTAGGCACATTGGGACCTGTCCCTACCATAGTACCTCCTCCCTCAGCTCACCTCCTTCTCTAGAGTGTGCTCCTTCAACCCCTCTGCTCCGTTCTCCTGAGCATACCCTGTAAGCCCCTACACATCATAAACCCCCTGTCTGGCCTGTGAGCTTTAACTAACTACAAAAGTGTCCCATGGAGGGGAATAGTTTTCAATCCCCATCCCTGGCTCAGATGCCTGGGGAACTTGTGAGACCAGTTCTGCTAATACAGCATACTATTCAGTCCAGTTCCTTATATTTTGGGCAAACTGCAAGGAGCCAGTGCACAAGAGTGTAATGGATGAGCCTCATGACTGGAAAAACATCTGCGAGATCATGTGAGCTCCCCTGCAAGGGAAGTTAATGGGCACCATCCCACTGGCTTTCTCTTTCCGAAGCACTCTCAGTAGTTCACCTTAGCCTACTTGCATCCAAACCAGCCCCCTAGATTCACCACTCCTCTGTGTATTTTTGTCTGTTTTCCCTGCCTGCCTCCTGCATTACACCCAGATGCTGCCTGTCTCTCAGCATGACAGCATGTTCTGCCTGGAGCAGGACAGTTTGTTTCCTTTTGGATTAGAGCAGCCGGACTTGGAAAGCCCTGTTAGAACATTCCCTCAGTTTTGTCAGATGCCCTCCATCTTGTGACAGCTTGTTATCCTATCCAAAGCCTGGTGTGCCAAGTCCTTGGGGGGAGCGGGGGGGATCCCTTCCAAATCTCCAGGTCAGGACTTCAGAACAACCAGAGGAGAGAATCTCTTTCCGATTTTACACAGAGCCATTGAATGCTGGGTTCAGTAATGCTGAATGAATCATACCAGGGTAGGCAAAGTTCCCAACTTCAAGAGCCATGTGCCAAATCTTAATAAGGACAAGTACCATAAGAGACATGTGCATGCATGACTGCACACACATTTTGGTATTTCTCCTGTTGCAGACTGTAGCAGACCTGAGTCTACACGGGCCAGTAGCCCTTTAAGACAGCTAGCACCAGCAGAAGGACCGGGTTAGTGGAACTGCCGGCACTGTGCCTAAAGAGAGGACCACGCCTAATTGAGAGAGAGCAGCTGAGTTTGGGTGTAAAGCCTGAACCATAGCTCAGAGCTAGGGAGATGGCTGTGAGGGCAGGAGCTAGGAGAAAGCTCTGCTCAAAGTCTTGGCGGCTCAGAGGAGGGTCCTCACTCTGGGCAGGATTTGGCCTGGCCACTGAACAAACGTGATGGTGGGTCGGGTCAGGGAGAGGGCAGGGTGACGTATGGAAATGTGTTTGCATGGCCCCGCCCCCATCCCTGACAGACAGCTACAGCAGCCTATGAGGCCATTATGGCTGCCTGTAACCACAGCAGAACCAGACCAGGGTGAGTGCTAACATTTGTGATGATCTGCTTTACCCCCGTCGAGAGTCCTTTGCATGGGCCATGGCAACACTTAGCCTGGGCTGTTCCTTTTCTGAGGAATAGCCTGGACTAAGTGCCACTACAGCTCGTGGCCAACACCTAGCGGCCCCCTTTATAAGTGACATTGGGCACGGATTAATCCATGCTAAAGTAGATTAATCTGTGTCCAGTGTCATGTCTGAAAACACCCTGTGTTGGGCCTGCATCCTGACAAGACTTACACACCGGGAAGCTCATCCCTGCCACATGCACCAAACCAGGGGCATAGCTACCATGTAGTGAGGGAGCTCAATTGTGCCGCTTAGACCCTGGACTCTGAGGGGGCCCTTTGCAAGTGACATGTGCACCAGTAGTACATTTTCAGAGTGAATGGAGGAGGGAACAGGGACAACACTCTGCCCATGCCCACTCTGAACATTTTCTCGTGCTGCTCAAGCCACTTACAAAGGGTCCTGCCAAGAAGGAAGTTTTCAGAGTGGGCAGGGCCGGAGCGTTGTCCCTGTCGCCATCTACTGTTAAAACGTTCTTCCTGGTGGGTTTGTTGCTGCTGCTGCAGCAGCAGCAGGGGGGACTTGCAGTGAGACAGGATGGTGCCACCACCTTTGTGGTGGGAGGTCACAGTTAGCTAGAAGCCTTCTTGGGAGGATTGCTGCTTAGGGAGATTGCACCCCTAGTCGTTAGAGGGGCCCATAAGTGAGACATAAGCCCAAGCCCACCACAGCCTTATTATGCCACTGCACCAAACAGTTGTATCATGGTGCTAACAGCGTAATTAGCACAAGAGCAAACTTATGAAGTGTAAGAAACTGGTTAGTTGTAAACAGTACTGAATGAAAGGCTGAAATGTCAGAAGGCCCAAACTGAAATTAAATAACCAAAATACTGAAATGAGTTCTCCCAAGCGAGATACCAAAATAACCCAACAAGCGTTTGTCTTGGCAAATGAAGAGGGAAATGATTTGAATGCTACTTGGTTTCCTCTTTGTGGGAAACAAAAAGAACAAATTTATCAAATTTAGCATTTACATGAAGAATTAATTTCCACTCCAGTGGAAGACATAGCTCAAAACACATCTAGGAGAAGTAAGCTGTCCTATAGGGATTTTTCTCCAGGAGAACACAGCACATATTGCTCTTGAAAAAGCCATCCTGTGCAGTGACGTTAGCAGAGTTGGAGCCAGTAGGATTCGAGCACAAGTCTTGAGATATTTGGAGTTTTGATTCAAAATTCAGCTCCTAAACTGCGGAGGAATGGCTCAGGTCTAAAGCTAAATACGGACCATGGTGAGTTTTTACTTGGCCCCTTTCCAGTTCCTGGATCTGGCCCCTGGATCCACTTTCTAACCCCAAGCACTGAAAGACTGAGCTCAGGGTAAGGGGGCAGAAATGAGGGCAAGCACATTAGGATAAGGATGGTTCAAACTGGCTGGTCTGGTTCCATGGAAATTTTCTACAAAATCGGAACGGCGATCAAAATTTTAATCGGAATCCTGTTCAAACAACATTTTTGATCAGAATTACAGTCAAATGACTTGCACACTTTGTTGTTCGGCAGCCACCATTTTGCACGCGTGCAGCATGGCCGTGGCCATTTTGCACACGTGCAAGTCGGATGAAAATGTTTTGACGGATTCTGGCGAAATGGAATCAGAACGTTCATTCATTCCACATTTCACCAGAATGGATTGAATGACTGGGTTCCATCAGAAACAGAATCTGGTTGAAGACTAAATTTCATCCCTACGCAAGGAGAGGAGACCGATTTATGGCACAGATTCATGATCATGTGAACCATCTTCTTCCTGAGAGCACCCCTTAAGCATCTACGCCCCCAAGTTCTATAAGGTTCTTGGAACTTGTAGGGATTGCCCACCCCTGCTCTAAATTAAGAGTCAGCGCATTTCCTAAATCATGGTCCCTGAATGAGTTATGAATGAGTTATGAATCAGTCAGTTTCTATGCCAGCCTGCAACTGGCAGTGGTGAAAAGCTTGAATTGAAACTGTGCCCTGAGTGCACTCTGCAGGCTACAAAAACATCAAGTAAAGAAAACAAACTCCAAAAGAGCAAGGATCCAGCATCTATTTCTATTGTTATTGCTAATCTCATCACAGTATAAAGCTAATCTTGTGCTTATGGAGGCCTGACACACGAGTTTTCAACACTTGGATTTGGCAGCACTGAGTTTGCTTTGCGGTTGGCATCCATTTATGGTGCTAGTGTTAGCAGCTCTTTTAAGTCCTGACCCAGCTTGAATATCAGCCCTTCACAGCCAACGGTTAAAGTAGGAGGTGCTCTCAGCACAACTAGAAGAAAACCTGTCCTATCTAAACTAGTATTTTGTGTCAGAAGTGAGGAAGTTAAAGGATAATACTGAAGTGATTCATGTGGAGTATATGAGTGCTGTGAACGATCCTCTCTTGATCCTGGTGTGTAAAACTAGGTTGGTCAAGACAAGGACTGACACAGGCTCAACTACATGAAGAGACAGCTCAAGAAAGTCCAGTTAAACAAAACCAAGGGCGCTTTTAGACGATCCCGCTTACAAGCAGGATCGCCAAACGCCGGCTTTCCCCCCTGCGCAGTCTCTGCGAGCCGTGTCTGCAGTTCAGACACGGTGCAGAGTGAGAGTGCGCATGCGCACCCTTCTGCGCATGCGCACTCGCCCGCGGAACCCGGAAGTGCGGCGTAAAGCTGGCACTTCGGGAATCCGCATCGGAGAATCCGCTCGCCTGCCCCCTCCGACGCGGATTAACAAGCGGCCCCAGCAATTAGACGAGCGCCAAGAAAGGCGGCTGATCAAAGGATCAGCCGCCTTTTTGGTCTCGTCTAAAAGCGCCCCAAGAGTGGCTTTTCCCCAAGCACAAGCAGTGTCAATGAGTCAAAGCAAAAGAGCTAGGAATGTCCTGTTCTGAAAAATGTATTTCCCCCCAATCTCCCTCATTTTATCCACCTAAGTACTTTGCTTCTTCTCTGACACTGCCCTCACCCATTCTCCTGCTCCCTAAACCACCTCTTCTCCCATGCTGATCCCTCTGCCTGGAACTCCCTCCATGAACACGCACAGGGCCGGCCTTACCACAGGGTGACCCCTCCCACTCTTTCCAGGGGCCTCACAGTAGTCCCTATTTTCACCAGGGTAGGGTGTGGAAGCCCGACCTTTAGGCCCCCTCAGAGGGTGCCACCATGGGGAAGGGGCCACCAGGGGCCCTGCATTTTATCTTTGGGCCTTGTCACACGGGCGCCCCCCCCCCCCCGCACACGTATGTAGTGGTCACCCATCCAAACGCCACCCGCTTGGGGGGGGCAGAGGGGGAGCGTTCATAAGAATGGTGATCACGGTGGGGGGTATGTGTGCGCTCCTGTGCTCCACCCACCTCCGCCCATCACCCACGCATGGAGCAATGGACTCCAATGCTGGTTGCTCCATGCATGGAGATGGGTGTGCGCCCATGGGAATGGGTGAACACACATCCCACCTACCCACCATGGCCCATTTGAAAAGGGCCTTTGCCCAGGGCCTCGCAAATTCTAAGTCTGGCCCTGAACACACATGCTCTAGTCTGTCCCTCCAGACTCCCTAAAACCTCTCTCTTCTGACAGGATTTCCCTAGCTGCTCATCTCCACAGGCTGCTCATGGATGCTCCTTCTACTACCTTTTTTTCATTTAGGGTCCTCTTTCCCCCTGTAACAAACTAAGCACTTGCACCAATGACTTCTCCGTTTCATGAATGTATCCCTGTTTTTCCCTATGTTCCCCTCTCCTTTGTCTAGCCTCCCTTGTCTGTCGTAGATGGTAAGCTCTCCAGACTGGGGACCTTTCACTAATTAATGATTGTTCAGTGTCAGATACAACAATACCAACAAACAACAACAACAACAACAATAATAATAATAATAATAATAATATAATATAATTAATAAAATTAATTGATTGATAGTAATATTTGAAAAGATATAAGGCTGTTAGTGGATAGAAGAGAAAGGGAAATAGGCCCTTGTCATGTGGCTGCGGCTGATTGTTCCAGACAGGTCTGACCAGTGCATCCCTAAGGACCCTTGAAGTCCTATGAGACCCTTGAAGCGCCTCAGAGCTCCGGAGATTCCCAGCACCTTGGGAAGCTCTGAGAACCCCAGGTATGGCTAGGCCTCCACTTTCTGATGTAGCGGAGCATTGTGATGTAACAGCTTTCTGAAGCTACATCAGAAAGGGGGGCAGGGCAATGGGACTCCCCAACCCCCGTCCGTTCCTTTCTGACATGGCTACGCCCCTTCTGGAGCACGATGATGTCATCACAAGGACTGGGGCCCATGTCACAACCCCTCTCTGATATGGCCCTGCCCCTCATGCCAGTGGCCCAGATAACCTGGGGAAATAGAGGCTTGACCTGGTGCCTGGAGATTTTGGGCCCAAACTTGGAGAAGTGGGAACCCTAGTAGGTATGGATCCCATTGCACTGCTGCACCCTCAGAAGACCGAGCTGGAGGCCATATGTGGAGTTTCTGCTCCCCGAGTCCCCACTGAGGAGCAGGACCACCCATCCCACAGCAGACGCCCCAGGCTGGAACTCGCACTGCATGGGGCAGGAGAAAAGGGAAAGCAAATAGCAATGCAGAGTGTCACCTTAGAAGGCTGGTTGCAAGAGGGTTAATTATGTCACTTCCCTCTAGGAACTGAGGGGCTAATGTGTGAAATGCTTTGACTTCCAGTGAACCGCGATGTAAATATACCCCCACCCCCCACCACCCCCGAGAAGAGGGGAGAGTATCCAGTGTGGATATACTTTCCTTGCAGCAGGCAACAGCAGCAGGCAAGGTGTCTGTCATCTGCAACTGTTTCCTTTTTGGGCTGTTTACTTTAGGGAAGGGTTTACCATCTGTGCAGAAAAACAATACGCACACAAGAGCTCAGCCCTGGGCTTGTGGGTAAAGCACAGGACTGGGCAGTCAGGAGATTTGGATTCTATTCCTGGCTCCTGGTGTGACTAAGGGGAAGTCACTTTACTGCTCTGTGCCTGCGTGTTTCTCCATTTGTTGAATGTAGACCAGAAGTGGGAAACCTTTTTGAGGCTGGGGGTCACAATGTTGGTACCCGAACGTGCCGGGGGGGCCGCATGTCTAAATCAATTAAAATCAATTAACATTAATTTAAACCAATTAACATTAAATTAATTAATTTAACAATCAATTAACATCAACTAAAACAATTTAAAACAATTAAAACTCTATTAAAATATTCAGACAAACACACACACAGAATATTCACACACACTCAAAAACTAAGAAAGACAGAATATTCAAACAAACACACACACACAGAGCTTGCCTGGGGGCCTGGCTGGGAGGCCTGCAATATGGGCAGCTGGGAGGGAGACGCTGGGATGGGATAGGGATGCTGCCTCGCCGCTCCGAGGAGGCCTGGTCTCTGCTTCTGCCTTTACAAGCCGAGGCAGGACAGGACACAGGTGAGTTTGTGATTATTGTGTGTGGCCTGCAAAGCCCTGCTTGGGCCACAGCGAGCTGGGCGATCAGGGCTGGCCTTAGCGTGGGACAGGTAGGGGTGGCTGCCTACGGCCCTGCGCTTGGGGGGCCCCTGTAGGTTTGGGGAGGTTGGTTTTTATTTTTTATTTTTTTAAAAAAGTTGGGTCGGGTGGGGGGGCAGCAGGAGTGAGGGAGAGGCAGAGGCCCCACCTCCCCCACACTCCGTGCCCTGCCCCCTCCGCTGCCTGGCACAGTCTCGGCCAGGAAATGAGGGAGAGAGAGGCAGAGGCACCGCCTCTCCCTCATTTCCCTTGGCCGAAACAGCCAGCCAGGAAGTGGAGGGGGCCGGAAGTGAGGGAGGGAGGGAGAAGAAGGCAGAGAAGAAAGCAGAGGCCCCGCCTCTCCCTCACGCCACTAGCCCCCTCTGCTGCCTGCCTGGCTGTTTCAGCCAGGGGAAATGAGGGAGAGGCGGGGCCTCTGCCTCTCTCTCCCTCATTTCCCCTGGCCGAGACTGTGCAGGCATGGCGGGCGAGCCCGGCATGGCGGAAGCGGCAGCGGCAGCGATGGCAATGAATCAGGTGAGTCTGATTTGGTCAGAATCCGAATGGCCGCTCAGGCTTGGAGATGGGTGGAGGGCAGTGTCCTTCCGCCCATCCCCGACCCCAGACCCCGGTAGCATGTTGCCCCCGAGCCGGGGAGCGCCCCCTGAGCCGGGGAGCACCCCCTAGGTTCACATTTCTTTCCCACCCAGGGCCCTGCTTAGGGTAAGGCTGGTCCTGCAGGCGATGGGCCACACACAATGGGGAAGGGCTTGGAAGTTGGCGGGCCATGGGAAAAAGCCTCACAGGCCGGAAGTGGCCCGCAGGCCAGAGGTTCCCCACCCCTGATGTAGATGATAATACTCCCTCAGAGGCCCTACAGGGTTGGTTTTTTCATGTTCTTAAAGAGCTTTGAGATCCAGGAACAGGGCAAAGTAGAGTGTAATTCTTCAGCAAGTAGTAAACCTCTGAGAGCAGATCAGTCTAAATGGGATTTTACCTCCTTGCAGAAGTGAGACAAGAGGTCTCCAGACTCTGCCACATCAGTCCATCTAGAACTTAGCCCCAGGAGTCCATTTTCATTGTGTTCAGACACCAATTCAAGTCACTCAGATGTACTGTCACAACATTGGCAGAAGATGACAAGGACATGTGTCATGGGGTTTAAAGGCCAAAACTCCTTATTTCTAAAGTAGTCTGAGAAGTAATTACTTTTCACAACACAACCAATCATTACAGCTCCACCTCACACCCCAGAGCTCCCACTCAGTTATTGCCAGTTAGCCATATTCACTGCCTGGACTGCAGTCCACCACATATTGTCCCAGGACATTCCCGTCATCCATGGGACCCAACCATATGACCCTCCAGTAAGATAAGAGGAAGAGGAAAAGGCAAGGCCTGACAACCACCTTTGGACCACCTGCTCCCCTCTGCCCCGAGAAGGAGCAGAGCTATCTGTCTACCACACCAGGCGACAGTGGTACCCCCTGTCACCACATTTCATAAGGAGATGTCTCCTGGTACCTATTTGTTTCTTCCACTGTGGTGGCCATTCTCTTTGTTCTATGCACTGGACTGCTGTGTCGAGTTGCAATATAGTAACACTCTGGACCAACCTGCTTACTCCACCCAGAGCTTCAGTGCACCCTCATTTGCTTCAACAGCAAAGGCTGAAGGTGGTGGCACTGCAGGGAAGGCAAAACTAAAACCATAGTCAAAGATGACCAGTTATGGCTAGATGTAAAAATTCTTTCCCAGTCCCCCCCAAAAATGGTGACCACCTATGCCTACAGTGGCCAACCCAAGAGGGTGGGTGGGAGAGACACAGCTCAATCCTGCCTCTCTCTCCCCACTGAGCTACCTCCATTTGGCTTGCTCTGTGAGGGGTAGAGAAATTATATTCAGACAGGAGTTCTCACCTCACTCTGCCTGTCTCTGCCTACCTGCAGCCCACGTCTTCCCTGCACCTTGCCATCTCCTGCTGAGTGAGGAAATAGTAACAACAACATAGCCCCTTGCTCTAGGGTGGGGAGGAGGCATGCTAGGTCGACAAATATTCAAATTTGAATTTGTGGCCCATGAGAATCTCGGCAAACTTCAAACTCACTTGGGCTTTGAGGAGGAAATTCTGAATCCCATAGGGTAAACACAACTGACTCTTACTGTGGTCTAATATTGTGTTGATATAGTCACTCCAGGTTTACACTGGAGCGTAATATGATCCTTTACAGGATTCAGGATTGGCTCTTGGTCCCACTGAAGTCAATGCGGTTCCAAAAGCACAGGGGTGTGTTACAAACTGCGCATTTTGAGCTCAGCTAGTCAGTTCAGTTTCATTATGGTGGATTATTTACACAGTGAAGATAATCTAGCCTCTTCTGTTTTTCCTTTTAATTTCGCTGTCATTATTCAGCCCTAAATTATCTTGTTTTTGTTTTTACTGCTCTGTAATGAGTCACTGGCTTATTTAATTTAATTTTGCTGGTAATTGTTATCTTTTCATTCTTGTTTTTTTTCCACTCCGTTACTCAGAAGACCGCAAAGTATAAACAGGACACTCTTACTTGGATGACTTCTGCATTTCTTTTTGTTTGTTTAGCATAGGACAAAACCAAGGCGATTTTGTTTTATGCTGTTCACTTTCATGAGAGCTTTTTCTTCATCCACTTTCCTATATGTCATCTTTTGACGTCCTGAAAACCTGCTGGCTCAGGCGATCTTTTTAATTTTTGGGAGTAGCAATGCGAGAACCCCAAAGGGCTTGTGCTTCAATTTAAATAAGCAGTCAAAGTCTGTCAATTCTCTGATTCTTTGGCAGAATTTCTGGTCCAAGTGAGTCTGCTGGGGGCTGTCTTAAACTAAACTCTCTCTTTGGATTTTTGGCAGTTCTTGATTTCGGTCAGGCTAGACATCCCAGTGAGAACAGCTTCTCTTCTTGTAGCTTGTGCAGTGTTTCTCAAACTGAGGGGAGATGGAAGATCATGTAGGCAAGGATGAGAGTAAAAATGTTTTGCACTGTCTGAGCAAGGGGGAATTTCCGGAAGTCAACTCACTTTGATAAAGTTGATTCTGATTGGTGATGGAACTATCAGTCCAAATTCATATTCCATGAGTTGGAAGGAGAAAGTAATATTGCCGTGTTGGTTCCAAATATAGGCAATAGAGACAAAGTAGTATAATGATGTCTTTTATTGGACCAATTCCAGTTGGTGGAGCTATGCAAGCTTTTGGACCTGACAGGGTCCTTCATCAGGCAAGTTGGGAGTTAGAATCATAGACTGAGCAAAGCAGTGAGGTATAGACAGTGATTGGAAACAATGACAAAGAGAAGGGAGGGGAGAGAAGGAGGAGACGATGAGAACGAGACCCAGGTAGGCGGTCCAGAATTCAAAAGGGTGGAATACAACAAGCTGGGAAGAATAAGAGCTTGCTGATAGTATTATCAGTACAGACAGTACTACTATATCAGTAATCTCAATGGGTGCCGTCCATCTAAAGACGGACAGTATCTGTACTATCAGTACTGATAGTACTACTGTATCAGTACTACCAGAGGGTGCTGTCCATCTAAAGACAGACAGTGTCAGTATTACCAGTACTGATAGTACTATCAGCAGCTCTTACTCTTCCCACCTCGGTGCATTTCACCCTGTTGAGTTGCGGATCTCCTACCTGGGGCTCGTTCTCACCTTCTCCTCCCCTCCCTTTGCCATTGTTTCCAATCTCTGTGGAGATTGCTCAGTCTACAGGTCTAACTCCTGACTTGCCTGATGAAGGATCCTGTGAGGTCCAAAAGCTTCCATACCTCCACTAACTGGAGTCCAATAAAAGATCTCATCAGTGTACTTCTCTGTTTCAACTGCCAAGAATTACAAAGCTAGAGCCACTTTGGATTTCTTCTCAGTTCAAGGAGTGAGGGGAATTACTCTAGCACAGGGGTGGATCTGGCCCCTGGATCCATTCTCTACCCCCAAGTACTGAAAAACTGAGCTAATGATAATTGCCTCCGCCTCCCCCCCCTTCCCCCTCACGGGGGTGGACAGCGGAAGGCCCCTTGCCACGCCCGCATAGCAGGGAGGCAGGGCAGCTGGGTTTTTTTCCCACCCCGGGGCTGCAAGAGGCCCCAAGGTGGGAAAAAGACGCAGCCGCGGCAGTTTGTAGACACCCGGCCAGGGTTGCTAGGCAACCCTGCCGGCCAGGATAGGCTTAGTCCAGGCACGTGGGTCACGCCCAGGGGCGGGATACACGTTTGGAGAAAGAAGACTGCTCTGACCCCACTTGTGGCACAGAGCCTGTGAAGCGGCACCCACCCTCCCCTTACCCGGCACTGTGGTTATTATCGGTCGCCATTCGGGGCCAGGAAGGAATTTTTGCGGGAATTCCAATCTAGCCCAATACTTGGGTTCTCGTTTTTCACCTTCCTCGCAGTGTTGGGCATTTGACTAATCAATTGCCCCCTAGAATTGCGGTGTTGTTGTGCTCGTTCAACTATTGTTGCACTCTGGCAGGGGTCCAGTACTATAGGTTAGAATAGGATAGATAGGTCATAAGTAAAAGTTATCTCCTTAAGAGATGGGGAGGTCCACTCGCCGGAAAGCAGGGTATGGCAAGCGGCAGGGTAGCCGCCCTGGGAGGGCCGTCGAGTGAGGGCGGTAGGGACAAGTATGGTCCCCTGTCAGCAGGTACCCCCAACCTTACTCAAGTTTGGTAGGATCTGGTCCCCCTCACCTGTGGCTGGGTCCACTTAGAGGGGGAGGCGTTATGTGTATTTGGAGTGGTAATCGAGGGTACATCGAAACCACCCCTAGGGTTTACTGTTTGTGGTTAAAGTTCAAGTACTGGACCCATATCGTGCTAGGCGATTACCCCCACCTGATTCCTGATTGTAATTGGTTAAATAAAGAGTGCGGCCGTTAAAATTCCAGTGATGGTGTCCTGTCTCTTTCGGTGCATCGGCAATGGATCAAAGAGGAGGGCATGCACACAAGGGTAGGGGACAGATCCACAGCACAGATCCATGATCTGGACGCTCCTTTTCTTGAATACACCCATTAAGCACCCCCATCCCCAACCTCTATGCGGCCCTCGGAGCTCGTACTAATATTCAATGTGGCCCCCAGCACAGAAAGGAGAAAATGTGTGAGAGAGGGCAAAGGGGAGAAGGGGAAAAACCTGGGAGCAAAGGCAGGGTGACAAGGGGAAGAGAGAGAATGGGTGTCCTCCAGTGGCGGCTGGCCTCCCAGGGTGTTTGGGGCGCTGACCCCCCAAGCGCCGAGGGCCTGCCAGCGCCACTGTGTTGTTTTTTTTTTTTAAAAAACGCCCCGCCGCCGCTTCCCACAGCACCGCAGCAGCCTCTGCCTTTGCTTCAGAGTGGAGGCTGCTGCGGCGCTGTTGTCAGTTTCAGTGAAACTGACAACAGCGCCGCAGCACAGCCTCCGCTCTGAAGCAAAGGCAGAGGCTGCTGCGGCGCTGTTTCAATTGACTTCTGGGACCCACTCCTAAGGAGTGGGTCCCAGAAGGCTCAAAAAAACTAAGCCCAACCGCGTTTTCCAATGGAAAATGCGATTTGGGCAGCTGAGCACTCAGCCCGGCTGAGCTCCTCCATCCACACAGCACGTATAGAACGTGCTGTGGAGGAGCTAGGGGTTTCCATTGCACTCAATGGGCACAAGGAAAGCTCTTACCAGGGCGCTTGTTGAAAGCACCCTGGCAAGATGCCTTGGGCCGGGCGCCTGAGGCAGGGAGCAGCGCGCATGCGCACTGGTCGTGCCTCACATGCTGAAGAAAGAACATGGCTGCCGGCAGTGTGCTGTTGGAGATCACAGCTTTCCAACTGCCTGCCGCCAGACCAGCCGCTTCAACGTGTGGTTTTTAAAAATTTATTTATTTTAAATTGTCCGTGTGAGTCCTGCCTCCACGGAGGAGAGCAGGACACGGGGGCAATTTAAAATAAAAAAGCCCTAAGTCCCCATCC
>QEPC01013938.1:2787275-2797644 GCA_003113815.1 Sphenodon punctatus
GCTAGGAGTTACCACTCAGGAAAAGGATCTGGGAGTGATTGTGGACAATACACTGAAGTCCTCAGTCCAATGTGCAGCAGCAGTCAAAAAAACAAACAGAATGTTAGGAGTTATTCGCAAAGGGATAGAGAATAAAACTGAGGATGTCATAATGCCTCTATACAAATCAGTGGTGCAACCACACCTGGCATATTATGTGCAGTTCTGGTTGCCCCATCTCAAAAAAGACATAGCTGAGCTAGAAAAGGTACAGAGAAGGGCAACGAGAATGATAAAGGGTATAGAACGGACAAAGAAAGGCTTGATAAGCTGGGTCTCTTCAGCTTAGAGAAGACTGAGAGAGGACTTGATAGAGGTTTATAAAATCTTGAGTGGTGTGGAACGAGTAGCTAGGGAACCGTTATTTACCCTTTCAAATAATACTAGAACTAGGGGACACTCCATGAAACTAGCTGCTGGCAGATTTAAAACAAATAAAAGGAAGTACATTTTCACTCAACACATAATTAACTTATGGAATTTGTTGCCAGAGGACGTTGTCAAGGCCAGTAGTATATCTGGGTTTAAAAAAGGCCTGGATAAGTTCTTGGAGAGTAGGTGCATTAATGGCTATTAACCAAGTAGCTTATGGGATGAACTTCTTACTGTCAAGAGCTGAGAGTGAACAACGGGGAATGGATTGCCCATTGTGACTGTTGGTTCTTCTTCTAATCGAGATTGGCCACTGTCGGAGGACAGGGTGCTGGGCTTGCTGGTCCATTGGTCTGACTCAGTATGGCACTACGTATGTTCTTTATTCATCCCATTGCTTTCGGGATGGACAATGGTTGGAAACATCCGTGTGTATCATCTGGCCCTACATCAGGGGTGGGTAGCGTTTTTCCTCTCAAGGGCCACTTTGAAAATTAGTACAAGCTCTGAGGGCCTCATAGAAGTTGAGATAGGAGCACGTAAGGAGTTAAGACTCCAGGGTCTAATCAGGGGTGGACAAAGTTCCCAAGCCCAAAAGCCTCATACCAAAATTTTCATATTACCAAGAACCACAACTCTCATTACATCGATTGCTGCTTCCCCCAATCTTGGAGATGGGACAGGGCTGCTTCTCCCAGCTCCCCGCTCACATTCAGTCTTGTGGATTCAGGCAAGAGCAACCCTGCTCCCACAGCCTCCGTCGGCTGAAATGGTGGCTCAGCCTCTCTTGCTTCTGAGGGAACTGCATGAACATGTCCAAGGCAGCCACTTCTGGCAAGAGCTACAGTCCAGGTAACCAAGAGCCACATACTTACAGTTCCTGAGCCGCCATTTTCCCACCTCTGGTCTAGATCATAGATCTGTGCCATGAATTTGTCCCGCATCCATGTGTGCATAATACCTTCAGCTCTGCTCCCTTATCCCAAACTCAGTTTTTCAGTGCTTGGGGGAAGGAACTGGAACCACGGACCAGATCCAGGACCTGGGAAGAGGCTACATAAAAACTAGCCAGCATGGGCTGTATTTGGCTCCCATGACTGAGGTTCCCCACCCTTCATTTATTCTTTTTCAGTTTTCTGAAAGTAAAAAGAAAACCAACCACCTCTGAGGTGCAGCACATCAGCAATCATCAATACTCACTGAAGGATGCCAATTAATTGTTTGATCTGATCTTCCCCTGTAAGAATAAAGTCTTGAGTGGGCCCTTAAGGCAGTGCAAACTATTCAACAAGTTCTGTCCTGTTCCAAGTTCTTGACTTCTACCTAAATTACCTATGCAAAAAACCTGCGGTTTAGGAAACTGGTTAAGGCAGCATTCCAAATTATACTCAAACTCTAACGTGACAGTAAATTGTCATGTTAAGGCAAATTAATATTTTTTTATACAATAACTGAAATTAAATTGCATATGTGGTATGGTGACTGAACGATACTTATATGTGATGAGGAATGTATGCAGTTCAATTTCAGTTAAGCTGTAAAAAAAAAAAAATGCCTTAACGTGCTAATTTACTGTCACATTAGAGTTTGAGTATAATTTGGAATGCCACCTTAACCAGTTTCTTAAACCACCGGTTTTTTGCATAGGTAATTTCCCTTTCTGTTCAAACTTAAATACGTATATAGAGCTGCTATCACAGCTCTATAATGATCACACATGCACACATGCACTCACCTCTCTCTCACACACACGTTCAAATTTATCACACACACATTCATTCACGTTGATCACACACATGACACACATGGTCTCACCCATCACACACATATTCAAGTTGATAATTCACACACACACATGCTCACGCACACTCACACACACACGCTCTCTCACACACACACGCTTTCTCTTTCACATACACACATGCTCTTACACACACACATGCTGTCACACATACACCACAAGCCCCCCTCCCCGCTGATGCCTACCGGCACCTCCCTCTGTTGAAGCTGTTCCTGGTGGCAGTGACAGCAGCGATAGCAGCAGCAGCAGTGAGAGAGCAACAGCCTGATCAGAGCAACCAGCGACGGGCAGGGGTGGTAGATCCTCCCCCGCAGCTGTTGCTGCAGCTGGGCCCCACACTGGCAGTGAGGGGAAAGTGGTGCCCAGCGGGGCCGGGGAGGAACAGAGCACCTACCGCCCAAGCTGTTGCAGCAGGACCCCTCAGACTGGCGGTGAGGGGAAAGTGGCGTCTGGCAGGTCCGGGGAGTAAGAGGAGCGGAGTGGCCAGCCACAGGCAGGTGGGGGTGGTAGGTTCTCCCCACCCAAGCTGTTGCAGCAGGGCTCTCAGGCAGGAAGCCCCTGTGTGCCAGAGAGGAGGTGGTGTACGGCCCCCCTACTCCCTGTTGCAGCGAGTTTCAGCCTCATCCTGGGACACCGCTGCTCTTCCGGTGCTTTTTAAATCCCCTGCTCCTTTGCCAGCTACTGCTGCTTGCTTCCCCCCCACTCCCCTAAAGGGGGACCACAATCTAAAACGTTTTTCTTTCTCTTTTTTCGCATACAAAATCACCAGTGCGTACCTGACACTCCCCTTAATTCAGGAAAGCCATTGCATCACATTTACATGGGGAGGGAAATCTACAACTTTGATCAACACTTTTGGTCGCCAATCGGAAGCGTTTGCTCCACAAACTACATTGAAAAGCATAGACATTGTTCAATGAAAGTTTGCAACCGCCTTAACTATAGAGCCACTACTGCGACTCTATAATTCCGCTGATTGCAAGAGCATTTCCTTTCAATTGTCCTGTGATACATCATCCATTGGCCTCCCCACTTCTTCACACTAGCAGGTACTCAGACCAGCATTTATCTTGAAGTCCTCCCCCATGGCATCTGAACCACATGGCCAAGTCATGGTAGTCCCCTCTGGTGGACCATTGATTCTGCAAACTGCACTGTAACCTGTCTTGTCCATGTGAGAGACATGACCCAAAAACTCGTTGTCAAACAGTGTGCTGATATCACCTACTGCATCTCAGAGGCATACGACAAGAAGGGTATAACAATGTTGTTCATTTTAGGGCTATATTTGAAAATTCACAAGGGCATAAAAATTAGTCTGGAAAAACAAGAACTTTGGAGAGGAGGCCTCAGAGGCGCCTGCAGAATTAAAGTCAGGGGAATGTCCAAGGCAAGTGAGTCCCTTTGCTCCGCCCTTTTCTGACATGGCCATTCCCCCTCTCCAACCATAGTGACATCACAGCGCTCAGAAAGGGGGCATAGCCACATCAGAAAGGCAGCCTCTTCATCCCCACCCGTTTCCAATGTGCCCCCTGCCTAAAAGGTTCAGAAGCGGCGGAGCCAAATGGAGATGTAACTGCAAACGCACTCCCTTGCGCTCCTCTTCCGGTCCCCATCAAAGGCTTTGCTCTTTCTGCCATTGATAGTCTCCCTGAGATTTGAGTAATAGTTGCAATGTGAAAAAGAAAAAGAAAAATCCCAGTAACTGCAAAGCCTGTTTTGGTCTCAGTTCAAGTTCTAATAAAATCTGTTTACTGAACTTATTGACCTCTTTCCTGGAATCTGCCCTGAGTTTCCCAGAACTTTGTGTCATGTGGTTCTTTGGTCATTAATAACTAAGTATGACACAGCACTTTAGACGCACAGCAGCCTTCCCTCCCGTTAAAGCAGGCGCCAGGACAGAGCCCAGAGCACACAAACAGTTACAGCTCAGGCTGCAGGATCCAGGCTGGGAGCAGCACTGCCATGATACAGCAACGCTCAAAAGGGCAACGGCAGGAAATGATTCATCAGTGTACAGTACAACGTGCAGAACATGATCAGAAAGATCTGCCTCTCACTGGCTGGCCAGCCTTCAAGGAGAAAATGCAGAGTGTACAGTAGCAAGCACATTGCTTTGGGGCTCTGTCCTGATGATGGCTAGATTCTGATCCTACTCTGTTTACATAGAGAATTTGGAGCCCTCCCCAGTGCCAGATGTGCATTTAGAAGCCGTGGTTTGTGGATAAAGTGGGTTAATGAATTTGAGTACCTCAAAACCTATGGATACCCTGCTCCGTCCGCCTACTTGTTCTATGTTTTGTTTACAGCCCACATGGCTTCTGACTGGAAATCCTTGACTTTCAAGCCAAATTGTTGGCTGTGATCACTTCCCATTCTGACGCAGCCTGCCATTCCCTGAGTCAATCTGGCTGCTGTCCTGCCTCTCCAGTGTTCTCTAGGCATTACAGCTCCCCCCACTTTACCGTCACTTGATCCAGGCAAGTCCAGACAGTGCAACCGCGCACAGGGTTCTGCCTTTGGGGTTCCCAATACACGAGGGGCCATNGATGATGGCTAGATTCTGATCCTACTCTGTTTACATAGAGAATTTGGAGCCCTCCCCAGTGCCAGATGTGCATTTAGAAGCCGTGGTTTGTGGATAAAGTGGGTTAATGAATTTGAGTACCTCAAAACCTATGGATACCCTGCTCCGTCCGCCTACTTGTTCTATGTTTTGTTTACAGCCCACATGGCTTCTGACTGGAAATCCTTGACTTTCAAGCCAAATTGTTGGCTGTGATCACTTCCCATTCTGACGCAGCCTGCCATTCCCTGAGTCAATCTGGCTGCTGTCCTGCCTCTCCAGTGTTCTCTAGGCATTACAGCTCCCCCCACTTTACCGTCACTTGATCCAGGCAAGTCCAGACAGTGCAACCGCGCACAGGGTTCTGCCTTTGGGGTTCCCAATACACGAGGGGCCATGAATAAACTCAAAATTATAACAGAAGTGGGAGAAGCACTGGTGTAAATAATATAAGACTACAGAGCCTCAAATGCAGGAAGCCACAGGCTTTGGGGCGTGCCAGTTTTGGCTGCCACCAATGGACTGCCTCTGTTGGTCAGAGTTCATGGGGTGGCACTGGCAGCATAATACGGAACAACATGAACTTTCGTTCAAGCTCCTCGACTTCAGGATCAGTCACAGCCATGGACAGTACCTTGAAGCACATTTGCTCCTGTGTGTAGATCCATAATTTGAAGGGACGCCCAGTGTGTCTGTCAAATAGTCCCGTTAGGAGGGAGGCCCCATACGACCATTTCACAACGACCCTGGATCTGGCCATTCCACAACGGCCCTGGATCTGGCCCTGGCCTGGATGGTCAGGCTGCATCCAAGGGTCTCTGAAACGAATGCAAGTGGCAGCTTCTAAAGGAGTCGGGAGTGGCTGGACAAAACTGAAACTATCAGATATATCCTACTTTATCTGCAGGAGATGTAGCTAAAATGGAGCGAGGCAAGGGGGCTCACTGGTGCCTGGGCCCCAGACTTTGTGGGGGGCCTTTTGCAAGTGACTTGAATGCCAGTAGGAAATTTTCAGAAGGGGAGGGAGTGGATTGAGCCAACATACTGCCCCCTCCCACACAAATTTCCTAGCACCACTTGCAAAGGATCCTTCCAAGAAGGAAGTTTTCAGAGTGGGTTGGAGTGGAGTGCTGGCCTCACCCCCATCCATTCTTAAAACCTCCTTTCTTCTGGTGTCACTGCCACTCGGCGGTGAAGGATGCTGGGAGCTGGGATAATGCTACCTTCATGGGTAAGGGTGCATTCAGATGTGCGTTTAAATCGCACGATGCCGCCGCCGCGGCTGTGCGATTTAAACGCACATCTGAATGCAGCCTAAGTGCTGCCCCCTCACCCTGAAAACCATGCCCCTTTGCCCTTAAGGGGAGGGTCCATAATTGGGACATGAACCCAGGCCCACCAGCCTTGCTACCCCACTGCCTGTCTGTACCACCACTCTCTGCAGGACACCCTTATTGGAATCTTAAAATCCCCAGGGGGTTAACAGGGTGCCCTGAGAAACAGTCCTGTTGTAATTAGCCAGGATGTAACGGACAAGGTTGTATGTGACCTGCTGCCCAGCTTGGAGGCTCCGCCAGAACCCTATGAGGTGGAGGAAGACCTGCACTATAATGCCCACCCTGGCCTCTCTCCTGTTGGCATGAGAAGGTATGAGGGCTGCTCCCCTTCCCCGGCTTCTGCCCTCTCCTCACACTTTCTGATAGGCTCTGGCTCCATTGGGGGGGAGCAACCTTTCCTCTGGCTCTGGAGCCCCATCCCTCAACTTCCTCTACTTCTTTCTTCAATTTCCCTCCTACCCTCCCCACAGCTCTGTGCTAGCTCACTCCCAGTCAAGGAAAGGGTAGTGATGCACACCTTGTATTGATAGCGCGTGTATTTTAAGGGACATTCCTTATATTGGAAATGTTGATCCTAGCGTGGGCACACACACCCCTGCACACACACCCGTGCACACACAGGCAAGATTTTCTTGCTTTTATTATATATTTATTCCTCTTTTTGCTTTCTTTTTTTCAGGCCACTTTTAGACGAGCGGCGCGCGATTGCGCATCGTGATTTTGCATAATTTGAAACATCCGTATGTTGTAATTAGAAGAGACGGAAGCAGTGTATTATGTGCATATTATGGCAGTTTCGCATTTTTAAAGTCCGCGAATTAAAAAGCTCACAATCGAGGTATTTAATTTGCGGACTTTAAAAATGTGCAACCGCCATAATATGCACATAATACCCCGCTTCCATCTCGTCTAATTACAACATGCGGACGTTTCAAATTATGCGCAATCGCAATGCGCAATCGCGCGCCGTTCGTCTAAAAATGGCCTCAGTAGCACCACTGAGTCCCATTCTAAAACTAGACCTCACTTGTGCCAGGGGCTCTACAAATGCAGAATAAAAAGACAATCCCTTCCTCAAGGAGTCTACAATCTTAATTTCATCAGATGCGCCTGTTCATATAATTTGTTTATATTATACATTAATCCTAACCTGCTGCGGGAGAATTAGGAAAGAGAAGCCCTGGAGTGTGGAAGATGGTAAATGAACTCAAATTATGACTCTCTCTCTCTCTCTGCTTTTCCCTGCAATCAAACCTACTGCATTTGCAGCATGAAATAGTGAGCTTAGTTCTCAAAGTTCATGGATATTTATTTATTTATTTTAAAAATTTATATCCCACACCCATCCTGCCTCAGACAGCTCGGGGCAGCTAACAAATAATTTAAAAGCATAAATATAAGACACATAAAAATCAAAATCATCATAAATACAGATACAAGCAGTGAAATTAAGAAAACACCCTCCCCCCCTAGCCCAAACCCCACCCACTACCCGTCTCCCCCATCAAAAGCCTGGCGGAACAGCCAGGTCTTACACTGTCAACGAAAGGAAGGAAGCTCCAGGGACAGAATAACCTCCACCAGGAGGGAGTTCCACAGCCTCGGAGCAGCCACCGAGAATGCCCTGCCCATAGTCACTACCCGAGACAAGTGCTCCCAGTCGACTGCAGAGGCCAATCCAGAACCCGGACATGAGGCGGTCCCGTAGGTATGTAGGGTCCAGACCGTATAGGGCTTTGTAGGTCAAAACCAACACCTTGAATCGGGCCCAGAAGAATATAGGCAGCCAGTGCAAAGAACAGAGCACTGGTATTATGTGCTCTTGGCACCCCATCCCTGTAAGGAGACAGGTCGCCGCATTCTGCACCAGCTGCAGTCTCCAAACCGTCACCAAGGCTAGCCCTGTGTAGAGCACATTTCAGTAGTCCAGACTTGAGGTGATGAAGGCATGAATGATGGTGGCCAGATCAGAGTCTGAGACATATGGTTGAAGCTGATGTATCAGATGTAACTGACAAAAGGTGCTCCTCACCACAGTCACCACTTGGGGCATCCAGGAGAAGCCATGACTTGGCTCAGACTTGGAACCTGGGGGGCCAGAGCAGGGTGAGCCCCATCAATGATGGGAGTCACCAATTCCCCAGCCCCACCCACCAGCACCACCTCCATCTTGTCAGGATTCAGTTTCAGTTCGCTCGCCCTCATCCAGTCCCCCACAGCCGCCAGACATCGAGTAAGCACTGAGACTTCCAGGCCTGGATCAGCTGAAAAAGTGAGGTAAAGATGGGGGTGTCATCAGCATATTGCTGACACTGAACATCAAACCCTCTCACAAACTCACTCAAGGGCTGCATATACATGTTGAACAAGAGAGGGGACAGAATCAAACCTTGTGGGACTCCACACATAAGGTCCCGGGGATATGAGGAATGGTCCCCCAGCACTACTCGCTGTGTCCTCCCAGATAGGAAAGAGCGGAACCATTCAAGAACAATTCTGGCCACTCCTACCTGGTCCCGCAAGCGGGCCACCAGCATCTCATGATCAACCGTGTCAAAAGCAGCCGACAGATCTAACAGGGTCAACAAGGTCGATCGATCTCAGTCCAACTCATGGCGAAGGACGTCAACCAAGGCCATAAGCGCAGTCCCAGTGCCATAACCCAGACGAAAACCAGACTGCGAGGGATCAAGTAAACTGATGCAATCCAGATGCCCCTGAAGCTGCTGAGCCACTACCCGTTTAATAACTTTCCTTTAAAAGGGAAGGTTAGAGACAGGCCAATAGCTGGCCAGGGAGTCAATGTCAAGTGATGGTTTCTTGAGCAGCGATCACACCATATGATGGCTCCACTCAAACAAAGGTGGGTTCATATGTTACTTTCAGAAAACTGAAAAAGAGAAAATCTAGTGACAAAGCTGATAGAAAACTGGAGCCAAGGGCAATATACAATTAGGGTTGCCATAGATGCACATTTTTAGAGGACACTTATGAAAAATACAGGTTGCAGGGCTGCATTGACCAATACTCATAAGTGTCCTCTAAACATTTGCATCTATGGCAACCCTAAACACAATGCAAAATTGAAACAATAGAATAGAATAGGGATAGATGACATTTTGGTGAAACATTCATCCAGAATCTTGATCATGTACTGCTGAACCTTTAAGATGAGCTTTTCTCTTTAATCTGTAGCACATGCTTCCCCCTTCATGCCAACAACATGTTTGTTTATCTGTTGTTATTTTTAAAAAATGAATCACTCTGGTGGGGAAGGGGAGGGAATAGCCATGAGCTTAAATTACACAGGTCCTGGAAGAACTGCATATTCACCTAGTTTGACAAAGCCTCAAAGTAGCTTCCAAAGAAATGTATAAGACCTCGGACCCCATGCGGTTCACCCATTCTCAACATGGATTAAACCTGGCACCTGCATGCAGTATGTGATTGTGTGTTTATGCTCACAAACACGCATGTCAGATTTGGAGACTAACTTCAGTGATTAATGGATAACACAGAAGGATTTAATACACAATACAGAAGGATTTAAATTCACTCACTAGAGCATATAACAGAAGGAATTTAATTCTGCTGCAAATTGAAATCACAGAGAAACCTCAGGTACAGGCAGGGGAATGTCAAGGGAACTCCAGAATCAGAATTGTGCCAGGATTGCCATTTAAAACACAACTAAAATCCCTCCTGATTATACTTTAAGCAGCGACCTGTGTCCAGTGTCCACTGCATTTTCCCCATTGGCAGCAATGGGGAAAATGAAGTGAATGTGGGTTCCTGTCTTTAATGATTGAATTAAGTGTACTACCCAAATTTGATACAATCACCGTTCCCCACCCACCCCCTTTCCTACCTCGGAGGGGGGGCATACGAGGGAGTGGGGTTTGCCCCGCCTGGCGGGAGAAGGCAGGAAGGAGAGTCTGCGGGTGGCGCCGCAGTGTTGCGGAGCTGGGAGCCAAGTCTCGCAAGGCACCATCTTGGGGCGCGACTGGAAGGAGCCAGTCGCGCTGAAGACAGCGAGGAGATAGGAAGCACCCACCCACCCTCCCCCATACACAGTGGGCTTCTGGTGCTGGCCGTCATTTATGGGGGCCGGGAAGGATTTTTTTCTGACAGGCCTGATTGGCCTAAGGTCCTGTCAGTTCCCTTTTAAACCCAAACATGTGTGCTTGTCTTCTTCCGGGGGTGTTGGGGCAACAGAGAGTCTTAAAGGGACAATTGAAAGTTTAGTGTAATTTT
>QEPC01013938.1:2831373-2845897 GCA_003113815.1 Sphenodon punctatus
CCACCCTACATCCCACCCCTAGGCTGTCCCCCACCCCGCACCCACACCCACCCTGCATCCCACCCCTAGGCTGTTCATTTTAAGCTTGATGTGCATTGTAGACTGTGTTTTCTTCCATCTGATGTTAACCCTGGGAACTCCTTGCTGCTGTGTTTTGCCAGTATTTTCTGTGTTTCCCTGTGTTTGGGTTATACATTATTTATTTTAAGCTTGATATGCATTGTAGACTGTGTTTTCTTCCACCCGATGTTAACCCTGGGAACTCCTTGCTGCTGGGTTATGCCTTGGCTCCACCTACCGTTGCCCTGGCTCCACCTACCATTGCCCTGGCTCCGCCCACCGGCTCACCAACCTTACTGCCCCTCCAAACTAAAAACCCACCAGCTGACCCTGGTATTATCATCCTTCTTTTACGGTTGAGGCTTGTCCAGTATCACCCAGGAAGCCAGTGGCAAGGCTGGGAATTGAACCTAAGTTGGTTGATCCCATTCCAGTGGTTTATCAATAAATATGCATGTCCTTATTTATCCCTGGCTGGCCTACCCACAGTGACTCATGCCCTGGTAACCACGAGGCTTGATTTTTGTAATTCACTCTGAAATTTGCAGCTTGTTCAGAATGCAGCATCAGGGCTGCTTCCTGGTGGTTTGGGCAACCATGACCATATTACGCCCACCCAGTGTTCTCTGCATTGGTTGCCTGTAAAGTGGTGGACTGAATTTAAGATTGCACTGCTGGTTTTCAAGGCCCTGAACGGTATAGGCCTTGGCTATATTTGAGATCTGCTCCTGGAACCTCATCCTAGCAGTTATCTGCGCTCAAAAAACACCTGCTTGGAATCCCTCCATCGTGCCTTACATTGACAAGTGATCGGGCCTTTGCTATGGTGGCAGGTCCTTCAGTGTAGAACTGGTTCCTGCCAGATGTTGGTCTAAGTTCCTCCCTCCTTATCTTCACAAAGCACCTGAAAACTTTCTGTTCTGTGGATGTTTTTTGAAAATCCACTCTTGGTTCCTCTTAATGTATTCTGTCCTCCCTTTTTACCTCCCCTTTTAAATTGTTTTTAATTGGATTTTACATTGTTTTTTGTATTTTATAGTGTTGATTTTGTGAAGCAATCAAAGCTCCATTCAACAGGGGGCACTATATAAAATTATTATTAATTATTATGATTATTATGATTATTATTTCTTGAGGCTAACATGGTGGTTCTGCAAGGGTCCGGCAAGCCACCACAAGAATATTTCACTTCTGTTATGCCCTTTGTGGACTTCATTCTCCTCACACCAGTTTTACACTGATGTAATCCCACCTTCAGTGGAACTACTTAGCATTTACACTGGTGTAAGGGAGAATTGAGGTTAGGCCTCGCGTGCGTGAACCAAACCCTGCAGGGCTAATAAACCAGAGTCAATTACTGGGCTGACTGGAAGGAGAGCGCGGGGGGGGGGGGAGGCGGAATAAAAAGCAGAAGTGGCTGAGGCATTCCTCTGTGATGCAGAGAGGCGTGATGTCAGAACTGGAGACCACAGGCACTGCTTGCCAAAATGAATGGAATTCCAGCAGGCTCCAGCTGGTCCCATGCTCAGTGCCTTCTCTGCTGTTTCCTGGTTACCAGCAACAATTCCCAGCTGTCAACGGCACAGAGGTTAACCCCTTCATTTCTAGACACTTGCTCACAAGGGCGGTGGGACTGGGAGGTTCTTCTGTTGCCAGCAGAAAATTCCACCATTTCATAACCTGGCATTTTCTATGAATCAAAAGCAAGTTTAAAAAAGAAAAAGAAAATGCTGCGGCCCACAGCATGTGGGTCATGTCAACAGGAAGGCTGGCAAAAGAGAAGTCTTTATATGACGCAGAGGCCACTTTGAAAATTGACACAAGCTCTTTGGGCTAGATAGGAATTGGGGGCAAGGATACCGAAAGGGCATGCTCAGAATGGAGGTGAAGGGATCAGATAATGGTTCTAGAGAAGAGACGACTGAGAGGATATATGATAGAGGTCTATAAAATCATGAGTGGTATGGAACTAATAAACAAGGAGCTGTTATTTACCCTCTCAGCTAGGACTAGAACTGGGGACACTCCATGAAACTCATGGGTGGCAAGTTTAAAACAAATAAAAGAAAATATTTTTTCACTCACCATATAGGAGGTAGCGGGGATTCCGGGACGCTGAAAGCAGTTAATTTACAAGTATTTACCTGTCAGCTGGCCTGGGAAGCGGACCTGAGGGCGGAGCCAGAGACCTGCAGAGGGGATAAAGCATTCACTCAGTCCACGGCAGCGCCGAGGTAGCGGGGATTCCGGGACGCCGAAAGCAGTTCATTTACAAGTATTTACCTGTCAGCTGGCCTGGTGAGCGGACCTGAGGGCAGAGCCAGAGACCTGCAGAGGGGATAAAGCATTCACTCAGCCCACGGCAGCGCTGGGGGGCGCACTGGAGGGCGCGCGCTGGGGCAGCACGCCAAAGGGCTGCACACGCAAGGGCGTGCCCTTTGGTGCGCCCCGGAGCAGGAGCCTAGACTTTGTGGCAGTAGCATAAAAGGTGGGAGGGAAAGAGAAATAATCCTGCGCTTAGCGCAAAAGAGCTAGAAGGAGGGGCCTTGGGCTATCTACTTAGGTGAAATCTAGGGAAGTCTATCAGGACAAACAGTGATTGATAGACCTATTAGGTAGTCTATGACAAAAGAATCCGGTAAAGGGTGGAGACGTGTCCAAACAGAGATTATTTAAGTATATGAAAGGTCCCTGCAATGACTAGGAAGCGTCGAAGGCAGAGCCCTCCCAATCCTATTGATCAGTTGCCACAGTCATCCCAAGCTAAACAAATGAAATTGGATAAATTTCTATTGCCCTCTCAAAAATCACAGGAGTTTGAGGATATGCCCCTGCTTGAATCCTCAATCTCGAGCCAGGAAACCATGCAGGCTAGCTCTTTTTTGACCTCCATTGGTGGTAGGGGGCATTCTTCCCCAAGGGTAGTGTATCAAGGGAAGAATCAGGGGGACTTGTCCATGGCCCATCTTCTAGGGAATCAGTGCTTTATGGTAGCAGACCTAGTCAAGAAATTATTGGCTAGAGTGGATGGGATTATAACCCATATGGTCACTCACCAAACTGCCTTGGACCAGATAGTGGTGGCCTTAGCGGAACTAAAAGCAGATTATTTGAGACGTAAAGTACAGAACATGTTTGAAAAGCAGTATTTAGCAGCTCAAGGGAGAAGTAAGGATGGTGGAATTCACCAGGAGCCAAGAGTTGGAAATCAGACCAATGAGAAGGAAGGTCCTAGCCAGGTTAATAATGAGAAATCGCCTACCTATATCATTAATGATCTAGCGATAGCATTTAGGATACATCCCCTGCCAAATGGATCTTTCCCTAGGTGGAGTACTAATACGACATTCTAAATCACTTAACAAATATTCTCCAGGTTAAGATCCCTTGGGGACATATAGGATCTTACCAAATATTGCCAGCACCAAGAGACCTCCAGAGGCTAGTTATAAACTTCAACTCATACCAGTTGGTTGAGTGTATAAAGGCCCAGACTCAGATCTTCTACTCTTTGGGCATTATTGTGGGAGATGTTTGTAGGGATGTGGGAGACCCAGTCTCGCTAGCTCCCACATATCGGAGCAAAGCTCAAGTCCCTAGTAGCTCCCAAGGTGGTACAGTTAGGAAAGCAGAGGAAGGTAAACCAAGAAGGGTCGATACTCAAGAGAGTAAAAGGACTATACAAGAAAGGCTTACAGAGATAGCCATGAACGACCAGCAGAAGGGAAAGAAACCTGGACACCCTGAGGGAAAGGCCCCAGAAGAGGGAGTGGGGAGTTTTGACAAAGGGAGCCCTGAGGGATTGGACATGATGGATATCCAACCGGTAGTTTTGTCTCCGCTAGGAAAACTTTTAATCCCTCTGCAAACAAGAGAGCTAGAGCTGGGGGCTCCACCACAGAGCAACCAGCATAAGCGTAATAGTGGGGAAAATGTACCGAATGTAGGTACCTCTAAATGACCTGATGTGTGCTATGTCAATAGCCTAAATATCTGTTCCTGGAATTCTGCAGGCTGGACAAGACATTTACAGGAGGAAGATTTCCTACCCTATTTAAACCAGCACCACATTATTTGTCTACAGGAAACATGGGAAGTTTTGCCACTTAGTTTACCTAATTAAAAGGTTTTTTCCATTGAGGCCAATCCCTCCTTGAGAGGGGGAAGACCCAGGGGAGGCTTGGCCTGTTTTGTGATTTCTAGCCTAGCTCATTCTGCTCGCAGTATCCTTGTTTTTCCTCCTGTGGCTCAAAGGATATTTTTGAAGATGAGGCAGGAGGAATACATCATTATAAATGGGTATATTCCTCCTTATAACTCAGGCTATTACAGGGAGAGTGCATGGGGAAAGCTACAAAAAGCCGTGGAGAACATCCAGGCAAGGTGGCCCAAAATAAATCTCATAGTAGTAGGGGACTACAATGCCTGTATAGGACCGGATAATGAGATCTTGGAAGAACATGGTATTGTGCTCCACTCACCAGGGGGAGTAGGTGTGTACAAACGCACTTCAAGAGACCAACTAGTGAATAAGGTGGGGTTGAACTATGCTTCTATGATTAGGGACCTCGTTCTTATAATTTTAAATGGGTCAGGTTTCTCAGATCAAGAAGGGGAATTTACCCATATTGGGCCTCACGGGGCTTCTGTAATAGATTTTGTAGCAGTATCCCAAAACACAGTGACTAAGGTTATGAACTTCCAAGTGGGGCTAAATGTACTAAGTGATCATCAACCACTAGTGATTAGGGTAGAGCAGAATGTAAACAAGATATCGATGAGTGAGGAGAATGACAACTCACATTTGGAAGTCTTCCCCCAACGTAAGTGGGGAAGTTCCTTGGCTAAAGAATTTGAAGATATAATAAGAAATCAGGATGTAGTAACACTCCACGAAAATATAGTGGCCTTTGAGGGAGAGGTGATTAGTGTGGATAAGTATGAAAAGTTGATGGGAATGATTTATGAACAGGTATTTAGTTCCAAGAAGGAAATTAGGAGAGAGCAACTAAGAGTAGTAAGCACTAAGCAAGCCATGGTTTGATCAAGCCTGTCGGGCAGCTAAAATCAAAATAGCTAAACTTTATGCATTGTACTGCAGAGAGCATAAAAGGGAGCATTTACAAGATTTCTACAGCATAAAAAGATATATGCTAAAATGATAAAGGGAAAAAAAAGAGCATATTGGAAAGATGGATGGAATAGAATGCAGATAGCAGCGGAAAGTAAGGACTATGGGACCTTCTGGAAATGCATAAATCGGGCAGTAGGTAAGACCCCTATGCAGGTAGTGTATGAAGTCCCAACGGTAACGTGGGAACAGTATTTCCAGAGCATCTTTAATATTGTAGAAACTCAGGAGAGCTATCAGGAGATAGATTTAACAAATAGCCCAGTATGGCCTAAACTGACTCAAGAAGAAATAGTGACCTGTATTAGATCAACTAGAACCCCAGGAGTGGTTGCATACAGATTGAATGCATAAGAGCAAACTTAGACTGGTGGGTGCCTATGCTGGTGGCTCTGTTCAATTCCATAAATGCCTCAGGGAAAATGCCAGCAGCATGGGGAACAGCAGTCGTCATACCTGTATTCAAAAAGGGGGACCGGTCGGACCCCTCTAATTATAGGCCAATAAGCTTAATTAGTATAGTTAGTAAACTTTACACCAAAGTCTTATTGGGGAAGCTTACTAAGTGGATAGAGGAGAACCATATTTTACATCCAGAGCAGGCACGATTTCAACAACAGAGATCAACAGTTGAACATTGTATCATACTGTTCCATCTAGTAGAAAAATAGAAGAGGAAGAACAAGCAGTTCTTCGTAGCCTTCCTGGATTTACGTACTGCCTTTGATGCAGTAAACCGGCGCCTATTGTGGGGGAAGCTAAGAGAAACTACCATGGACCATAGGCTTCTCCATCTTCTGCAAAGGGTACACCAAAAAACAGAGATTAAAATAAGGGTGGATAGAACAGGGCACTTGTCTAGAAGTGTGAGAACAAATATGGGAGTCAGACAAGGATGTGTACTGGCTCCCACATTATTTAATTTATTCATAAATGATCTAATTCCCAAGATGGCAGAGGCAAGATTCCACCCCCAAAGCTGGCAGCAAGACCTCTGGGATGCCTCTTGTTTGCTGATGATTTGGCTTTGGTCTCGCAAACAAGGATAGGGTTAAAGAGGCAGCTAAAGGAGTTTGCTAGATATTGTGAGACAAACGCCCTGAAAATAAATTATGATAAATCTATAATAATGGTATTTTCAAGTTCCAGGTATATAAATGGGAGATACAGGGGAACACGTTACAGCAGGTACTTATATTTAAGTACCTGGGGATGAACTTCCAGCAGACAGGAAAATGGAAAGTCCATGTGCAAAGAGTGGTAGAGGCAGTTAGACCAGTCATTAGTGCAATAGCGAAATACTTCTATAATTCGGACAGACTTGAGGTAAAACTAGCGATACAGGTAGACAATGCGATGGCAAGAGCAAAGCTCCTTTATGGAGTCGAGTTATGGGCTCCCTTAACGAAAGAAAACTGGGGACGTGTGCAATTTCAATTTTTACAAAAACTGCTTAGAGTACCTCCGGGCACCCCAGCAGCAGCTGTTAGATTGGAAGTAGGACAACTAGGCTGGGAGCAGGTGGGATGGGCCATGGCACTCAAGATGTGGTTAAAACTCCATAGTTCTGCCCAGAAGGACCTGATGGTATATTACTCAGCTGATAAGTTCCAAAATTCTTGGGAAGTTTCGATCTCCAGCTATCTGATGAAAATGTGGTTTTCTAGGGACT
Organism: Sphenodon punctatus; assembly: GCA_003113815.1. Lineage (NCBI taxonomy): Eukaryota > Metazoa > Chordata > Lepidosauria > Sphenodontia > Sphenodontidae > Sphenodon > Sphenodon punctatus. Next base: position 2,838,237 of record QEPC01013938.1, read on the forward strand.
CTCTACAAGGGAAGGAAATGGGACATTTAAGAAATATGATACTCACAAGGCATAAGGACTTGGCCCGACAGGATAATATAGCTGTAGTTCGTCACACCCGACATCTTAAAGAATATTTAACATATGTCCCAAATATGGGAGAGACGACCCCCTATTTGGGAGGTAACCTGACTGCGAGGGGGAGATATCTTATAATGTCTGCTAGATTTAATGCCCTCCCAACAGGAGTATTACAAGGAAGGATACAAGGGATGAGCTTTAGTGAGAGAACTTGCCCCTTTGACCAGGCTCATGTGGAGACGGTACAACATGTGTGCTTTGAATGTCAGATGTATAATGGGATAAGGAGGAAATATATGTTGGAACTGATTGGAAAATTGCCAGGAAGATCTGAGCTAAATATGAGGGAATATATTCCAGTCGTAGGTCAGTATTTAACACAAGCTATGCTTATAAGAACAAGATTTATTAAATCCCTGACACGAGAAGGAGCAGAAGAAGAAATTGAATTTGTAATTGGGGCTGATTGACATGGCACACTAAGGAGGTTGGGAGGGATTTAGAAGAAAGGAAGTGAGATCTTTCCTGGTACGCATTGGAAGAAGGCCTAGGTGGTAAAGAGATTGAGAGATTGGGATGTGAATAGAGTAATTATTGCTAGTGCCTGGATGGGTCCATGGATAGATGTGGATGTTTCTTCAAATCTGGAGACGAAGTATGTACTTTATAGGGATAGCTATTTATGCTACCGTAAGATATTTCTAAGTAGAACATGCCTACCGGGAATAAGGAAGGTTTAAGATATATTATGACCCAAAATTATTTTTATTTTAGAAAATTATGTACTTAAGGTGTAAGTGTATGTTTGTGCATGTATATGTTGTGTGTATATGCGATGGCTATGACCAAGTGAATAAATTGATTTACTACTACTCACCGTATAATTGGGTTGTGGAATCTACTGCCAGAGGCTGTGGTAAGTACCAGTACTACAGCTGAGTTTAAAAAAAGGTTTGGACAAGTTTGTTTCTGGAAGATAGGTCCATTAGCAGCCATTAGCCAGACAGGATCAGGGAACATGATGGAAACTGGGGGGAAACAACAGGGAATTGATTCCCCATTGTGACCTGTTGGGTGCTTCTCCCAAGCCACCGTGATTGGCCACTGTCGGAGACAGGATGCTGGGCTAGATGGACCATTGGTCTATCCCAGTATGGCACTTATGTTCTTAACCAGTTGGAAGTTTCTGTTTCACAAGCCAAATGGGAAGATTCATAGAATTAGGGTTGCCATACCTCCCCTTTAATCCAGGACACTTATGAAAAGTACATGGTACAGGGCTGCACTAGTTCCAATGCAGCCCCGTGCCATGTATTTTTCATAAGCATCCTAGATTAAAGGGGAGGTATGGCAAACCTGCATAGAATCATAGAATTGCAGGGTTGCATGGAAGGGACGTCATCTCCATTAACAAATCCTTGAATTTGATTTAACCCAATTGAAATGCTCGTAAGCACCTCAACTTCATTTAAGTTTGATAAATTTGGTAAATTGGATATTTGTTAGGGGCTTAGGGCCACTAATTTGTTTGAATTTCAAAATCACTACAATGCATTCATCCAGATGAATAACACACTCTGCCGTAGGACAGCAAAAAATAATCATGCGGCACCTTAAAGACTAACAAGAAAATCTCTTTATTTTGGCATGAGCTTTCATCAAAAGCTGACTTCCTCAGATCTGTTTCTGCCATGTGACAACAACCAGCCAGCCATGAATTACGGAGCAATTGAAATAGCAAGTATCAAAGTATTGAATATCAAATTGATGGATACTGAATATATATTAACATTATCAAATTAATTAAAAAATGGNTGTGGGGGAAGCTAAGAGAAACTACCATGGACCATAGGCTTCTCCATCTTCTGCAAAGGGTACACCAAAAAACAGAGATTAAAATAAGGGTGGATAGAACAGGGCACTTGTCTAGAAGTGTGGGAACAAATATGGGAGTCAGACAAGGATGTGTACTGGCTCCCACATTATTTAATTTATTCATAAATGATCTAATTCCCAAGATGGCAGAGGCAAGATTCCACCCCCAAAGCTGGCAGCAAGACCTCTGGGATGCCTCTTGTTTGCTGATGATTTGGCTTTGGTCTCGCAAACAAGGATAGGGTTAATGAGGCAGTTAAAGGAGTTTGCTAGATATTGTGAGACAAACGCCCTGAAAATAAATTATGATAAATCTATAATAATGGTATTTTCAAGTTCCAGGTATATAAATGGGAGATACAGGGGAACACGTTACAGCAGGTACTTATATTTAAGTACCTGGGGATGAACTTCCAGCAGACAGGAAAATGGAAAGTCCATGTGCAAAGAGTGGTAGAGGCAGTTAGACCAGTCATTAGTGCAATAGCGAAATACTTCTATAATTCGGACAGACTTGAGGTAAAACTAGCGATACAGGTAGACAATGCGATGGCAAGAGCAAAGCTCCTTTATGGAGTCGAGTTATGGGCTCCCTTAACGAAAGAAAACTGGGGACGTGTGCAATTTCAATTTTTACAAAAACTGCTTAGAGTACCTCCGGGCACCCCAGCAGCAGCTGTTAGATTGGAAGTAGGACAACTAGGCTGGGAGCAGGTGGGATGGGCCATGGCACTCAAGATGTGGTTAAAACTCCATAGTTCTGCCCAGAAGGACCTGATGGTATATTACTCAGCTGATAAGTTCCAAAATTCTTGGGAAGTTTCGATCTCCAGCTATCTGATGAAAATGTGGTTTTCTAGGGACTCTCTACAAGGGAAGGAAATGGGACATTTAAGAAATATGATACTCACAAGGCATAAGGACTTGGCCCGACAGGATAATATAGCTGTAGTTCGTCACACCCGACATCTTAAAGAATATTTAACATATGTCCCAAATATGGGAGAGACGACCCCCTATTTGGGAGGTAACCTGACTGCGAGGGGGAGATATCTTATAATGTCTGCTAGATTTAATGCCCTCCCAACAGGAGTATTACAAGGAAGGATACAAGGGATGAGCTTTAGTGAGAGAACTTGCCCCTTTGACCAGGCTCATGTGGAGACGGTACAACATGTGTGCTTTGAATGTCAGATGTATAATGGGATAAGGAGGAAATATATGTTGGAACTGATTGGAAAATTGCCAGGAAGATCTGAGCTAAATATGAGGGAATATATTCCAGTCGTAGGTCAGTATTTAACACAAGCTATGCTTATAAGAACAAGATTTATTAAATCCCTGACACGAGAAGGAGCAGAAGAAGAAATTGAATTTGTAATTGGGGCTGATTGACATGGCACACTAAGGAGGTTGGGAGGGATTTAGAAGAAAGGAAGTGAGATCTTTCCTGGTACGCATTGGAAGAAGGCCTAGGTGGTAAAGAGATTGAGAGATTGGGATGTGAATAGAGTAATTATTGCTAGTGCCTGGATGGGTCCATGGATAGATGTGGATGTTTCTTCAAATCTGGAGACGAAGTATGTACTTTATAGGGATAGCTATTTATGCTACCGTAAGATATTTCTAAGTAGAACATGCCTACCGGGAATAAGGAAGGTTTAAGATATATTATGACCCAAAATTATTTTTATTTTAGAAAATTATGTACTTAAGGTGTAAGTGTATGTTTGTGCATGTATATGTTGTGTGTATATGCGATGGCTATGACCAAGTGAATAAATTGATTTACTACTACTCACCGTATAATTGGGTTGTGGAATCTACTGCCAGAGGCTGTGGTAAGTACCAGTACTACAGCTGAGTTTAAAAAAAGGTTTGGACAAGTTTGTTTCTGGAAGATAGGTCCATTAGCAGCCATTAGCCAGACAGGATCAGGGAACATGATGGAAACTGGGGGGAAACAACAGGGAATTGATCCCCCATTGTGACCTGTTGGGTGCTTCTCCCAAGCCACCGTGATTGGCCACTGTCGGAGACAGGATGCTGGGCTAGATGGACCATTGGTCTATCCCAGTATGGCACTTATGTTCTTAACCAGTTGGAAGTTTCTGTTTCACAAGCCAAATGGGAAGATTCATAGAATTAGGGTTGCCATACCTCCCCTTTAATCCAGGACACTTATGAAAAGTACATGGTACAGGGCTGCACTAGTTCCAATGCAGCCCCGTGCCATGTATTTTTCATAAGCATCCTAGATTAAAGGGGAGGTATGGCAAACCTGCATAGAATCATAGAATTGCAGGGTTGCATGGAAGGGACGTCATCTCCATTAACAAATCCTTGAATTTGATTTAACCCAATTGAAATGCTCGTAAGCACCTCAACTTCATTTAAGTTTGATAAATTTGGTAAATTGGATATTTGTTAGGGGCTTAGGGCCACTAATTTGTTTGAATTTCAAAATCACTACAATGCATTCATCCAGATGAATAACACACTCTGCCGTAGGACAGCAAAAAATAATCATGCGGCACCTTAAAGACTAACAAGAAAATCTCTTTATTTTGGCATGAGCTTTCATCAAAAGCTGACTTCCTCAGATCTGTTTCTGCCATGTGACAACAACCAGCCAGCCATGAATTACGGAGCAATTGAAATAGCAAGTATCAAAGTATTGAATATCAAATTGATGGATACTGAATATATATTAACATTATCAAATTAATTAAAAAATGGACAGACTTGCAGACTTTGCAAAATGCAAAGAGAATTTCAGATTTAACAAATAAATTGCTTCAAAAATTCTCTTCAGTTTTATTAAGAATGAAATTCATCAACACCGAAGGCAGGCTACATGAGCCTGTCCAGATGGGATGACAAATATCCTGCATTTGCAGGGATGTTCCCTGTCTCAGAACACTTCCGTTCCACAGAGCAAGCATCATGGCTCCATGGGATCCCTTATTTTTGACATTTTGATCTGGCAGCGTGAGAGATCCAGGTCAGATCAGTAGCCAGGGTTGGAGTTGGAATGGGCCAGGAGCCAGAATGGCAGAATTATGTCAGGAGTAGCATTGAGAGGGTATTTTATTTATTTATTTATTTATTTATTTTATACATTTCTACCCTGTCCCTCCTGCCTCAGGCAGCTCAGGGTGGTTCAGGGTCATAAAAATACAATATTTTAAAAAACAACATAAGCAATACAACAACATTATAAATAGCCAATATAAAACAATAAAAAACAAACAAAGTGTGCAGTCAGAAAAAAAAAACCAACCCTCCCACCCGAAACCAACCTTTACCCCCCCCCCCCCCCCCAAATGCCTGGCGGAAGAGCCAGGTCTTACACTGACAGTGGAACACAAGGCGGCTTGGGGAGGTGAACTCCCACCAGGAGGGAGCGAGTTCCACAGCGCAGGAGCAGCCGCTGAGAACGCCTGCTGTCAGTCCCCACCCATCTATAGCTGGGAACCTCCAGTAGGGCGTTCCCCCCCTACCCCCCGACAGTAGGAGCTTCCCAGGAGCCCAGGAAGTTAGGCGGTCTCTCAGGTAGGTAGGGCCCAGGAAGTTAAGGGCTTTCTAGGTCAACACCAGCATCTTGAATCGGGTCTGGAAGGGCAGCCAGTGCAGAGCCTTGAGCACTGGTATGATGTGCTCCCCCCCTACCCCCCGACAGTAGGAGCTTCCCAGGAGCCCAGGAAGTTAGGCGGTCTCTCAGGTAGGTAGGGCCCAGGAAGTTAAGGGCTTTATAGGTCAACACCAGCATCTTGAATCGGGTCTGGAAGGGCAGCCAGTGCAGAGCCTTGAGCACTGGTATGATGTGCTCCCGGCAACACGTCCCAGTAAGCAGATGCGCCGTGGCAGCTTCCGGACTGTCACCATGGGCAGCCCCATGTAGAGGGTACCCTGAAGAATCAGGTAACCTGTTGAATTTCTGGTACCCGAATCGACCGGGTAATGATAAGTTACCCGATGTCCCAAAATGTCGACTACCAGGTCCAGAATGTCGACTTCCAGTAACAAATTTTCAACATTTTTGTTGATATAAAAATCTCTCAACATTGATTTATCAGGTTACTTTCCATCAAGTTCCAACCATTTTTTGGCAACTTCCAGTCCCAGAAAACTACTTCCAGTAAGTTTTACTTCCCCCCCCCCTTTCTTTTTTCAATTTTTCTTCTTTAAACCCTTATTTATGGGTTTTCCATCCCAGAACTTTCCTGTCCTGGAAAATTGACTTCCAGTCACAGGAAACTACTTTCAGTCACTCTTTCTTTTAAAATGTTGTGCCAGTTCTTTGGTTTTCCAACTCAATATTCTGATTGGTATACCGATATACCTATGGGTATCAGTAAATCAATAGATCGGTACTAGAAGTATCCATTTTGGGGGGTAATCGGGTACCCGACCAGTACCCGGGTAACCCCTCGAGTACCCAGTGTGGTACCCGAAAATCGAATATTACCCACAGGTACTAAATTAGCACCTGTTTCAGCTGTAATCAGGAGCTAAGAGACAAGACAAAGTTCAGGTCCAAGAGCTGCTCTGGGTCCACAGCCAGGACAGCAATGTATGTCAGGAGCCAAAAGACTGGGCTGGAGTCTAGATCAGGAAGTAACACTATGTCTGTAGCTAGAAAGTCAGAGCCAAAACAGGGGCTGAGACAAGAGGTGAAGGCAGGGGGAACCAGGCAGAACTAGAGTAGGAACTGGGCAGAAGACTGGAGGAGAGAGAAGACAAGCACCAAGCCTAGCCATTAGAGCTGAAATGGGAACATGCAGAAACAGGGATTATACCCATCAAAACTGCAGTACCCAAATTGCTTTGAGCAGATTACTCAAATTACCAAAATTACTATTCTTGAGTTACGGTTTTTCATTCCTGCGTTACCATTGTTCCATTTTGCGACATCTTACCAATTATCAACGTGCCATTTTTCTGTCCATTTCCGTCCTATTTCCATGTCAGAAAGAAACTAAAACAGTAACATGATAAGTGTGAATGGGTCAGGAAAATGGATGTGAGTGTTCTGCAGTAAGGAACCAACCTGGTGAGGGATAGTACATCTTCTGCACCAGTGCCCATTCCATCCTAGCTATGCCTCTGCCCAGAATATTGAGGTTCCTGGGTTCAAGTCTGGTGGGGGACTCACAGGAAGCCCCAATTTTCAGTCAGATTTGCAGCCAAACTCTGCCCATCCCTCTTTCCTGTAGGATTCCAAACAAAAACATATCCAGCCGATGGGGCACAAATGAAACGCATTGCATCATCGAAACAATCCTCACTGACTGAACATCAGTCCTGAAGGCAGGACATAAGCAAGCTACTTCAGACAGCTGATCAATCCCTTTTCTGGCCTCATGTGCACCAGGGAGGTAAGCAGCTAAGTAGCGAAACAACAGTGGTATCTTCCGGCCTGGACAACAGCTTGGAGTGCTGTTGCCAACTCTCCAAGGGCAGGTGATTAGATTAGGCCTCCCCTGTGCGTAAGGAATGCAAACCAGCAGTTTCCAGCATGCTGCACTGTCTTGGAACAGCTTCTTCCCATCAGCTTGGAAACATCCTGTTCTGGTTAGCCCAGTGATGGGGATTTCTGTTTTGCTGTCTCCCAGCTAGGCCAGGTTGCTTGAAGAAAACCCTCTCTGGCCCTATGTGTCTATGTGCACCCAGAGTGCAGTCTCTATTATTTATTATTATTATTATTATTATTATTATTATTT
>QEPC01013938.1:2861550-2871759 GCA_003113815.1 Sphenodon punctatus
TCAAGAAACAGCCACTCCAGCCTCAGGACCTGCCATCAGGGTTCTGGGGCCAAGTTACTGGCAGGAAGGGCTTTGGCCAATACCTAGAAGCTGTCACTCTAGCCCCAGGACCCACCGTCATGGGTCTGGGACCATCATTCCTCGCACAGAGAGCCTTTTTGTGATCGCCCGAACCAAACAGGACTGGGTCGAACCCGAATGCGGCGAACGAACCGAATGCCTGAACCGAACGTCTGAACCGAACTGGACCAAACCGAACAGCCGAACCCAAACTGCGATCTGTTCGCCCATCCCTAAGGGCGAGTCCCTTTGGGGCCAGAGGCAAGGGTGTAATAGAAAGTAGGGACAAGGGACATGTACCATTCCTGGCTTGCAAAAAGGGGAGTGTCCTCCTCAACTCTTGCTACCTGCCTCCAAAACCCTTAGCATGGCTAGAGTGTGGTGGTCTTTAAGATCATGCTTCTCAGAGCAGGAGGAGCTCTATGAGTTTTGTTGAGCTTCTGGTCAGAGGCATAGCTACTATGGAATGAAGGGGTTCCGTTGGGCCTGAGCCCTGGACTGTAGGGGACCTTTTAGAAGATGGCTGACAGACAATCCAAACTTTTCAGGGTGTGCAGGGGCCAACACTCTGCCCCACTCACTCTGAAAATTTTCTAGCAGTGTTTCTGGCAGTGTTCAGTCTGCTTGCAAACAGCACTGCCAAATTAAAAAGGAAGTTTTCAGAGTGCGCAGGGGAGGAATGCTGACCCTATCCCTGCCCACTCTTAAAACCTCCTTCCTGCCAAGGTTACTGCTACTCCAGGGGACTCTCTGGGAGCCATGGGGGTGCCGCTACCTTTGCAGCAGGAGGCTGATCCTCACCAGGAGCTCCTTTGGTGGAGCTGCCACTGATGGCGAGCCCAGCTCCCCTGCTCTTATGGGGACCCATAATTGGGACATACATGAACCCAGGCCTGCTGAAGTCTTGCCAAGCCACCACTTCAGGTGGCAGTAGTCTCTCTCATCCCCCAGATAGGAGCAGTGGGGGTGAAGAGAAGATTGAAGAGGAGTTGAATAGGGGCAACCAGCAATGTATAGGAAACATGTAGCAGTGGGGGAGAAGAGGTGAGCACCCAGGCTGGAGAACTGAGGGAACGGGGAGTGAGTGTGATGAAGGGAGGGATGCTGGGGGCAGGGTTACTACTTCTCCCAGATTTCACCCAGGTTTCTCTCAGAGACTCTGGGTTTCTCAGGGTCAGCGAGAGGTTCCCCCTGTAACTTGGAGAAACTGGGACTTCTGGGGGTACCATGGTGTGGTCATGTCAGAAGAGGAGCAGGCTGGAGTCATCCTGCGTTCAAGCAGGAGTTTGGACTAGATGATCCTCAAAGTCCCTGCCACCTCTAAAGTTCTGTGATTCTAGGCTGCAGGGATTTTCCTGTCTCCTTGCTGAAGGGGCCTGGCTCCTCTGGAGCATCGTGACATAAGGGGCAGGGTTACGCCAGAAAGGGATGTAACAGCTCCTTTGCCCCAGCTCCACCAACGTGCCCCCAGACTCTCTGGTGAAAGCCCAGAGGGGAGTGGTAACCCTAGGGAGGGGACATGAGGCAAGTCTCTGAGGGAATCGGTAAATGAGGCATTCCTCCTGATGTGAGGCCATAGTTATACACTGGATAGAGAATAGTGTTCTTTTTAATATTCCTGTGAAAAATCACACCCAATTTTGGCATCATTGCAAGCCTTCGAAAATTGTCTTCATATGCTCAGTATAGATTTGCTGGAGGTTAGTGCACACACACACACACGCACACGCACACACACACACACACCTTTCTGTATCAAATATGCTCCAACCCAGTGTGGCAGGAACTGAGCAGGACTTTCTTTCCAATTGCTTTCCTCTGCACCCAGAGAAGAGAGGCCATTTGTCCTGTGCTCTCACTGCTCCCCCTACTGGTACCCAGTTTACTTTGCAGTGAATAAAGAGGAAGCAGCATAACTCCAATACAGTGGCAGGATGAGACAGGGGAACAGGAGCACCTTTGGGGAGAGGGAGAAGGCAGAGGAGGAGGAGAGGGCCTGGCTGGGGAAGGGCAGGAAACTGTGGTGTTGTGGGAGATGGGCTGACAGGTCTATAACCAGTAGAGTACACTGTCCTCCAAAGCTTGGACTAGAACCAAGAATTCCTGAATCTGCTGCCTAGGGAGGGCCACTCTGAGTCCTGCTATTTTCTCTACTTCAGGGGACCCCACAGTGGTCCCAGTTTTCACCAGGGCAGGCTTTTGGGACCCCCCTCTCTTCCAAACACGACCACCTCCTAAGCCCCACAGAAGTTACGCCCGAGGAGATGGGGCCATGGGGAAGAGGGTGGGATCACCAGGAGCGCCACATTTTGCCCTGGGCTCTGCAAATCCTACAGCCTGCCCTGTGCCTAATAAAGAGCTATGGAAGAAGCCCCTCATCCACACATAGGTGCAAGTTTGCAGAGAGGATAACAGCTTTCTACTTCTCCCAGTGATCACATTGGCCTTACCATGAGATAGACACCTAGCGTGGCAGCAGACCAGATGGCCTCACTCTTGTTTCTACAGAGTTAAGCTGTGAAGGAGAATCTTGTCTCTTAGACCTTTTGCAAAGTTACAATCCTACCACTGCTTTGCTTGTGGGACTCATGTATAGCCTCAGTCACTAAGGAGCCCAGATGGGCTGTGGGGCATGCTGACACCTCTAACTGGATAACACAACTCTTCTGGGTCTTGCTCTCAAATTCATTGGCTTGCCTGGGATAAGGATCAGAAACATGTTGCCTCCTCTGAGGAGAACCCTGCAAAAGGCATTGTGAGATTGCTGGGATCAAGTTGCACTGTTGAATGACTAGACCAGCGTGCACCACGATTAGTCACAGCAGAGATTAAACAAACCTGCTTGGCCTCTTTGTACTGATGCATGCAGATAAAAGCAGACGGGAGAATTTTGAAAGAACTAAATGTCCCATGGAAGCTTTTATCAAAGCCGAGAAGTGAGAAGCCATTAACCACTACTACTTGTAAACAAAAAACAAACAACTTGTATTAAGTATTTCAGTAATCGACAAATAAGATGAAATACTCTTTATTCGCCCGCCTACATCTCCCCAGTCCCTCTCTGTGATAGATAGTTGTCCTTCTCATAGTTTGTTAGAGGGACAGAGAGATGAAGTGTTTGTAATCAAAACACTTTTGTGTATTTTTAGAACCAAACACGTCTTGGAAATGCTGCTCACTTTTCATTTTCCTGGTAACTTCTGAGGAGAGAGATGCTCTCTTCCACCCTATGTGCCTGTACGGCACCTGATCAGCACCACCAGGCGGGAGAGAGAGAGAAAGAAAGAAAGAAAGAAAGAAAGAAAGAAAGAAAGAAAGAAAGAAAGAAAGAAAGAATAACTAGAATAGGGCTGAGATGGAGAACCAGTGCTTGATTGGTGAACATTATTCACATTTCTAGGTAACGCAGCGAATATCCAAACAAGTATTTGTGCCTTAACCGATAGTTGCATATTTGCTATTTTGGGTATCTCTATTCCATACGCTTCACACCTTCATTCACTTTGGATGAAAATAGAAGTGATGGCCGCACGGCAATGGCCCACCCTGCCCTGGGTCAGGAAGCCACAGTGAACACGGTCCAGAACAGACATGCCCAAGGTCGGGGCACCAGGGAGCACACTGAACATGTGGCTGTCTGGACCCACCCCTGCACTGCACCCAGCACCCCACCATGATGGGCAGCTGACCATGGTAGACCCAAAGGCCCAGGAACAGAAGGTGATAACCCTCTGTGGCCCACTCTGGCATGGTTGGGTGGGCCTTAGCCCAGGCTGTGACTTCACGGATTTCCTGAGGTCACAGCCTGGGCTAGCCATCAACACAGCCCAGGGCAATTCCAGGCCAACATCTGGTAGTGCCTGCACAGACGTTCAGGTGAGGTCTGGTCCCAAGCACAGCAAGCCACTTTCATGTCTGTTTTTACCCTTTGTTTCCAGTATTCAGGTCAAGTTCACACAAATAGCTAAATCAGTTTATTATGTTCATAACTCACTTGTACCTCGGTATTGTTAACATGTCAAGTGACAGTATTCAGGAGTAGAAGGCAAAGTATGTTCTCCAGAAAAATCAGGAGCAGATACTCCTCTTTACTTTGCTTTCTAAACCAAAGGACCTTGTCATATGAACGTTTTCTGTGTTTGATTGGCAAACACTGCATACAAGTCATACAATACTAAAATTACTGAAATATCAGAATAATTGGAGTGACCAAACCAAAATAGTCAGAATGAATGCCTGAATGAAGCAGAAGCAAACAACAGCGGTTATCCACTTTGTCGAAGCAGAAAAATTGGATAGTCTTTGATAGTCATTATGGATATTTGTTTCAGCTCTAAACTAGAGGTGACATTGGTCTCTAACTCAGGTGGAAATAGAGCTGGAGGCTCTGCAAAGCTGTGAGATAGGCCCAAGTAGAAAGTGAACGTCCTAGGAATCTCAGCCCCTTGTCATGATGTGCACATGCAGCTCTGCACGAACATACATTGAGGCCAGGTTGATGTTGTTTTAAAAACAGGGTGTTTTAGGGCTGGGTGCTGTGGTTAAGAACTTGAAGTACAGAGCACTTACCCCACCAGACCACAAATGCTGCACCTTCGCCTTCTGTGCAACATCAGCGGGCCCCTATTCTGGGCAGGAGGGTTGGGTTGTCACTGGATGGAGAATAGGGCGTCTCAAAGGGAGATGTGGCAAAGCCAACCAGACCCCTCAGTAATCAAACACTGTATCAGGGAAGGCCACTCCTGTGTCACAAGAGGGCATGAATGACCAAGACAGGGAGGAACAAAGCCACAAAGAGTCTTGAAGGTGAAGACAATGCAGCCTCCAGAAAGAAATGGTTAAAAATGGCTCATTTAGCCCTTTTCTGGTAAATGAGATGGCCATAGGGCCTACCTCAAACCAGGGAGTTACCTTGGGTCCTGAGACATTGCAAAGGGTGTTGCAGCTGGTTTAAAAACCCAACACTGTGTTTTTTTCCTTCACCTTTCTGTAGCAAACCTCCACCCTTTCCCCTGTTACTCTATCCCTAATTTGTTACTTGGCCCTTAGTCCAGTTCAAGTACTGGTCTTGCCCTGAGGGTTTATTCATAAGGCACCACCTTTATCTTATATCCAAGTTTGGTTGGTTTTTTTAAAAAAAAGATCTATCTGTTTACAGTGCATCTCATTTATAAATTTTTTTTTTGTGGATTCCTTTCCCCCAGCCCCTTGCTTTAGACAGCACCAAGAATTGTCCTTTTAGGTGCTTGTGAAATGCATACACTGGTATTAATGTTACTAGTAACAATAATTAGGGCTAAGAATTTGTCACAGTCATGACAAAAAATCATGTTTTTAGTGACTTTTGCCTCCCTCCATGACTTTTGAGATCATCCCATGACTTCTGTGATTTTCCCAAGTTTTTTGAGATTTCCCCCAAACTGAAGAGCAGAGCCAGCAAGAAGCTGGTGAGAAGAGCACGCTCAATGGTGCTAAGAAGATTCACGGTGTCTCCCTGGAGCTCCAAACCCCTCCCTGGCTGTGGAGACACGGTGGCATGGTGAGAAACCGGCAAGAATAGCATGCTGGGCGCCACAACCTCTCGCTGGAGCTCCAAACTTCTTCTTCTTCTTCTTCTTCTTCTTCTTCTTCTTCTTCTTCATGGAATAGACACGGTCCCTGACCTAGGGCTTACAATCTGAGAGATGGGGAAGGAGGAGACGAAGGAAGTGGAACAGAGGGAGAGACAAGGAGTGTAACGGTCACAAAGATGCGAGGTCCCAGGTGCACGCGCTTGGCTTGGTTACATCATGAATGATGGCTAGGGTGCCACTGGGCATGCGCGGGCAGTAGACGTGGCTGCCCAGTGCTCCCAGCAACTCGGGCTGAAATGCTAGAGATAAAATAGAAAAACGGACAAAACAACAAAATCTATGGGCAGGAACCTGCGGAGAATCCTCTCATGCCCCCAAACAGCTAAAAATCGCGACTCCCCCAGCCGAGGTAAAAAGACAACAGTCGCAGAAACTGTGAGAAAAGGGGGAGGGGAGCGAGGCAGCACGAGCCCCAAGATGGCGGACACAGCAGCAGGGCGGCAAAAAGCGGGGAGCAAGCCAGTGTGGCGGAGCAGTTTGCCTGCCTCACACAAACCATACCAAAGCAATGTGAGGATTCAAGGAGACAATGGGAGGTACTGAATGATGGTATCCTGAAAGTTAATAGTGTGGTGGACACGTTAAATAAGCAATTCTATGGCGTCTCAGAACGTGTGGCAGCCCTGGAAAGTAAAAGTCAGGAAAGAGAAGGAAGGGAGCAGAGATGGAAGGACAGGCTGCTGGAAGTAGAAAGAGCTGGGGGTGGAGTGGGGTGTGTGTGTGTGTTGGCTGCACAAGATAGAAGATCTAGAAAACCGAGGAAGAAGGAACAACCTTCGCTTTCAGGGGATGCCTGAAGCCTCGGAGGCATTAAATGGCAGAGATTTGATACACAAAATTCTGGCAGCCATCTTCCCCCATGAGGAGTGGGTGACTAATATAGAAATAGAGCGGGCGCATAGGACTTTGAGACCGCGCCCCAAAGAGGGTGAGCCCTGTTGGGCCTTGATTTTCAGTTGCCTACGTTACCAGGGCAAAGAGAGGATTTTATGGAGGCCAGAAAGAGCCAAGAATTTAAAGTTTGAAGGACACAGGGTAACCATACAGCCTGATTTGGCACTTGCCACAGTGGCAAAGAGACGAAAATGGTATTCAGATCTGGATAAACTGGTTGCGTTAGGGATAAAAGCACAGGTCATATATCCAGCACTCCTGTCCTTTATACATAAGGGCCGCAGAAGAAACTTCTCTGACATACAGGCAGTGGAAAAATACCTGACATCAAAGAGTATTTTCAGACGTTACGAGATCACAGTGAACCATGGTGAATACCCACCCAAACGTCTGTTTGGCGGCCACCAGATGTTCGCCACGGTCAATACCCTCATGGGGTCAATTTGAACCATGCTAACCGTGGCTAGCGGGGGGAATGTCCTGGGAAGCGTGGTCAAAGAGATCCCCAGCGGGGACCAAAAAAAAGTAATGTCTGGCCGGGTGCCACGGCCCAGTATCCCCGACAGGATCCCGGGCCGTGGCAAATCCGGTCCGACGCGGCGGCCGCATTGGCCCCGCCGCCCGCCCGTCTCCCCGGAGGGCGGGCGGCGGGAGCGTGGAGGGGGTGGGGCTGTGCGGCCGCACGTTGCGCCACGTGGCCCCACCCCCTCCCAGATTCCCTGCCAGGATCCCCCCCAGCACGTCTGTTACGGCGTGACAGGGTGACCCCGGCGGGGAATGAATGGGGTGATTTCGGTATGGGGCCAACGGGCCCCGTAACGTCTGAAATCACCCAAAGATGCCAGAAATACGTGGGCAAGATCGAGGAAATCAGGAAGACTGAGAACTTACAGCTACACAAACAAACAAAGAGGCTTAAGGAACACAAAGACACAAAAACAGATGAACATCAGCTTTACTCTAGCATGCAGGAACATTAACTGAGACCCTGGGGTCTAAAAAGATACTGACAATAAAAGGGAGTTGCTGGGAGAAGAGGTGTAGAAAAACAGCGACTCCATGGTAAACCCCCTCAGGCTAACAGCCCAAAAAATGGGTAGGGTAAGGAAAAGGGTTCAGGGACAGGGAGGGGGGGCAGAGGGGGGAGGAAGGAGTGGAAAGAGGGAAAGGGTAACGGAATTTACACTGGATAACAAATGTAAGGGGGGCAGAGGAGGGGGGTGGTCAGGAGGGAGGGGGGAAAGGGAGATGGGGGGGTCTCTTGGGGCCCTATAGGCTTAAAATATGAAGTGGAGGGAATATAGGCAGGGGGGGCAGCGGGCAGAAACAGACTGGAGACTATGGGTGAGATCAAGATTTGTACACTAAATGTGAAGGGACTGGACTGCCCAACAAAGCGGAAAAAAACGTGGCTATATCTAAAGAGACAGAAAATACAGGTGGCGTCTTTGCAGGAGACACATCTCTTGAATAAGGACAATGTCAGGGTCAGAGATAAGCATTATGAGACGACATTTTATGCAAATGCAAAAACAAAAATTGCAGGAGTAATGTTGACATTTGCCAAGGAACTAAACTTTACACGTAACAATATTATAAAAGTGCAGAGGGCAGATTCCTGTTAGTACAGGGGACAATGGGGAGAGGGGGAAGGAGTACACATTTTGTGTCTATTACGCCCCTAACGTAGGACAGGCTTCGTTTATGCAAAAGGTATTGGAAATAGTGAAGCAACACAGTAAGGGACTCCTTATCCAGCTCGGGGATTTGAATAGTCCCTTAACGCAGTTGGACAAATCAGGCAAGGGGAAACTAAAAAAGGGCAGAAACAGATTGCGAGGGATATCGCTAAGACACAACTAGTGGATGTGTGGAGAATGAGACACAGGAAGGACAGAGAGTTTACCTTTTGCTCAAACAGGCACATTTCATATATGAGGATTGATTACATTTTTATGCACAGCACTGAATGGCATAGAGGCCACAGGTGTGAGATTGAGCCTGCTGTGTTCGCAGATCACAGTGCGGTCACACTGACACTACAGACAGGGCAAGGTAAGCAACATACAACACGCAGATGGATGCTAAACAAAATAACTTTATTAAACATAATGAATCAGGAAAAGATAAAACAAGAAATTACAAAATTCCTTCAGATAAATGACAATGGGGCAGTGTCCAAAACTGTGGTATGGGAGGCTGCCAAGGCATTCTTGAGAGGTCAATACATAGGACTGGAGGCCTATAACAAAAAGAAAAAGAAAACAGAGTTAAATGAGCTGTACCTTCGGCTCAAGCAGATAGACACACAGATGAAAACAAAGCCCACCAGACAGGGGGCAAAAAAGAGGGTGCAAATCAGGGGATTAATAGATGCTATAGAAACGGAGACAGTAGTTAAAAAAATAAGATACTTAAATCAATATTACTACCCCAAGAGCAATAAGGTGGATAGAATTTTGGCATGGATGGTAAAAAAAAAAAGGCAAAAAGCACAAATACTTAAATCAATATTACTACCCCAAGAGCAATAAGGTGGATAGAATTTTGGCATGGATGGTAAAAAAAAAAAGGCAAAAAGCACAAATAACGCATCTTTTACACCCTGACAAAGAAACTTACCTTACAGGAGCTGTCATGCGGGAACATATTTTGAATTTTTATAAGAAATTATATACATCTGAAAACCCCAATCTGGGAGACATTAAAACATATCTGGCTAAGTTGAAAATGCCTAAAATCTCCGAGGAACAAAAAAAAATGCTGAATGGACCTATAACGCTAGAGGAAATAAAACACACTATTAAGGACCTACGGCCCAGATGGGCTTATCCCATAGTTTTACCAAACATACATGGAACAGATAGTCCCACTATTGTGTGAGGTCTTCAATGGGATCAATGAGAGGGGGGAGCTGCCAGAAACCTTTTATAGGGCTACTATTACATTATGTCCTAAACCGGATAAGAAAGGGAGGGAGTGCGGTGATTTCAGGCCAATATATCCCTGCTTAATGCTGATGCCAAAATATTTACCAAAATCTTGGCCTCCAGGTTACAAGTTATAATAAGAGAAATAATTAGCCGGGACCAGACGGGATTCATAGTGGGAAGAATGGGGGTGGATAATATACGTAGAGCAATTAATTTGATATATAAAATAAATAAGGAGAAACAGCCAGCAGCAATTTTATCCTTAGATGCTAACAAGGTCTTTGACAGATTGGGAAAAAAAAATTTAGTGGCTACACTAGAGGGAATGGGATTTGAAGGGACTTTTTTGAGATGGGTGGAATGTATTTATAAGAAGCCGTCCGCTCAAGTGCTAATAAATGGAGAGCTAATGCCAATGTTTGCACTAACAAGGGGAACCAGACAGGGCTGTCCACTATCGCCTCTTCTTTTTGACATCGCTATAGAGCCCCTCATATTAGCTATAAATCAAAACATCAGGATAAGGGGGTGTGTGAAAAGTGGGGTAGAAGAACATAAGACAATGGTCTATGCAGATGACATGCTATTAACACTATCTAATTTACAAACATCAATACCTGAACTTATAAAGACATTAGGAGAGTTTGAAACCCTGTCAGGCTACAAGATTAATCTAGATAAAACACAAA
>QEPC01013938.1:2897861-2921421 GCA_003113815.1 Sphenodon punctatus
CCCGTGCTGTGTGCCCTGTGATTGGTGTGGTGTCATGGGTGTATTCCATGCACCTGATGGCGATCCCCCCTCACCGGGCCACCGGCACGTCCCCCCCCCCTCATGGACCGCCTGGCACCCATCAGGCTAGGGGCACTCCGAGGCTCACCTAGCCGTTACGTGGCCGGCGGACCTGACCCAGGCCTGCGCAGCTGTGACTCATCACATGTGTGCTGGTGATGTTCCATGGCAGTGCTCTCTGTTGTAACCTCAGCGCATGCGGGGGGTGGGGGGGGCAGGCTGCGGGCCCCAACCCCTCCCTAGCAGCCGGTGTTACCCTGGGGGCCTTTGCACTGACTTTCTGGCCTGTCTGGCAGGGGATACCCATTGATTGGCCGCCCCGCCTGGGCTGCCCCACCTTCCACTGCTCCTGGCGCCCCCTGTTGGTTCCAACCATTTGCACTCTAGGCGATGGGTGGGTGGCAGGTGAGCTGGGCAGCTGACTGTGAGTGCGGGCAGTGTAGGGGCCTGTTGTTGGCTGCCCGTGTTTCCCCTTGGTGTGAGCGGGTGGGGTGCTGGATTAGGTGTCCCTGCCCACTGCATGGGTTGTGCTTGCTATGTGGTTCTGACCCCTGCTGACCTGCACTCTTTCCATGCACCCTTTCCATGCACCCTCTCCCCTTCTCCCTCTCCCTTCTAGCTACACTGGTTGTGTTCCTGGCCGTTCTCCGCCTGGCACAGGTGGCCGGGCAGCTGCAGCGTGTGGCCTCGGATCTCCGCGCTGGGGCTTGCCTGTATGATGATATCATTGAGTGTGCTACGTGTGTGGGGGGCCCTCTCCCTGGGTGTCTGTTCAGGATTCCACTTTGTTGGGGCCCACTGTCCCATCCTGATGGCCCCTTCTCTCTATCCCTTAGTGCAGGCAATAATTGCAGAGCGGATCCCCTGGTCCCTTGGGACAGTCTGGGTCCATCCCCTTGGCTGCTGTCCTGGTGCCCTGACCCCTCCCTGAGTTTGCGATGCCCTCCCCTCCCCCCCTGTCAGACGCACGGATCCCTTGTTGGTGTGGGGATGCCGGCAGCAGGTTTGCTGCCGGTTGGTGTGACCTGGGCCTCTTCCGCCCCAACCCCCCATGCCATTCCCTGCCAGCCCAGCTGTGCTGTGGGCTTGCAGTCCTGCTAGTGTGCCTGCATATGTCTGGTTCCCGGCTCCTTGTCCGGGGGCCTTGGGATTGTGTGTGCAGGGTCTGTGCCAGGGTGTGTGTGTGTGTGTGATGGGGTCCCCTGCTGCATCGGGCCTCTGCCTCCCTCCTCTGTGCCCCTTCCTACCCCACCCCACCCCTGCTGGGGGCCCCCCACCTCCATGGCCTTGTAGCCCTTCCCTGTGTGGTTGTGTTCAAAGTTGTGTGTGCGTGGTTTCTGGTTGGGGGGGGTCCATGGCACCTGGCTGTCTGGTCCTGTTACGGGGCTGGCTGGGGTCTGCTACAGTGTGTCTCCTGTCATCCCAGCTCCCTCCTACCCCACTCACACAGGATCTGGTGGCTCATGGGCAGAGCTGCATGCCGCGGCTTCATTTGCCCTCAGTCGGCCATGTTGTGCCATTGCTGTGCTGGGCAGGGCTTCCTGGCCGTTTGGTGTCTCGGGTGTCCGTGTAACTGTCATGGGTGTTTGCTTGGTGTTTCCCGGGGTGGGTGTTTGGCCACTGGATGTGTGCTGGCCCCTCCCCTTCCGTCCCACAACCCACCGCAGTGCAGTTCATGTAAACGTCACCCGGCTCAGTGCTGCTGGGTGTTCACCGGATGTGCTCACCCACCCACCTCCACCCATCTCCACCCGGCTCCACCTACCGGTATCGGGCCAGCGGCAGTGTCCGTGTAAAAAGCCCCATGTGACATGCAGTTACTGCTCTTGTACCTGCAAAGCAATTGTGTCTGCATATGGCTCTCTTCAAATACAAATTACCTGGTTTACATATACCCTCAGGGTAACTGTGCATGCAATGCCATATCTCCCTTTAATGAAGATTGAATTGCCACTCAAAGATAACAGTTGGCTACTGCCACCAGCTGATAGGCTGTTCTATGAAAGGGTGAAAGAATTCCTGATCCTCCCTCCATAGTTACTGTGGAGAGCTAGGAAATGATACAGCCAATGCTTAATTTGTAAACAATTAATTGCTGGGGCCCACCCCAAACCTACCCCATAAGCCACGCTCCCTGCCCCAGAAGCCATGTGCCCCAAAGCTTGTCAGAGCAGGGGAATGAACTCTAGCATCCAGCTAACAACCCAGCCACTTGACCATTCTGGTTCTCTACAGTGGAATATAAGACAGGAGTTCTTGTGATTTAATCTATAAGATAACCAGAGCAGGAGATGGGGCAGGAAAGTCATTAATGAAATCCAAATAAACCATTCCAGAGGGTTTTGAGCTTTCATTTCCAGCCCTGAAATGAATATTAGCCTTTTTCTGGTCTTCCAAATTTCAGGGTGCCCACTCCTAATGGGAACATTTCCTGGAACTCTGCATCCTCTTGAATTTAATCAATGGGATGAGCCCTGGTAAGCCCCCCTCCCCAAATTAAATCCTGATTACAGGAGAATCTAAATAAACCTTCTGAACTGGAGGTCACTCTCTAGTTTTTGCTTTAAAGTCTGGCCCTGTTTGCCATTGTCCTCACCTCTCACTACATACGTATTCTTTTACTCAAACAAATAGATGTCAGGAGGACATCTGTTCTGCTGACAGATCTATGTTAGGAATGGCTGTTGCAGAGAGTAAGCTCAAAGACATAAGTGCCAAGCGGGCAATTAGAAAGTGACATTTTTATTTTATTTATTTATTTATTTATTTATTTTATTGCACTTATATGCCGCCCCCTATGCCAATGGCATCTCGGGGCGGCTTCCAACAAAAATAAAAACAATCTTAATATAAAAACCACAATAAAATCTAAAATTCCAATATTAAGTAACAAATTTAAAACACACACACACACCCGCAAAAAAATTAACCCACCCTCCCCTCCCTGCCTCCGAAGGCCTGAGAGAACAGCCATGTCTTGCAGGCCCAACAGAAGGCCAACAGACTCGGGGCCAGCCGTGCTTCCTCTGGGAGGGAGTTCCACAACTGCGGTCCAGTCACCGAGAATGCCCTCTCCATTGTAGCCCCCCGCTTTATGCGGAGGACCTCTAGGAAGGCACCCCTGGTGCCTGGCAGTAGAGGCCTGCAACCTGACCAGAGCCAGATGGAACCTGACTGGCTCCACCAGGCCCCTATCAAGTCAAGCACACTCTCTGCCCAAACGCCTAGGGTTCGGGGTGGAACAGGTTCCCAATCCCTAGAAGTGGGAGACCCCACCCGCTACTAAGCACTATGATGCCACAGCCTGTTGTAGGGAGTGTGGCCACATTGCACAGGACTCCTTACCGACTGTTGTCATGTTACAGCACTCTGTGAGGGGTGGGGCTACCTGGAAACATGAGGCTCAGAAGAGCCCGGCTGCATCAGGCCTGTGTTCAGTTTGGGCTCAGTGCAGTCGAGCTGGGGCCCAGATTTTGGTCCAAGCAGGGCTGTACCTGGCAATCCTCCCATTTGGTTCCCTCTCCTACTGACCTGGTCCTCTCTACTAACTCAATGACCCACCCACCCCCGTCCCTTAGATCGAGGGTGAATGCGAGAGGGCATCTTTCTGACCCAATCCCTATGTTTACTGGGGTCAGGCAGGAGGGTATTTTAGCACCATCTCTATTCAACCTTTATGCTAATGATTTGATAGAACATCTAAGGCTTCCTGCCTTTCATGCCCCTCTCTTTGGTAACACTACTGTGGGGTGTCTCATGTGTACGCTGATGATGCAGTGCTCTTCTCCACAACCCAGGTGGGTTTCAGAGGTAGTTGGATGCGTTTGTCACATACTGCCACTTGAATTTGCTTTCTATTAATCATGACAAATCAAAAGTGGTGGTATTCTCAAAATAAATGTACGGTCCATAGATGGTTCATGGACGGGAACCCAATTGAACAAGTTAAGTTTTTCCGTTACTTGGGAGTGGTTTTCCAATCCACTGGTACTTGGGTAGTCCACACTCATGAGGCCATTGAGCAAGCAAATAAACCTGCTTCTGCCTTAGCCCGCTTTGTTAGGACTAAAGGAGGGGACTGGATTGAGCCAGCAATCAGGATATTCAGAGCTAAGTGCTTATTATCCCAGCTGTGATTTGATGCACAGATCTGGGCGCTGGGGAAACTGGACGATTTGGAAATTGTCCAATCTAAGTTCTTGAGGGGGCTGCTGTCTGCTCCCCGGTGTGTGCCCAATGTGGTTATTCGTATAGAACTTGGGTGTGTAGTAGTTTCGGCCAGAGCCTGGAGCTTGATATTTTTTTTATTTTGGTTCCAGCTATTATTTTTCCTGGCCCCTCCCCTTACGATGCTGGTTCTCCAGGATAAATGGCCCAGTGATTGGCTTTTCTTTAGCTATGGTACGGTCAATGGGTTTTTCTCCATCTTAGCTGCTAACTCTGGCTTATTTACAAGCCCAAAAAGTTATCAAGCAGCGTGTTTTTGATACAGGTTTTCAAGTTGATACAGCTATTATAAATGCTTCTGGGTCTTCTCTCCATTATGCTTTAGTTGCAAACTCATTACCCTTGCCAACGTCTTATCTGAGTTATGATTTGAATGCTCACTCACGGAAACTGTTTGCCTGGATGATATTCAGTTCTTTCCCTTCTGCAGTTTTGGAGGGATGTTTCCAGGGGATACCTTTAGAAAATCTTATTGCCCCAGTTGTGAAGGAATGGTTGAAACTGCTACACATATTTTACTTTACTGCTCCTTATATTCTGACTTCGGGAGTAACTTGCTGGGACCTGTCTTAAATAAATTTCTGGGCAGAGACTCTGATTTTTACTTATGGGTCTTGTTGTCCAATGAGTACTTACATGTCACTAAATTGGTAATTAAATATTTGTCGGCGGCCTTCAAGAAAAGAAGGTGGTTTGTGAAGTTCTAGACGTATGTACCAAATGGTGACAGTGGTCTGTGTTTGGTTATATTTCTTGTTTTTGTAACTTTATTTGTATTGTGTTGTGACGTCCTTTTTCCATACAATAAAATTTTGAACTGAACTGAACTAACTGGATGACCCAAAGCTCTATAATTGAAAATCAACCCTCCCTCTCTCTCTCTCTCTCTCTCTCTCTCTCACACACACACACACACACACACACACACACACACACACACACACGCACTGAGTATTTGGGTTGAGAATTAGCTTGCCCTTGATCAGACATACAGAGAGCGGCACCTTGTTTTATCATTATCTTAAAAGAAGAGGTTGGCATTTTTGTTCAGCCTCATCTCAAGTAGTTGAAACATAGCTGATTGTCCACATTCCGCTCCTGTGATACTATCTGATAACATGAAAGATTCAGATGCAAAGAATGTTCATAATAGTGTTCCCCTGGCTTGAGAGAGTTCAGACCAAATCATGTCAACAATGCCTGATACCAGGACCAGTTGTAGGTCATAGTATGTCCCAAACATGAAAAGTGCAAAGGTGTTATTTCACCTTGAAATATACAAATTATTGATGATGATAATAATAATAATAATAATAATAATAATAATAATAATAAATAATAAATAATAAATACATAGCAATACAATTTTAGTGTGTCCTCATGGCTTCAAAAACAACTGTGACCTCAAGCCATCCAGATGGACATAGCACTGATGGAAAATTCCTAGGGACGCTGATAGGAGTATTGGCTAGATAGTGCTGAGTGTACCTACCTAGAAGGGCTGGACCTGATTTCCCCCATCTTTCTGAGATCAACAAAACCTAGAGTGCTGGGGACAAGAGTCTAGAGCTCCAGGGCATAGCACTCTGCATTCTCAAAGCAGAGCCACAATGGTTCCCACTGCTGTCTTTCATCTCTTGGATTGGAAACAACAAGGTCTGGTAAGGATAGGGAAGGCAGGGTACAGCCTTAGGGCAGAATACTCTGCATTGTCATGCAAAGGACTTGGGTTTCGTTCCCACCCTTGTCTTGTTCCTTGGACTGGGAGTACCATGAAGGAAATGTGCTCAGCCCCGGGGGCAGAAGGGAGTGTCTTACATTGATTAACAATGAGTAACTACCCTTTAAGGAGTCTCAAAGGGAGTCACATCACTTAAGGAGAGGTGTGGTATGAAATGAAGTGGCAGGGAGAGACCCTTGGGGCTACAGCAGGGATCTTCCCAGAAAATGTATCATGAAGATATTGAAAGGTCATGGGACATACTGGGCCAAAAAGTTATTTGTTTTCCTACAGAGGCCTGCAATTGAAGCTGGTGTCAGCCAGAAGGACAGGGCAGCGATGTAGCAGGAGATTTTTACTTTGACATAAGGAGGTTTTTACCATCCAGTCACAATGCCTGAGCGTCGTGAGCAAGGTCATTTGGAGGTTTGGGGTGAAGTATCTTCTGTATTTTGATGACACCCAGCTCTGCCTCTCTTTTTCATCCGATCCAGGCCCTGCAGTCTCGGTGCTTCCTCGGTGCCTGGTTGCTGTTGGGGACTGGATGAGGGAGACCCGATTGAAGCTGAATCCTGACAAGACTGAGGTGATGATAGTTGGCCGGCCTTATTATTATTATTAATATTATTATTATTAACAAACATTTATATAGCACCAGCAGTGTACCTGGCACTTTACAAAGTAATAAAATAGACAGGGTCCCTGCCCCTAGGGCTTACAATCTGAGAGACAGGAGCTGGGGGAGAGACTTAGGAAGGGGAACAGAGGGAGAGACAAGGGGTCTAACATTCATGAAGATGCGAGGTCTCAAGTGCACGTACTTGGCTTGGTTACGATGAGAATGACAGCAGGCAGGTCCATGTTGCAAGGATAAGGGTAAACCGATCGTAGGTATAGGAATAGTGGCTCAGCAGGATAAAGAGTCAGACAGAGCAGAGCGAAAGAGGTGAGTTTTAAGGAGAGATTTGAAGGTATGAAGGGAGGGGGCAAGGCGGATGTGGACAGGGAGGGAGTTCCAGGCATGGGGGGCAGCAAGTGAGAAGGGACGAAGGCGCTTAGGGGAGCAGGGAAGGCGTGGAAGGGTGAGAGAAGGGACAGAGGAGGAGCGAAGTGCACGGGCTGGAGTATGGAGGGCGATAAGTGCAGAGAGGTAGGGGGGAGCAAGGTTGTGAAGAGCTTTATAGGTGAAGACTAGGAGCTTGTGCAGGATTCGTTCAGGAAGGGGAAGCCAGTGAAGCGAAGAGAGGAGGGGCTGCACATGGTCGAAGCGACTGGCGAGGTAGATGACCCTGGCAGCAGAGTTTTGGACAGAGATGAGGGGAGAAAGGTGAGACCGGGGAAGGCCAGTGAGAAGGAGGTTACAGTAATCGAGGCGAGAGATGACCAGAGCATGAACAAGAGTTTTGGCAGACGAGACAGAGAGAAAAGGGCGAATCTTAGCAATGTTATGGAGGGAGAAGCGACAGGATTTAGCAACAGAGTCAATGTAGGGTTTAAAAGAAAGGGCTGAGTCAAAGATGAAGCCTAGGCTACGGGCTTGGGGGACAGGCAGGATGGTGACTCCATCAATAGTTATTGACAGTGAGGAAGGAGAGGAAGGATGAGGGGGGAAGATAAGGAGTTCAGTTTTAGCCATGTTGAGTTTGAGTTGACGTTGAGACATCCAGGTAGAGATGTCAGAGAGACAGTTGATGAGACGAGCTTGAACAGAGGGAGAGAGAGAGGGAGTAGAGAGATAGAGTTGAGTGTCATCAGCATAGAGGTGGTATTGGAAGCCATGGGAGGCAATGAGTTTGCCTAAGGATGAGGTATAGATCGAGAAGAGGAGAGGGCCAAGAACAGAGCCTTGAGGAACACCAACTGAGAGGGGGAAGGAGGAGGAGGTGGAGTTGGAGAGAGACACATTAAAGGAGCGGTCAGAGAGGTAGGAGGAGAACCAGTTATGGACAGAGCCACAAAAGCCAAGGGAGTGAAGGGAATCCAGCAAGAGTGAGTGGTCAACAGTATCGAAGGCAGCAGAGAGATCAAGGAGGACAAGAATGGAATAGAGACGTTTAGATTTAGCCACCAGAAGATCGTTGGTGATCTTAGCGAGAGCAGTTTCAGTAGAATGAAGGGGGCGGAAGCCAGATTGGAGGGGGTCAAGGGAGGAGTTGGAGGATAGGAAGTCAAGGCAGCGGGAGTAGACAACACGTTCAAGCAGCTTGGAAGCAAAAGGAAGGAGTGAGACAGGACGATAGCTAGAAGGGTCAGAGGGGTCAAGAGTGGACTTTTTGAGAATAGGAGAGACTGTGGCATGTTTGAAGGCAGAAGGGAAAGAGCCAGTAGAGAGGGAGAGGTTGATGATGTGCAGGAAGGAAGGGGCGACAGTGGGAGTAATGGAGGTGAGGAGGCGGGAAGGAATGGGATCAAGGGGGCAAGTGGAAGGGTTGGAGGAGGAGAGCAGAGAGGAGATTTCCTTAAGGGAGGCAGGGGAGAAGGAGGACATGAGAGAAGGAGGGGGAGGAGGGAGAGGGGTGGGAGTGGGAAGAGAGGAGTGGGAAGCGATGTCGAGGCGGATCTTGTCTATCTTGGAGGTGAAGAAGGAGGCAAGATCCTGAGCAGAAAGGGAAGAAGGAGGGGGAGGACAGGGAGGCTTGAGGAGGGAGTCAAAGGTAGAGAACAGGCGGCGAGGGTCCCGAGAACAGGACTCAATGCGGGAGGCATAGTAGTGTTGTCTAGCAAGGGAGATAGCAGAAGTAAGGGTGGAGAGACAGAATTTGAAGTGAAGGAAGTCAGCGTGAGAATGGGATTTGCGCCAGAGTCGTTCAGCAGCACGAGTGCAAGAACGGAGGTGGCGGATACTAGGGGTGAGCCAAGGACGGGGGTTGTGGGAGAAGGCAGGGCGGGAAGAGAGAGGGGCATGGGAGTCAAGTGTGGAGGAGAGAGAGGCGTTGAGAGCAGAGACAGCGGAGTCAGGGGAGGAGGAAGAGAAGACTGTAGGAAGAAGGGGAGAGAGAGAGGAGGCAAAGTCCAGGGGATCAATAGCTTGAAGGTCACGGAAGGGGCGTAGAGAAGGGGAAGAGGAGGGGGGACAGTGGGAAATGTTGAAAGAGGCAAGGAAGTGGTCTGATATAGGATGAGGATCGAAGGAGAGATCAGCGACAGAGCAGTTTCTAGAGAGGACAAGATCAAGAGAATGGCCATTAGTATGGGTGGGGGAGTTGGTCCAAAGGTGGAGGTTGAAGGAGGAGGCTAGGGAGAGGAAGCGAGAGACTGAGGGCTGAGATGGGTCATCAACATGAATGTTGAAGTCACCAAGGATGAGAGTGGGGATATCAACAGAGAGGAAGAAAGTGAGCCAGGACTCAAAGTCAGAAAGAAAGGAGGAGAGAGGACCAGGGGGACGGTAGATGACAGCAACACGTAGATGGAGGGGGGAGTAGAGGCGCACGGAGTGAGCCTCAAAGGTATGGAAGGAGAGAGAGTGGGGAGGAGAAATTGGTTGACCTGGAGGGGACTGGAACTGCTGTTATCGATGGAGTCCGGCCCCCTCTGGTCAATCAGGTTCGCAGCTTTGGAGTGTTACTGAACCCCTTGCTGTGCCTGGGTTGTCAGGGGGCGGCAGTGGCCAGGAGCTCTTTTCACCAGCTCCATCTGGTGAGGAGGCTGTGGCCTTTCCTTTCTGATTCAGATCTGGCCACAGTCATCCATGCTTTCATCACCTCGAGACAAGGTTATTGCAACATGCTCTCTGTGGGGCTGCCCTTGATAACTGTTTGGAAGCTGCAATTGGTGCAGAGTGCGTCAGCTTACCTCCTTTCGGGAGTGGGGCACCAGGAGCACATTACAACAGTGCTCAGGAGTCTGCACTGGCGGCCTATAGCTTTCCAAGCACAATTCAAGGTGCTGGTTTTGACCTTTAAAGCCCTAAACAGTCTGGGCCCAACATATCTGAAAAAGCACCTGTCCTTCCATGCCCCATTGTGGCCCCTGCAATCAGCCAGGAGTACCTCTCTGTAAGTACCACCTGTTAGCCTTGTTCACATGACGAGGGCTCGCAGGGAGGTGTTCTCATTTGCTGCCCCAGTGCTGTGGAACTCCCTTCCCCGCCCCTCTTCCTCCCCCCACCCCAAGCCCCGAGGTCTGCTTTAGCCGGGGCCTTACCGTCTTCCGGAGGTGGTGTAACACTTTTCTGTTTGAAAAGGCATTTGGCAGTAGGGATGTGCAAACAGAATGCAGTTCGAATGTTCACATTCGGTTGTTCGGTTCGAAACCTGAGTTCGGGTTCGGTTGTTCAGTTTGGCGGAGTTTAGTTCAGCTGAATTTGGCCAAACTTTCGAAAATAGTGCTATCGATACCGATACCAAATTTGAATATTTTTTTCGGTATCATTTGACCCTGAAACAACCCCTGGTCTCCACCCCTGGTGCCAGGAAGTCTGCTCCTCAGCTGCCTCCCCCTTCCAGTCACGTTTTTCCCACCCGAAGTCAATTTTTTCTGGCCCCTGAACTCATCCGAACTCACCCGAACATGACCGAACTGTTTGGCCCTTTTCGAATTCGTTTGGACGTTCGGTTCGGACGTCCGAACAGACCGAGTTCAGTCCAAACTCTGAACATCTGAACTGCGTTCGCACAATCCTATTTGGCAGGTGGGGATAGGGGATTGGGATGGTCTTGGGGTAGAGGTGTGAGAGGAGATGGGGGGAGGGGGGAGAGGATTGGTGGGTGAGGTTTAGGGGTTTTTATGTTTATTTTATGTTTATTTTTGTAAGCCGCCCTAAGCCTTTGAAGGAAGGGTGGGATAAAAAATTGAATGAATAAACAAACAAACAAACAAATAAATAAATAAATAAATAATGTGCATTGTCCAGTACCAGAGCAACTCAACAACCCCTCTCAAAGGAAATCCTTCTGAAGTGGGGTCTTCACCCTAAACCAGTGGGCAAAGGAGGCTAGGGGAAGGTGCACTCTGATTGGTTTTCCTGATAATGCAGGCACTGGATCACTGTGCGTGCCATTAAGGTGACATCCACACAACACTCTGTCTGGGTGTTGAGTCACCATGACATGCTTCTCCTTGCTGCCATCATCTAACACACTGAGGTGGTTGTTTTTAAATGACCACACTATACTATTCCAGACTTGTTTTTACCTGACTTGACGGGAATGATGTCATCGTCAGTCTAGTTTCTGTGGCTAGACGACCACTGTTGTGATGTGCTGTCAGGGTATTCCGTTCCCAGCTGTCTAGAGGATTCTAACATTCTATCGTCCAACTGGAGGACTGCGCGTACGCAACGTGGCATGAGGAAATTTAATTTTGCCAGAGGTTTGAAAAGTGGGTGTGGCAAACAAAGAACAATGGGGGGAAATGCAGGTACTACTCCTGCTTTGCATCGCGAGGCATAGAGACAGCGGATGGAGAGGAAGGACAGTCAAGCCAGCACTGTACTGTAGCGATAGAACGTTCTACCTCTACAGACAGTAAAAATGACTGTTGTATAACATTCTTTATTTAGAATGTTCTGATAAAACCTTGAAAAAGGTGTTTTAGAAAAATGTTCTGAAACCCAGAAGCAAGATGGAAGCGTCAACATTTTTAATGTACCAACTATCTAGACAATTACCTTCATAACGACATTAAAACCCTTAGAAAATTCTAAATGTATCATTTTAAAATAGCCATAGCCTTTATGTGTAACTAATGATGGTGGGAGGAGCAGAGATCCGTTTTCAAGTACACCTCACAAACCACATCCATAGCAAGTTTATCATTGCGTGGCTGTGGTACTTGGTGGGAACAGCAGCTAACCTGTAGCTCTACTGCGGTGTAGAAGAGGCACAAGACTATTACTCTTATTCATTTACATAGCACTTTCAACATTCAAAGTACTTTACTATCCTTATCTAGTTCGCTCTGGTAACAACCCTATAAGGTAGGTCATTATTATTCCCATTTGAGGGTACTAAGGTTGAGAAACAGCAGCTTGCCCAAGGCAGGCCACCAAGTGAGTTCATGGCTAAGATGAGATTGGAACCCTGGCCTCTCAAGTCCACATCCAATACCTTGTCCACTAGACTACACTGGCTCTCAGAGAGCTACATGACTTGATTTCTTGATGCCAGGAGGTGGCACAGAGTGATGGGCAGTTTCATAGTTATGAAGCTGTGAAAAGAGATGATCCTATGCATTTTATGTGGTTTCCTTGGCCTTTCTCCTCCCTTCCAACACGCTGATGTTTGTGGGCTTGGATACAGAAGGGACCCAGAATAAGATGCCAGAAGAATTACATTTGGGGCAGTGCAGGGAACATGCACTTTTCCTGAGTCATGATGTCATGACATTCAGGAAAAGGCAGGGCCAGGTGGGAGCAACCCCTCACCCTTGCATCCTCCTCCCAGCCCAACAACCCATGGTTGAGATCTCTTGGTTTAGCTAGTTCATTTTTCTCTGACTGGCTGGGACAATTCAGCATGCAGGAGGCCCTGGCTGGCCTCAGGCTGGAGCAGTCTGACTGTCCAGGGAGACTCAGGCATTCAGCAGCCAGCCTCACTGATGACATGGAAGATCAGCTCACTCTTCTTGTTTTTTCGCACCCTTCTTGAGTTTCAGACTTGTCCAACCCGATTGACTCCAGCCCACAAAACGTGTCAGTTCTGAGCTCCCAGCTAGGTGATCCTGCCAGCTCCCACTCCCACACTAGCTCCTGTCAGGTGGGTAGCAGTTGGGTTGGTATTGACTACACACGGTCGCACCCGAGTTACAGCTGGGTGCGCCAGGGAGTCTGGCTTCCCATCCCAGTTTGGAGCCTCTCTGCCGCTGTGTCTAAGTTCGACTATTACCCCATTTACGTTACTTCAATTGAGTGGTTGTTTGGGGGGAGGGGTTGATTCTCTTTTCTTTTTTTGTCCCAGGAACAAGAGGCTCTTCATGAAAAGAGTAAAGCAGGAATGATCCTGGTTGGACCCTGTCCAGTTCCTTGAGGTGAAAGCGTGACAGGAAGCTTCATACCATAGAACTGACAAATACTTGCCAGACTTTTCTCACTTAGCCCCCATCACCATTCACAATGAAGCTCTTGATTCATCCATAGACAAAGTCCAATTATACCGCACCAGGAAAAAAGGAGGGGCAGGTGCTGTTACACGCAGAGCACAATTAGCAACAACAGCACAACCTAACAGGCTCTTTTCTCATTTGACTTAACCCTCTGCATGCCACAGTCATCCTAATGTGTTTAGAATGAGGACAACTGAATTGTGTTCAATGAAAGAAATGCATCTGAGATCAAGCTGAAAGGAGTACCCTCCAAAACAGGTATACCTATCGGATATGCACCCCCAATCTACCATTTGCAGATAACAGGCACTACTCACATAGGCCATTTTTGCATGGACACGGCGGGTGGAGGGATGGGTGTGCGCTGGTGGGGGGTGCAGGTGGGTATGCAGCCTTTTCCATGGGTGCACACCTACCTCCACCCATCTCCACCCACGGAGCTTCCTCCAGTTTGCCAGATGGCACTGTGGGTGGGTGATGGGTGGGGGTGGGTGTCGCCCATGCTGTTTGCATGGATGCACACCCATCCCCCCACCCACTGCCACAGCATTTAAACGTACATCCCCCACCGCACACCCTCCTGCACACCCAGCGGGGGCGAGGGGGAGGCTTCTGTGCACAAACGGCCATGGTATCCAACGAGAGAGTGTGTATGTTTGTGTGTAAAATGCCCACTAGTTTTATAGACTAGCTGCTAGAAAGGGACGAGCAGGCAGGGGGTGGCATAGAGCCTAGAACCCTGGACACAGCTGGCCCAAAGTAGAGCAGCTGAACCACATCGGCCCTTACTCATAGTAAGCTTTTTACATGACCCTATGCAATGGCCCTCCCCATGTCCAGTGTAGATACAGGGTACCAGTAGTAGCTCTGCTGGGAGTGCTTTAGGAAGAAAATGGGAAGGTTAGAGGGTCAAGCCTGATGTAGGCAAAAACAACAACACAACTATATATAAGCAGCAGAGAATCCAAAACACATTGCACATATAGGTCAGGTACTTACAGGGCTTCCTGAAAATTTGGGTAATACTCATGGGTAGTAAATCTGCTCCTCATTTCAGCTCTAGGTCTGGGACCATTCTAGATAAAAAAATTCCCTCCATGGGTGATGCTTTGCAAAGTGCCTGAAGAAATGCCTGGGGTAACTGCACCCAGAGAGTGAGTCTGTACACACACGCTGCAGCTGCAAGCACAGACGAGGTACTTAGCAGGGACATCATTTATTATTATTTTTGTTTACAAAAAGCCCTTCATTTTTTGGTCGGTTTCATAAGCAAAAACATTTATTTTCAAAATTTTCCATGTTTTTTTTCCGTTTATTTTTATTAAAAATAATAAGTTTTAAAAATCACTGTGCATGGGCAAAATGGCCATTGGACCATTCTGTGCATGTGCAGCCCTTTCCCAAAATTGGAACATGGCAGCTGGTCTGCGCATATGTAAAATGGACACCCCAACCCTTTTCTAAAATGGATGCTGGCGCATTTTGGGAACGGGCCCGCAGGCACAGAATGGCCCTGGCCCTGGCAGCCCTGGCACAAGTGGTTTTTTATTTTTATTTTTATAACCAAAAAAGATGCTTTTTTCCTTCATTTTCATCTGGTTTTGTTAACCTGGCTTATGATTTTTGTATTTTAATTACTAAAATGAACAGGACTTTGTTTGTTTTAGTAATAAAAAATGGAAACAAATTGCACACCCCTAGCAGTTAGCTGCCTCACTAGCAAAACCCTAGTTCTGCCTTTGGAGAACACATCGGACTATTCTGCGCAGGCAGTTTGGGAATCCTGTCCCCACCATCCCTGGCCTTTTTGCACCCTAGGGACACTCTGAAGGAAGGATTCCAGGGATCTCAGAGACTACAGTGGATCTGCACTGCACAAGGGTGCAAGAGAGGACAGCGCTAGGTACGCCACCTTCTCATCTCACCCTTGGCACAGTCATGGAGCAAGGCAAGTGAATAGCCAGTAGGGATCTCAAGGTTTGTGCTCTCGCTGAAATCTCTGTAAGATCTGAGCTGGCACCTCAGTGGTTGGGATCTGGGCTGTGAGAATTTAAAAGGATTAAAGAAGATAGCTCAGGTAATCATTAAGCCATTGGCCTTTATCTTCAAGAACTCACAGAAGACAGGTGAGGTCCTTCAGGACTGGAGAAGAGCAAATATAGTTCCTAAGGAGAAAAAAGATGACCCAGAGAACTACAGACCAGCCAGGTTTGACTTCAAAACCAGGTAAAATCCAAGAACAAATAATAAAACAGTTAATTTCTAAGCACCTGGGGGAAGGAAAGGTGTTAAGTAGTAGCCAGCAGCATGGCCAGTAGTAGCCAGTAGCATGGCCAGTGAGTCCACCAAGAAAACGTTCCACAAGGGACCTATTGGATCCTTTCCAGTCGTAGTTTCGTTCTGGAACAATGGACCCTGGAATGTGGAATAGCAAACCAAGACCCTATGTGGCTGGTATGCCAAGCTGATAGTAACAATTTGCTACATGACAAAGACAGATGTATGGACATGCTGCTACTTTGCCAGTTGTAACCGGAACAATGGCCTTTGTACACAGCCCCCGCAGAGTGGGGGGGTCCGTGGGTGCACCGGTGCGTGCACAGTGGGTGGGCGGGGCATACATACAGGCGTACACGCATCCCCACGCACCCCATGCTCATCCCCACGCACGGACCAACCACTGTTTTCCCCACGTACTCTGTACGTGGGGATGAGTGAGGGGTGAGTGGGGATCCATGTTAGGTGGGAGCATGCACCCCCCACCACTCACTGCGCGTGTATGCGTGCACCACATCCTTCACACTGGCCTCTCCCACTCATGAAGACGCAGATTTCTATGTGTTCATGAGTGGGAGAGCTCCGTGTAAAAGGGCCAACGTTCATGGAGAATAGCCCACAGGTTCATAGACAGTGGCCAACACTGCAAAGTCCAAATGGCAAGATAAAGTATAGCTCATGCAGCCAATTTAACTGATTATGTAGATACAGATTATATGGGTTTGTATGTGTCCATATAAACTGTTGGAGCAGGGACTGTCCTTTTTTTCTTGTATTCCTCTGCGCAATGTCTACCATGATGGAGCCCTGACCATTGACTACAATGGCAATTTTATTTATTTATTTTATTTATTCAGCTTTTATGCTGCCCCCTCCTGCTACAGGCAGCTCGGGACGGCGTACAACAGTAAAACACATAAAACATCTAAAACCAATTTAAAACAATACTACATAAAAACAGCAATAATACCTAATCTAACAACCCCCACCCTCCCCTTTCCCCTCCCCAAAGGTCAGGCAGAACAGCCAGGTTTTACATTGTCTACGAAAAGAGGGGAGGTCTGCAGACAGACGGACCTCCAATGGGAGGGCATTCCACAGCCGTGGTTTGGCCACCGAGAACACCCTCCACATGGTCGACACCCAAGACACTCGGGGGACCCACAGGAGGGCACTGCCCGATGACCACAGGGGCCGATCCAGAACCCAGGAGTTGAGGCGGTCTCTGAGGTATGTTGGGCCAAGGCCGTTTAGGACTTTAAAGGTAAGCATCAACATCTTCAATTGGGCCCGGTACATCACTGGCCGGTGCAGAGAACAGAGCACAGGTGTTATGGGCTTGCGCCGTCCCGTCCCAGTCAGGAGATGGGCCATCGCATTCTGCACTAGCTGCAACCGCCGGGCCATCACCAAGGGTAGCCCCACGTAAAGCACATTGCAGTAATCTAGTCTCAAGATAATAAAAGCATGGATGATTATGGCAAGATTCGAATCTGAGATGCACAGCTTCAGCCGACGCACCAGATGTAATTGGCAAAATGCTCCTTTCGCCACAGCCATCACCTGGGTATCCAGGCAAAGCTGCAGGTCCAGGAGCACCCCCAGACTACGAACTTGAGCCACCAAGGGGGGACGAACCCCATCAATGATGGGGGACCCCCTCCCATTACCTGCTTTACCCACAACCATCACTTCCGTCTTGTCAGGATTCAGTTTTAGTCGACTCGCCCGCATCCAATCCCCCACAGCTGACAAGCACTAAATACAATAATCCAATAAATACAATAATAAATGCAATAAATGCAATAAATACAATAATCCAAATGCAGTGGTAACAATAATTGATGAGAGCCAACTATACTCAAGATTAAAGCTAAATCGCCTGCGTTACTGAAGGTGACTCTAAACAGTGGCCCTGCCAGATGTTTGCATAATAGCCCCTTGCATCTGGAAACACATCTGGGCTACAGAATTAAAAGAAGAAGTTAAGCAAGTTATGACTTCCAAAAAATGCAGCTAGCCATTCCAAAGCGAAAGGATGTTGTGGTATTTCCCTGAAGAACTGTCCTCACCTTGCTGGCAGATCGTGATTCCTATAATGACTGGCCGCATGGAATGCGTGATCCTGACACATTCCCTGCGTCAACAACAGCACAGCTACAATTCTACTGTCTCGATTACAGGCTCCGCCATCCGCATGATCAGAATGGAAGATTAGCAGCTGTGAGTGTCATTAGCAACTGGGATGTGAGTGTTCTGGCTATTCATTTTGTTGACATTTATAAAAATACACTTTTTGCTTTTTATGCATTGACTACAGATTGATGGCTGTAAACTATGTAGCCGATAAGGTAGACTTGAATCTAGAAGACCTGGGTTCAAATCCTGTCTAGCCATGAGCTTATTGCATGACTTTCCACAAGTCACTGGTCCTCAGCTTCAGTTCCTCATCTGTACAATAATAATAATAATAATAATAATAACCTACCTCACAGAGTTGTTGTTGTGTGGGTGAAGTAATAAAGATTATAAAGTATTTTGAAAATAAAGAGCGCTACTGGCTCAGGGTCGATTGACCCTTTTGATTCTGTTAGATCTGTCGGCTGCTTTTGATACCATTGACCACAAAATGTTGCTGCCCCCCTTGCGGGACCGAGCTGGGGTGGGTGGGAGTGTTCTTGAATGGTTCTGCTCAACTGCCGGTTGCTCCGTGGGTGGGTGTGGGTGGAGATGGGTGTTGGCCGGGAGCAGACACTCACCAACACCCACCGAAAGTGGCATTTACACAGACGTCCCCACCCATCTCCACCCAGGGAAATGCTCCCCACCCACCGGCCAACACCCATCTCCACCCAGAGGAACTTGATAGAGGCATCATGTGTGCACAGGGCCCATGGTGATTGGCTGCAGTGGTGCCCTGCAACATGTATAATAAAATGTAACACCCATTTTATGGGTGTTAAAGTGTCTGTGTAAAAAGGGCCTTATTTTATTCATGGCTCTGACATTGACCTTGATAAGGTCGTTTCATCTGTCTCACTTGGCCCTCCAGCCATTGTCTGTCTAGTCTATTAAGTTATAACCTCTTTGAGACTGGGGTGGTCTCTTGCTGTATGTTTGTAAAATGTCTAGTATAATAGGATCCTGATTTCTTCCGGTGGTGTCATACTAATAAGGTTTCAGGTTTCTGTATTACTCAGCCGACGGTGGCAGGTAGCAGTTGCACACAGACTAGCCTGAACAGTCTACTGTTACCTGACACAAACAAATCACCTTTCCTCTTGCTTAATGAACCATGTTTCAAACTTCAGGTGAGGTCTAAGTGTCACTTTCCATAAAGCAGCATGTTTATAACAAGAATGTTATCCCTTTGTTTATTATTATTATTATTATTATTATTAGTAGTAGTAGTAGTAGTATTAATAAATAATAATAATAATATATAATTTTATGTAGCATCCTCCCAACTGCCTAATGGTGCTTGGAGCGCTTCAGAAGCATAAAATACAGAAAAACACAATATAATCAATATAGAATCCATTTAAAACAATGTAAAAGGGGAAGATAGAGAGGACAGAATACATTACATTAAGGGGAACCACCAGCCGTGGATCCTAAAAGTGCCTAGATAAGTCTTCGGGTGCTTTTTAAAGGGGAGGAAGGAGGAACTGGAATGAACTGGCGGGACTGCGTGCCACACTGAGGGGCCTGTCACGGCAAAGGCCTGATTGCCCATCAACTTAAGGTACGATGGTAGGATGCCCAAATAGCAGGTGATTTCTGAGTACCAATAACCATCAGGGCGAGGTTCCAGGAACATGTCTCAAATATAGCCAGGGCCGAGACTGTTCAAGGCCATGAAAACCAGCAGCTCAATATTAAATTTAGTCTGCCACTCTACCAGTGTTAACAGACATGACGCTGGCCCAGTTAGGCATGCTTTGGCCCGACTGGGCCAGGGTCATGTCTGTACATTTGTTTCGGGCCTGCCAGATGTGGGCCTAGAACAAACCCTGCCATATGAATTTTAATGTTGTTTGTTTATAATACATTTATTTGTATTATTGTATTTATATTTTGTATTTTATATTTTTTAAATTATTTGTTACCTGCCTTGAGCTGCTTTTAGCAGGAGGGTGTGGGTGTGGGAGCTGGACCTGGACCATGGGCCTGGATCAAAGCAGGCCCACAGTCCGGTAGCCAAGCAGCCACCAAGCTGGATTGAAGCGGGTGGAACCAGGTGGGAACATCTGTTCCCAGCCCTGGCTTGGGGGTTGCCATGGCTGCCCATCATGGCGGGGAGGCGGGGTGATGCTGGGAGCACAGTGATGTGGCTGGGCGGCTGCACATCACTCCCCACCCTGCTCCCCGGCCGTGGGAGCTGTGAGAATGTTTGCTCCTGCAGCCGAAACTTGTCCCGCTGGGGGAAGCCCTCCCACTTAGATGTCCAGGACGACGTCTGTTAACACCCTACAGGCAGCCAATGCAAAGAACCCAGGGAAGTCTAAGCAGTAAGCAGTTGCACTGCTGAATTCTGAACAAGCTGCAAGCAATGGAGAAGCACTGCCGGCAGCCCATAGAGGAGGGAGTTACAAAAATCAAGCCTTTGGGTCACTAGGACATAAGTCACTGTGGCAAGGTCAGCCTGAGATAAATAGGTGTGTAGCTTATGCTAATTGCATAGCATCTTCAAACCATGTCTGACCCCTGAGTTTTCATGGACAGAGCATGGTTGAAAATGATACCCAAGTCTTTTACCTGTCTCACCACCTCCACACAAATCCTCTCATGAAGCCATGATAATTGGGCAATGGCTAGGTTTAAGATCAAAGAACTGGAAGAGATTGACCCTGACTGTCAATGAACCACAGGGCAGATCACTGAATAAATGAGTTAGTAGTTGTTAAGTATTGCTTTCTTCCTTCTAGACATGACATGTGCAATACCAGAACAGATAATCCGATAGATTTTTCATATGCAATATATCCCTTAGGAATAGAGAATAAATTTTTCTCTTCGTCCTAATAATACATCAGAATGGAAGTGCATTACACAGCGGAGCATAGTTTATATGTTAAAACAGTCAAAGAACATGGTTTCTAATCCTGTTTCTGTCATAAACTTGATGCATGAACTTGGGCAGTCCACTTTGATCTCATTTTGCTTCATCTTTCCCACACAAGACAGTTAAAAAGTTTCATTTGGCAAAATTTCTACAGTTCTTTGAGACCTGCATATGTAGGGAGCTACTGACAAGCAAACTGTTTTAAATTTGATAATCAATGCTGATCAAGAATTTTTAAAAAAACAGGAATAAAGTTAATTCTGGGGGTTGTTCATTTCACATTCAGTGACCTTTAGGTGGTCATTTCTGTTAATACTATCATGTAATTATTTGCACTGATCAGACAACATCCAGTGTTTGCTAAACATTTTAGATGGAAATGTACCCAGACCAGAAACCAGATCCATCAATTCACGGAATTTTGGGAGGCTTCAAAATCTGATCTGAAACCTGTATTTATATTTCACAACTCTTGATGTGGTGAGGATGAGGGGCAGTGGGGGGTAGTCTCAAACTTGGAGCTTGACCTATTTTGATCGTGTACCTAGTGCTTCTATTTTCATCTCTATTGTGCCACCTTCACACCTACTCCCCCTCCCCCCACAACACAATCCCTGGCTTGGTGCTGGCAGAATAGGCCTTGGGCTGACTTGCACTGCAAGAAGGAGTGCGTTCCTACTACCCCCCAATCAGCTGGTTGATAGGGAGGAGGACCACTGCAACCTGCCCGCACTGCAAGCTCTGGACTGGGGGTGGCAATGTGGGTGGAAGGCATTCTTGTTTCCCACTGATCTGGCAGGAATCCCAAGAATGGATCCTGGCCAGGTCTTGTAGGGGTGGCATTGCAGTGTCTTCATGACTTTTTGAAAACGTACCATGAGGTGTCACCTAAGCCACCCTGGACAGGGTATCCCAATTATCCACTAGGTGGACCAGTCCTGGAGCAATGACAAAGGATGCCATATTCCATGTACCGTCAACATTTCCTACTGCAGGTGGGTCAAAATTAAATAGCTTTCAAGCCAGATATTCAACAAATCCCCAGGACCAGATGGTATTCACCCTAGAGTTCTGTAGGTACTCAAATATGAAATTGCAGCTCTACTACTGGTAATTTGCAATCTATTGCTAAAATCTGTCACTGTACTCAAGATAACAGACGTAACACCAATATTTTAAAAGGGCTCCAGAGGCGATCCTGGAAACTACAGACTGGTGAACTTGATGTCAGTGCTGGGCAAAATGGTGGAAACAATTATTAAGAACAGAACTACTGAGCATATTAATAAACGTAGCTTTATGGGGAAGAGTCAACATGGATTTAGCAAAGGGAAGTCATGCCTCACTAATCTATTGGAATTTTTGAGATTGTAAATAAGCATGTGGATGAGAGGGAGTGAGAAGATATAGTGTATCTGGATTTTCAGAAAGTGTTTGATAAGGTCCCTCATGAGAGGCCCTTGAAGAAATTAAAAATGCATGGGATAAGAGTCAGTGTCCTATTGTGGATTGGTGACTGGTTAAAGGATAGGAAACAAAGAATATGACTAATTGGTCAGCTTTCACAGTCGAGTGGAGAGAAGTAAATAGTGGAGTGTCCCGGGGATCTGTACTGGGACTGGTGTTGTTTAATGTATTCATTAATGATCTAGAAAAAGGAGTAAAGAGTGAGGTGATCAAGTTTGCAGATGACACAAAGTTATTCAAGGTAGTTAAAACATGAGCAGATAGTGAAGAATTGCAGGAGGATTTTGCGAGACTCGATGACTGGGCATCTAAATGACAGATTAAATTTAATGTGGACAAGTGCAAAAGAAAAACAATCCAAACTATATGTACACAATGCTGGGCTATAAATTAGGAGTTAACACTCCGGGAAAGGACCTTAGAGTCATTGTGGACAATATATTGAAATCCTCAGCTCAGCATGCGACAACTGTCAAAAAAGCAATCAGAATGTTAGGAATTATAATTATTCATAAAGGGATAGAGAATAAAACTGAATATATCATAATACCACTATACAAATTTATGGTGTGACCACATCTTGAGTACCGTGGGCAGTTCTGGTCGCTGCATCTAAAAAAAGATATAGGCTGTTTTTACACGGACAAGGGTAAGTGAGGAATGGTTGTCCTGGTGTGGTGGATGGAGGTGGGAGGGTGTCCCTCCACTCATCTCCACCCATGGGGCCTCCTCTGGGTGGAGATGGGGCCATGATGGGTGGAGGTGGGTGTTCCGCGGGAGTGCACACGCACCCCCACCCGTCGCCCGCAGTGTTTACATGGGCGAACACTGACTGCACACCCATCCCCTCACCCACC
Source organism: Sphenodon punctatus (assembly GCA_003113815.1). NCBI lineage: Eukaryota > Metazoa > Chordata > Lepidosauria > Sphenodontia > Sphenodontidae > Sphenodon > Sphenodon punctatus. The sequence continues at coordinate 2,920,579 of QEPC01013938.1, forward strand.
ACCAGCTGTTTACACAGACGCCCCCACCAGCAGAACACCCTCCCACACACTCAGCTTCACCCATATCCACCCAAAACGACCATAACAGGAATAGAAAAGGCACAGAGAAAGGCAACAAAAATGATAAAGGATATGGAATGGCTCCCCAATGAAAAGTGGCTTGATAGACTGAGACTCTTCAGCTTGGAGAAGAGACGTGTGAGAGGGAATATGATAGATCTTTATAAAATCATGAGAGCTGTGGAACAAGTAAATAGGGAATGGCTAATTACCCTCTCAAATAGAACTAGGGCACACCCCATGAAGCTAAGGGGTAGCAAATTTAAAATATATATAATAAAGTATTTTTTTCACTCAACTCACAATTAAGTTGTGGAATTTGTTGCCAGACGATGTGGTCAAGGCTAGTAGTACAGCTGGGTTTAAAAAAGGATTGGTCAAGTTTCTAAAGGATAGGTCCATTAGCAGCTTAATAGCGAATGGATCTAACTAGGTAGGTTTGGGGAATGTAACCTCTTACTAGGGATGGGCGAACACAGTTCGGAAGTTCGGAGTTCGGCCCGAACTCGGCCTGTTCAGACGACCAAACACGAATCCGAACATGAACCGACCGAACCGAACTCAATTCCGAACGCCAAAATGACCGAACATTTCGGTAAGTTCGGATCGCGTTCCGGTGAGTTCAGGTGACTAAAACGACAAACACGTGTCACTGGAAGGCCAAACGTGGCAGGGAGGGGGAGTCAGCTGAGGAGCAGACTTCCAGGCACCAGGGGTGGAGAGGCTTGGAGTAGCAGCCAGCCTGCCCAATCACCATCCCTTTTCGCCTCAGACCACTGGCTT